>FR989932.1:3310955-3542686 GCA_905404155.3 Plebejus argus | reverse complement strand
ATACTGACGTAGAGGTATTACTTAATTGTAATTATAAGCATTATGTATTGTCTCGCATGGCTTATAATGACGACCTCTGCGGCTCAGTGGCTTAGCGCGTGGTCAGCGTTCAAGCTGGGGGTCGCGGGTTCGAATCCCGCCGTTGGAAAAAAGGGTTTCAATGTTCCTGGTCATGTATGTGTATCTATACATATAATAAAACTGTAGAAATGTGAATTATGTGTATTCATGACAAATTACAGCTTTGTAGGTCCTATAGTCTCTGAGCAAAACTGCGGACAGACAGACGGACGGACAGACCGAAACTATAAGGGTTCCTTGTTGACTACGGAACCCTAAAAATGGACTTTCAATTTTGTTAGTCTCGTTAAAACTCGATATCTGCCAAACCGATTTGGCTAATTTTGGTCCTTAAATATTTGTAAAAGTTCAGGGAAAATTAGTTTCATAATTAATATTAGGAGGGAAGTGATACGAAGTACACCAGGTCATCTTGTTTCTAATAAAACTTGTATGAAAATTGCAGCCCACCCCTGCGGCCTATCAGAATGTGCGGGTTTTTTGTTATAAATAAGTAATAGTTAAAAAAACTAAAAACACGCTTTTTATATAAAGCGTCGGTTACAAACAAATATACAAACATACAAATTGAAAACTGGAATAATTTTATATCAAATTAGTGTATTGTCATCGGTTCTCGATAAATCTACAAAGTTTGAACGAAATCTGGCCGTTTAAAATGGGTCAAAATCGCGCCCAAAGAAGTCGGTTACAAACATACAGGTGAAGCTAATAAAACGCGTATAAAAAGGGTTACCCCCTTATGAGCGAACGGGTCGCCTGATGGAAATACCATCGCCCACAGACACTCGCAATATTAGAATAACTGCAGGTGCGTTGCCTTTTTTAATTAAATAAAGGCTTTTACATTCTCCATGTTATTTGCAGTGCCATCTAGATTAATATGTAGCAAACTAAATTCCACTGTCTAGTTAGTACTCGTAAAGTCTAGACTCTAGAACCGCCTAGCACTGGTTCAGTTCCGCCGCCACCCGACAGATGGCACTTCTCGTAGTTAAAGTTCTTTTTACATTAAAAATATTATGTTTTTATCATAAAAATATCGTCAATTTATAATAATTTCTAGTGAGTGATATTCTTATGTTAAATAAACAGAACTGTAATATTATTATTTTACTATGCCTTTTGTTAATTGTTTATACCATTAGTAAGCTATATTATTATTATAATTCATCATCACCATTCTCAAAAATATTTTTAGCGCTTCTCGTGTATGGACTAGCCAACCCTTGCAAGTGCACAAGGATTAGCTAGTCCAATATTTGCAATACTAATATTATAAATGTGAAAGTGTGTCAGCTGTCTGTCTGTTACCTCTTCACACTCAAGCCGCTGAATCGATTTTGCTGAAATTTATTATGGATATACTTTGAGTCCCGGGAAAGTACATAGGATACTTTTTATTCCGGAAAAATATACGGTTCCCGCGCGATAAACGATTTTTGGCGCAACGGAGTCGCGGGCGTCATCTAGTTTCTTCTAATATATAAAATTCTCGTGTCAGTGTTTGTGCGTGAACTCCTCCAAAACGGCTCAACCACTTTTAATGAAATTTTGTGTGTACATTCGTTAGGCCTGAGGATAGGATTTTATCTACTTTTTATATTGGTACTAGAATTAATTTATATGGCCAAACAACTTTGCTGGGTCAGCTAGTATAAATAT
This sequence comes from Plebejus argus, assembly GCA_905404155.3. Lineage (NCBI taxonomy): Eukaryota > Metazoa > Arthropoda > Insecta > Lepidoptera > Lycaenidae > Plebejus > Plebejus argus. Next base: position 3,540,940 of record FR989932.1, on the reverse strand, counting down.
AAACTTATGAAATAACTAATGTGTCCCGGTAGTGGAACAAGTTTCTTCAATTTAAGTTCGAAGATTATGAAAAACTTCGCCGCGGTGTGTTTATATTATTTTTAAGTATAAATATGTTTGTTTTCTATTTAAAAATTTATTTTATTTAAATTGTTTCTAAACTGAAAAATTAACTTTAAAATTTTGTACAGTTTTATATATTGTATTGTATTGTAAATTTACTATTTTAATTCACATTTAAATATGAAATATATTAGTATTTTAATCTCACATTATATTATGGTTTATCATTATTTTTATTTACAGTATGGTTTTATTCTTAAACTTTTTTGAACACAACATTTATAAAATTACAAAGGTTTGGTTGCCGCTGGCTCTGGGGCCAACATTAAAAATATATTCTTAAGTCCGAAAGTGTGCAATCAGCAAAAATTCGCTGTAATAGATGAATTATTATAATAAATACTCCCACACCGGTTTTGTTGACGGTGGCCGGATTTTGAATCCAGACCAGTTAAGCAGGAGTAATTTTTATAGTGCCCAAGTGTGTGCGCAGTAAACAAGAGCATTCTCTATTCCTTTTACTCTCATAAGCCAGTGGGACAGCAGACCGACACGACTGGCGAGAGATCAGGCGCAGGACCAACTCTGTACAATGTACATACCCATCCGACGCATGGATCTTCCTATTTGACAATCAGGTAATCAGCCTGCATTGTCCTAACCAAACTTGAAAATAAAATATTATTTCCAACGCGGGAATCGAACTCACGACCTCCGAGTCAAGAGCCACGCTCTAAACCACTGGACCACGAGGGCTTAGATGAATTGTATAATTTCACGAGCTTTTTCCCGCGGCTTCGCTCGCGTTAAGAAGTGTTATTTTATACAAACTTTCATCCCCTATTTGAACTCCTTGGGGTGAGAATTTATCAAAATCCTTTCTTAGCGGATGCCTACGTCATAACATCTACCTGCATGCCAAATTTCAGCCCGATCCGTACAGTGGTTTGGGCTGTGCGTTGATAGATCACCATGTCAGTCAGTCACCTTTAAGTTTTATATGTTATACAGGGTGTAACAAAAATAAGTGATAATACTTTAGGGTGTGTACGTGTTCCTTGTAGAGAGTTCACTGTGAAAGTAGCAGTGCTGAAAGACAAACATTTATTTTCACTTTTGTATGGGGAAACTCGTGACGCTCGGGTCCTTGTCCATACTAAAGTGAAAAAAAAAATTCGTCTATCAGAGCTGCTACTTTCATAGTGAACTCTCTACAAAGAACACGTACACACCCTAAAGTATTATCACTTATGTTTGTTACACACTGTATAGATATAGATATAGATATAGATATAGATATAGATATAGATATAGATATAGATATAGATATAGATATAGATATAGATATAGATATAGATATAGATATAGATATAGATATAGATATAGATATAGATATAGATATAGATATAGATATAGATATAGATATAGATATAGATATAGATATAGATATAGATATAGATATAGATATAGATATAGATATAGATATAGATATAGATATAGATATAGATTAGCCATCTAGCTCTATAATATTAACAAACAGTAGCACACACTCCTGAAATGTCAAAAGTTACAGTTGTGTCCTATCACCTAACCGTGATTACAGTCACTGTCACAGTATGACAGTGATCTGGAAACACCCTCTGACTTGTACCGACATGTAGTCCTATAAATAAAATAGAATTAAAAAAAGCGGCCAAGTGCGAGTTGGACTCGCCCATGGAGGGTTCCGCAGCAGCAATAAGGTTTATTTTTATGAAATTAAAATATTTTTGATTTATTTTTAAATTTCAGTCGATTTAATGAAATTTAGATTAAGGTTTACTATTTATGACGTATAAAAAAAACTACTGGCTAGATCTCGTTCAAACCAATTTTCGTTGGTAGTTTTTATAGTAATCTATATCATATATTTTTTTTAGAATTATCATGCCTCTACTTTAGAAATTAGAGGGGGGGACACACATTTTTCCACTTTGGAAGAGTCTCTCTCGCAAACTATTCAGGTTAGAAAAAAATTATATGAGAAACCTCAATATGATTAATTTTGGGGACCTATCCATAGAAAATTTTTTTTGTTTCAGTTGTACCTATGGGGACCCCTAAAATTTTTAATAATTTTTCCATTTTTACATCAAAATCTTAATGCGGTTCACAGACTACACCTACTTACCAAGTTTCAATAGTATAGCTCTAATAGTTTCGGAGAAAAGTGGCTGTGACATACGGACGGACGGACAGACAGACAGACAGACAGACAGACAGACAGACAGACAGACAGACAGACAGACAGACAGACAGACAGACATGACGAATCTATAAGGGTTCCTTTTTTGCCATTTTGGCTACGGAACCCTAAAAACCCTCTGACTTAATAATTACGGAGTACTCAGTAAAACTACTGTATTATTGGTTGTCTTTATGAACGTGCTACGCATGTTCTACGAAGGTGCTACGAACGCCTACGAGTCTACGCTGCTACGTAATATGTAACATCAAAATTTGCTTTGTGACATTATTTCGCAGTAATAAAACGCCTTATATAATATTATAAGCGGTTTTCAGGTAACATAGAATCTTAATACAAAATATTACTACCATTATCGCTGTTAAAAGTAAAGCTAGTTTGATCGTTCGCCAGCATTGTTTATCCAAAACTACTGAATACTTAAGGCAGTAGGACCATATTAATTATTTATGATAAAATAAATAAAATATTAACTTATACATTTTATGCAATTTCTTTTACATCTACAGTACTTCATGAAGTCTAGGTTGTAGACAATATGAGCCTTTTATGTAAGTTCCAGTAAAGCAATAAAGGAGAGGAACGTGTTTAGTTTCCTCCGGCAAATATAATATAATCAGGCTCTAGCCGACCGCCTTAAGCGCTCAGTTCAAGGATGTGCGGCTATTGGACATTTTAAACTTAAATTAAATTGACTGTCTAACATAATATGATGTTCCCTTACATTGGTGTTCCCGTATATAAAAGTTTGAACGACGTACCGAAGCACTTAGGGTTAATTCAGACCGTAGATGCACTTCTTTTGTATGGATTTGACAGATTTCAATTGCGAGAGACGTCTTGCAAATCTATCAATTCCATACAAATTTATCTACGCGTCTCGTTGCGGTCTGAATTGACCCTAAAAGTAAAATATCAAAAGTTTGAAATTATGTTCAAAATTAGTTAATTTGTATCTCAAAGCTCAATGAATGAGTATAACTATGTCCACACTGTGCCTTTTTCTATTCATTAAGGGCATGCATCATAGCGCAGTCAACAGAGCACGTGAGGCATGCCCGTGACGCATGCCCTCTGACCGTATCCAAAACTTTCGTTTTGTTCTTTAATGGAAATGTTGGCGTTGCGTTCGTTGACGTATTCAATTATTGAATGCGCCAATATAAAAGTTGAATGTCAATAGATAATGAAAATTGAAGATGAAAGTGCACAATGTGGACATAGCTTATGAGTAACCTCCGATTTTTGACCTTTTTGTAAAGGAGTATTATTATCTTTCTATCCTAGATTTTATCTTTTAACTTTTGATTAGTGAAGTGTGAAGAGGTAATTAATTGGCAGAAACACTTCCGAATAAGACTGCCTTCACATTAAGTCACAAGCCGCGCGGCTGCAGCGCGGCTGCCGCGCGTTTTATTATAGCAGTCGCGCGGCTGCCGCACTACTCGCGACTTAATGTGAAGGCAGCCAATCAGCATAATATAAATACTATTTTATAATATGCTGTTGAATTCATTAGATTCACTAACAGGTTTTGTTGTACGAGAAGATTATTACTTATTCTGTAAACTATCTACTTAAATCTCTTTATCCTTAAAATTTTATTTCTTTTAGAAAGAGTTTTTCTTTTATTTCTTTTCATTTCTTTATTTCTTCTTTTATTTGTTTTGAAAAGAGTTGTTTGGCAGAATTTTGCAAAAAGCGATAATTTGTGATAATATATTATACTAATAACTAATGTATTTAAAAGTACATAATATTATGTCACTCGGGGACTGCCGCGGTAAAGCTATTGCATAACATTTTTTATCAGCTGATGCAATCATAATTCGCATACGTCTAGGCGCACGCTCACAAACACCGTGCCGAAGTCTGGTCCGCTTACCCCAGCTACACCGAGCCAAAGTCTGCCGAACTGAAACGACGTTAGACGAATCTTAGGTGTTTTTCGTTACGGGATTTTTTGATTTGGTCGCTGCGTTCAAAGCCTGCTAAGCTATGCAATAGCTTAAAAGTGAAATATACCATCACAGGATTCTCGTATTAATCGATAGTCAATTAGTCAGCTAATTGTGACGCCGGATATATGGTGTGTAAGTGAGTTACGTGCTGCATGCTCCAGCTTCCTTTGTGATCATGTCCTTTGTTTCTTGTCGACAGTAGTAACGTAATATACCCCGCAAGTACGTACACTAGTTTTGTAAAAAGTATATGGCGAAAGAATAATTATTAAACACGAAACAGAAAATATAGCTAAAGTGCATAATTACTGTTCTAAAATAAATTTTATTGTGATCATGTTAAGCTGATTGACTGATAGATTACATATAAGCATTTTGCCTAAGAACCTTACACCTACATACTTAAAAAACGTACGTAGTCTCCATAACTACTTATCAAAAATGCGTTTATTTCATCCTTTAATAGTGTCTAATAAGGGATTGCAGAATGTATACCATAAATGCTCTTTCGAACTGAACATACGACAATATTTTTGTATTTAACTTTAATGTTTAAAAAATTGAACCTAAAACTACACGAAACAGCGAAGTTTTAACAAGATAAGAATATGTATAATAGTATTATCTATTTTAAACCGGGCACACTCTCATCTTTCTCCGTATTGTTTGTCAAGGTTCGTCTTCCATTCCGAGAACTTTAAATCAAATAAAACTCTTCTCGGGATATCCGCGAGTAATCTCTTGATACATGGGAATTATTTTTCTAAAGTTATATATCATATTTTCTTTGAAAACAGGGTGCACCAGGAGAGGTTACAAAACTAAGTGTGTGTACGTATTCCTTGCAGAGAGTTCACTGTGAAAGTAGCAGCGCTGAAAGACCAATTTTTTCACCTTTGCATGAGCAAGCGCCCCAGCGTCACGAGTTTCCCCATACAAAAGTGAAAAAAATAGGTCTTTCAGCGCTGATCCTCTCACAGTGAACTCTCTACAAGGAACACGTATACACTACACACCCTATAACGTCTTACTTAACTCACTTAGTTTTGTTACACCCTGTAATCTATATACATATTTGATTATAATTATTATGATTATTGCGACGAAGTTTAGAGTCGACTATCCGCACTAATGACCGGCTTATTCCTTTTGAGAGAAGTTCTATTCATTAGTGCTTTTCATTGGTTAACGTCTAAATATTAACCAGTGAATTGATAGACATGTTGAAGAACCTACGTATTAAAATGTATGTGTGCGTGTGCCTGATTCAACGAAGCTGTTAAATATTTAGCATCGAGTTAATGTTAACTACTTGTTCATACTACGTCTTAATTATATTTTAAAAACAATAAAAAGCTCGTTAAGCATTTCAAAATTAACAAACATTTATCTTAACGTCAACAAAAATGCAATTTGCAAATACGCGTTGAAAATTGAACAACACATTCTAATACCTTTTAACAAAGAAAATTTTGATGGATGGTTCATGCAGTGCTTAGGAGTAACATAAAGGGAAAATACCTACTAGCCTGGCTGACCTAAATGCTGTGAATTTTTTAAATAACATACTCAGATAGTTGGCAAATGAAAATGCCTGCGATCACAGCGTTTTTAATATTCGCCATTTTGTTTTCAAGCCATGGAAGCGGTTGCTTGATTTGTTATAATATCTAGCTAGTAATATGCACCAGTTGAATGGCTAATTAAAACTAACTATTGTATTGTGTAATTTATTACTAATTATTTTTATTTTAAAATACTAATGTATGTTGCTGGTTATTATTATAAAGTGTGATAGTATTATAAAACACATTTACCAGGTTTTAAAAGATGTTAAAAGAGCTAGTCAAATTTAATAAAATGATGTCCGTTCACAGAGAGTAAATGGTTCGTTAACTATTCTATACATACACAAAACTTGTTCAAAATTTCCCCCGTAATAAGCTGCTATGATATCATTTTACGTACGACTGAATAAAGTCCAGGAATTCAGATGTTGGATGTAAAATATTAAATATTCGCTTAAATATTTCGAGGTTTTTGCGAAAACTAATTATTTAAATGGTAGAACGACCGTGCAGCTATATTTTAGATAAATCGTTACATATATACCTACGTATTTTGTTTGTGATGTCGCGCTATAGCACGCGCGAAACCGCGCGATCACGCCACCATAATAATATTATTATTATGTCGCGCGGTTCATCCACGGCTCGCGCGGTAAATACAGTCTAAATTTTACTTGAATTTAATACAACACACAATATTTATATTGCCAAATAAAATGCTTCCCAAGTATCAAATAAAATCTATCAAAAGGCGCTTCATACATTTTTAGTGACTTCAAATATTTAAACAGTGGTTCTGAACCAAAAGCTTGAGAATCACTGACGGGGAACGCACAATGCCATGTGATATTATTGTTATTATGAGCATTGCTTTATATTTTCTTTATTGTTATCAGTACCAACCGTAAAATGTATTAACTTATCTTACATCTCTTGAAAACAGGTGACCTGTTTCGTGAAAAGCGTATTAAGTAAAAATGAAATATTATTTTTATGCCTGGTAACATATTTTCTTTGGAATAATTAATTCACGTATAACTTTCATTTTCATTCACGTGAAAAGTTATTCTTAGGGTTCCGTACCTAAAGGCTAAAAACGGGACCCTATTTATACTGCGACTTCGATGTCTGTCCGTATGTCTGTCTCCAGGCTGTATCTCAATAACCGCTATTGGTAGACTTCTGATATTTTCACAGATTGTGTATTTCTGTTGCCACTATAACAACAAATACTAAAAGCAAAATAATATTAATATTTATTCACTATTTATTTTTTGATGTGTTTGTTACTGTCCGGAGACGAATGTTATGATAGAAAACATAATATAAAAATTGAGCTAAATTAGAAAATTTAAAAATTCTTATTTATACATAATTATATTATGCATTTTTTGTGCGACGGGATAGCGATGGACGTTGAAATGTTGCCATACTTATTTAGTCACTTTAATAATAATAAATATAAATCAAAACTGCTGAATCGATTTCAATCATTTTTTCAGTGGCTATACCTATATTTCATACTTACCCGTGCAATAAAATAAAAATAAAATAAATATTTATTCCCATACAAAAACACAATTTATTATGCGCGAATTCGACTCGCACTTGGCCGATTATCTAAATGTTGCGATAGCTCTGTATGGAGCGTACTGTGTAACATACGTGGAGAAGTTTACAAAATAGTATCCAAATAATTCCACAAAATATTAGGAATTTATTGAGAAGCAATAAAAGACCTTTGAGTTTCCATGTTGAGGTAGAGAGCTTATTAAGCTTTCTGAAAACCGTTAATGCTTTAAGTAGAGTTGTGGACAACTTTAAGTTAACATTCATTTAAGAACTAATCCGAATAGCCAGAATTAGGTCTTTTCAATTCACATCACTTCTCAAAATAATAATAATATAAGCTTAATATGAGTAAATGTTTGGAAACTAAATAATTATGATTTAAAATATATTTTTATTTTACAGCATAGAGTTATTATGTACTACGTTTTATGGTGAGTTTATTTTATAATTTTCAAACTTTCATTCATTGTAAGTATAAAAAACTAAAAACATATTTTATTTTCATTGAATTGCATTAATTCTTCGATTCCGAAACATCTAGTTCCGAACATCCGAATAGTTGCTTTCTCATAAAAACTTTCTGAAAGTGAGTGGCGGGTTATGCTTAGGGCCTGTTCCACCACTTCCCGATAAAGTGCCAAATAGGCTATCCACAAAGTTAATTGGTGGATAGCCTATTTAGCACTTATCAGCAAGTGGTGAAACAGGCCCTTAGTGTTACAAATTATTGTAAACTAATTGTTACTAGTTTAATCATAGACCTCGCAAAAATAATTGAGTTCAATAATATAGCAGTCTATATGAAAAATGGCTGACACAGTTTTAGTATATTTGGTTCATTGTGCACTTATTGTAATTAGAGTTTTCCATAATATTCTACGGAAGACGCATGCGTGGTACATTCATCCCTTGTGTTCAGTAAACAAACGACTGCCGAGTAGCGAGCACCGCTGACAAACTCGCAACATTCGCGCGAAAATTACATTTTTAAAAAACGAAAATTCAATTTCGAAAAAAACGAAAATTCCATTTTTGAAAAACTTGTATTTCGTAAGTTTTAAAATTAGAAATAGACAAAAAAGGTTTATTATATCTGTAACACCAACTAAGCTTACAGTTTATTATCACTTTTGTTTGTTTTTCTAGTTCTTCTTTGATATATTTGAATTAGTTTTCTTCAGCTTATAATGTCTGATCTTTTTGTAGGCTTTTTTTATTAATACTTCCTATCAAAGATAATAAAGTACTATCATATTGTATTATTTTGCAGTAGGTAAAAAGTTCATCTACATTCTACATACTTTACTTTCATAATAATAAAACACACAAACAAGTGCTCTGTTTTTATCAACTTTCTGTAAACAACAGTAAGAAGATTTAGCCATTAAACTTTTTTCATCAAACATTCAATATAATTAAATTATTAAAATAATTTTTGATACTACACGCATACAAATTAATAATTGGATTGCAATTCGGTATCAAATATCTGATTGGACGAATATGAAATCCGGTGTTTTGATGAAACACCTGGTTGGTTGGTTTTGAATACAGTATCAGGTTATATATTAGGATATTGTACCTAGCCCTATGTATGAGTATATTTTAAATATCTATTATATAAAATTTCGTGTCGCTTTTTATGTTGCCAAGATTGTCCAAACCGATAGGACCAATTTTGATGAAACTTTGTGTTCTCATCTTCTGTAAAGTTACGATATTATTATCCATAACTTTTCAAAATAAGGTAATAGTAGATAATGTTTTGTATACCTCTGAGGTACAAAATTCATGTTAATAATTGCAATACAATATATTTTTATACTTATAAAAGTGGATGGCGTCATGAAAGTGCATTTAAAGAAATTGGATGGTTTCATCAAAAGTTCATCAATTAAGGTCCAACGCAGTCCGTTAGCTTTGAAGCTGAAAGACTGTTACTTCAATTTACGAGTTTCTGGGACTTCCCACAACTTCTACTGTACAATAGTTTGTAATTATTTATTTTATTTATTTAGCCAATATTTTAAAAACCTTAACTATAAGGCTGGCCGCACATAATATGCGTTTTCCATATTCGATTTCCAAATTAGTTTTCCGTATTCGGGATTCCGTGAGACTAGTGCACACGTTCGTTTTCTTACACGCGAACTTGTCTGCTTGCACTTGAAACATACTTGTGGAATTCGTTCCGTAAGGAGAAAAATCGACCAAGTGCAAGTCGGACTCGCGCACGAAGGTTTCCGTACTACTGTAGATCAAAAATAGTGCTAAAATTGTATTAGTTGTATGGGAGTCCCCCCATAAATATTTATTTTTATATTCACATATAATTAAAGATATTGTAAAAATTTCAAGTGCCTACCTGTTGTCATAAATTTTATTGATGTCAAGCAAAAAATGCCGAAAAAATCACGTTTATTGTATGGGAGCCGCCTATATATATAGCTATAGTATATAGTATATAGCGGTAACGAAAATGCACAATCTGTGAAAATTTAAGATGTGTAGCTAATAGTGGTTCTTAAGTTACAGCCTGCAGACAGACAGACAGACAACGCACGCGTGCCATAGTGATTCCCGTTTTTACCCTTTGGGTACGGAACCCTAAAAACTGATGACTATGTGAAGCGGTTAATGTATTCTCTACTGATTCCATACATTCTAATTTCCGATTAAGGAAAACGATTTCGGAAATCGCATACGGAAAATGTGTGTTTGCGGACGGCCTAAAGCTAAAAACTAATAATTTCTAAATAATTTGACATTTTGGATTTTAATAATATAGAGACTATCATCAAGGTATTAAAATAACAAGCATAGATTTATTGATGCAAGCCAAATTTTATGCCGAAGGTTTCATAGAAGTTCAAAACAACTCGGTTGTTTGTACCATTGTCATATTATTTTGTTTTCTACGAAATAGCCGTAAAATTTCCAGCGAGATTTCGAACCTTTACACAATGTACACAATATGTACGGTTACTTAATTAACATTTGCATCTATAAATGTTTATTAAGTTTATAATGTACCAAGGAATAAAATATGTACTATTTGACTTGCAGGGGTAGTGATTAATAACTTCTGTACTATTTACATGGTATATCCACGCAGGAAATCATTTTGTTATATTTTCCAGGCTTTTTATTCCTGGTTCAGAGTTTTCTTGACAGTATTCAGTTTATGTTTTCAATAATGTTATTGGTTGGTAATGACATTATTGAAAAGTATAAAGTGAATTGATAAACTTGTCTGTGAAAAATCTCTGGAAAATGTTACAAAATAGTTTTCCTGCGTAGAAATCAATCAATCAAGTCGTATAGGACAGGATCAAATAAAAGAATATAATGAATAAAAAAATTATTATAAATGATAATAATGCAACTTAGCCCCAGTTGGGCTAAGTGACATGTTACGTTTAATACAAAAATAGTCCCTCTATATTTTTCTTAAAGTTCATAATATTCTATGGGTCTAACCAGTTGACTTTCGATGGGAGAGCTGATTGTAAATAAAACCTTAATTAATAATAATAGTGATTGATTTTCACTTATTAAACCACATTGCAAGTAAAGTTCTATAGGATAACCTGCAGGATAACCTCCGTTTTTATCGTAAACTAGTAAATATATTATGTTGTTTTGACAATTTGTTTTTATTCTATTTTCTAATTTCCCCCGTACATGAAACAGGCCAATTTCTACTATGTTTTATATATTTCATAATATTATGGTGTTTATTTTTTGGAAATTTTACTAATTTACATTTCTTGATCTACGTTATACATGCTTTTCTTTAAAATCTTTCTACTATTTTCATTTACGTCATCAGACTATATTTCCTTTTACATTCACTATTTCTATTATTTTACTTCATAACAATTATTTAGTCATACCCAATCACAAGATCAAAGAATCTAATCTAAATCTATGACAAATTTGTGTTGGCCGATTCTCAGACACAAAAATTCAACAGAAAACATTAGAAAATTTTATATTAGTATAAAATTATAAAACGTCGACAAATTTTCCGATATCTTGAACTCATCTGCAGATGTTTTTCTGTTCCAGTCAGTACTTTCAGCTCTATTTCCTTTTGATAGCTTCATATTAGAATTTTTATCTAACGCTGCATTAGGGCTTTAGTCAAGTCACAAACGATATTTAAAAAATGTGTAAGTAATAAAAATGTATGTGATTTGATTTAGCAGGTCTCCTTATAATTATAATGATACCTACAATTTTTTTTTTTAATTAACATTAAATTAAAATTTTGATTTTTATAAAAAAAATCATAGAAAATTTTTAAAGACTAAGGGTCAGATTACATTTCAACGTGACGCGACGATGCTAGCAATGCATTGTGAACGACCAATTCGAAACTGATCCTTGTTTACTGCACAAGACTCGTTGTAGTTGAAGCTCACGAATAAGTTATTATTATTCTGAGTCAAGTGCAGTCTAGATATTGTAATATTGTATTTTCTATAAAGCGCTATTTGTAACGATTTTTTGTAATAGTAACACTGGATAAAACCAGGCTAGATTATACCCAAATCCGAGATGTATCCGCGGGTCAAGTTGGCTCGCGAATGGCGCACTTTAAATGAATTAAGCCTTCCATTCAACTTTTAATAAAAGAACTTTTATCATTTAACGCTCTCACTAAATGCATTCAAATTTTAACTGAAAGACTTTTTTATAATTGTGAATTGATCTCATCAATAGATTTGAATCAGCGTTTTAATCATTTCGAATGATCGAACCTTTTAAATTCTGAATTTACGGGTGAATCAAAAGAATAAAATGGGTTTTTATACCTAGCAGTTTTTCAGCAGAAGCAGCAATTTTTGGTTATTTTATTTTCAGGACCTGTGTTCTCCCTAGGTAGTATAATATAATGAATTATTATCAATCCTTTTAATTGAACTAATAAACATTCTAAGACCTCCTCCAGACGACTTGCTTAAACTACATTTAGCGTTAAGTACTTAAAAAAGAATTAAACCTTTTTAGGGTTCTTTACATGTTTTGCGTCTACATAAACAAGGAGTACCTAAACTATTATATTATATCATCTGACGAATTCAACACCTTAGTTCTCTAGCAACGAAAACTTCGTAATACAGCATTCTAGGCAGAGTTTTTAATTTATTAAGCGCGTTGAATTGATGAGTTACCAACTTCCTTCTCTAGAGTATAACGGTGCTGTAATGTTTTACATTATTCAATGTTTCAACATAATCTGACATAATTTCGCAAGTTTGCAACTAAATATGGCATTCGCAGCGTTAAATATGTAAATAAACGCTATCATCAAGTCGTGTGCTCTTGTAAGTTTTGCTTTTAGTTTCTATATTTCAACTGAACTAATTAAAGGTAAAAGCAGGTTTGTCTCTTAGGTAAGTGTACAGAAAGCAATTAGCAATTATTATGAAGCAATAATTCATTGTGTACAAATTTTAAATCCTAGAAAGGATATCTAAGGATATCTTCAGACTTAATGTAAGATAATCCCAAAATATTTTTTAACCAAAATTGAAAATCAAAATCAAAGTATTCATTTCTAAATAGGTTAACAACTTTAGAACGTCTACATGAGGCCTACCACCGGCTTGGGATCTCACCCGGCGAGAAGAACCGGCGTAAAAACTCGCACGGGGCCACCTTTTACCAAAAAGGTGGAATAAAAAAAAACCAAATTGGTAACCAATAATTTCTCTTCTTTCAAGCAAAGCGACAGTCTCTCTTGATAAATAAATTGATATCAGAGAGTGATAAAAATCCGAAAAAAATGAAGGAATTTTAATTTTAAACACTTGGATTTAAAACCGGCCGTATGTAATTGCATACACATTTCAACGTATGTGTTAAAACAACGTACGCTGGGACGGCTAGGTACAAAATAAACCCTTAAGACTTAAGTGGACAGTGCAGTGGGAGCCGTCCGATCTAGTTCACAGGTAGGTCGCCTTATTAATTCACGCATCGCTACCGCCCGCTTCGATAATAATTATATGGCTCAAACTTCTTTACAAATATTCAAAATAGCCCCCAATCGATATTTGTCAATCGTATTGAACGTATTTCTTGTTATTGTCAATCGTATTCGCTTAAATCGCTTCCATAATAATTTCAATGATTATTTTGTATGTATTCAGAATAGCCCCCAATCTACCTCTATAAATTTGTTGATCCTAAATTATCCAATCATCATTAAGATTAAATTCATATTTCTAATGTACTTTGACGGTATGTCCATCTATCCGTCCATACACAATAAGTGTGTAATTATAGTATTTACCATAAATATTGCAATTGACAATGCCAGTCAATATTATTATGGATGAATGGACAATTGACATGTCGTCAATATACATCTCTAGATCATGTCTTCTTATTGTCAATTTTATTAATAAGTATTTCCGACCATACTTCTTAACCTCATTGTACCTTAATTAGACCTTTATCCTATTTACAAACGATAAGTTGTTTTTCAATAGGACGTATATTGTATATCCTAAGAAGGTTGTCCTTTTTCCCCTTCTATTTATAAGATTTCTAAATATTATAAATAAGAAATTCTTTTTTTCAAATTATTATACATTATACATATTCTAAGTAATAATTACAGTCGGTGTTGGCGGGTCAACTTTATTATATTTTCTAGCTGTTAGTCCGCGTCCACGTCGACATTTTTTTGTAAGAAATAGTTTTTTTTTTTTTAATATAAGAAGTATCCTATGTTAATTCTGATACCTCCAAGAGTATGTGTACAAAGTTTCATGATGATTCGTCAAGTAGTTTTTGCGTGGATGCGTAACAAATATCTACGCTTTCACATTTATAATATTAATAAGTAGGTATAAGGATTTTTTAAGAGTAAAACCCAGCGTATACGTAATATAGTGACATCTAAAAGTGGTGGTTAAATAAGAGCCGATCCAATCTTCTATCAGTTAGCGTTTTATTTCTCGCTTAGGCCTTTTATTAAATATCTACGGAGTAGGACGATATTCGAAAAACGGAGAGAGCAAACGCCCGATTTTTCGAACGCCAAGTTGACTCAGTAATTGAGCGAATGCATACAATCTCCTCTAAAATAAAGGAAGGGTGAATTTCGCGTTGCAAACTCTACATGCATTATTCTAAGGCTCGATTATATGCGTCCGTGCGATAGAGCGATTTTGCCGCTACACAACGAAATCAAGCAATTATTGTATGTGCTATTTAAAAAAAAATGTTGCATACAATTGCTTATCTGGTTGGGTGGCCAAACTTTTGTCACGCGGACGTATGAAATAAATCGAGGCTAATTAAATATATATGCCACGCACTACTTGACCACTCGGCAAAACTAGAGGCTGTAATCGGCGTAGAATATGACATCTACCAATAACGTATATGCTAAAATAATGACCATGAATGAAAATATACCCCGCTCACTTCTCCTTTACCAATGAGACCAAATGATTGCGTTCACCCTTTCCAGATTCACCGAGCGAACTATAAAACTTTTGTGCAGCCTTCATAAGTTTTGTAATAAATTCTTATTTAAGTGGGGAGCCCTAGAACATTTTTTTGTGATCACTAACAAGCAAATTTTTTGTGAGTAGCTACATTTTGATAAGACGAACAACATTTTTATTTTCGAAAAATCTCGAAAGTGGTAGCTAACATAGATAGAAAGGATTTCATACTTTGACTTGATGGTTCTAAAATATGGATTGTTTTATTTGCAGGAGAAGGTTACTCTTAAATTATATAACTATTAACCTACCAATATAAAAAAAAATCAGCTGGTTAGGGTTCCGTTTTAGGGTACAGTAGTCAACCAAGTTTTGTTGATTACAGAACCCTATAACGGAACCCTAACCAGCTGATTTTTTGTGTATTGGTAGGGTAATAGTTATAATATAATTTAAGAGAAACCTTATCCTACAAATAAAACAATCCATATTTTAGGACCATGAAATCAAAGCACTATTATTCCTACCTATCTATTCTGTGGTCAAAGTATTAAATCCTTTCTATGTCTGTTAACTACCACTTTCGAGATTTTTCAAAAGTAAAAATATGGTTCGTCTTATCAAAATGTAGCTCACTCATTAAAACTCACAAAAAATTAGCTTGTTAGTAATCACAAAAAAATTTGTTCTAGGCCTCCGTACTATTTTATTTCAGACTCGTTAAATAAAATTAACTTTACGTTATTATTACATAATTTATCTACTTTTATCATATTTGGCTCAACGCAGAGTGCATCAAAAATTTATAAACATTCTTTTTTTAACTCGTCGTATAATAAAAAGTGAAATCTAATTTCTATTATGTAAATGAACTCCACCGTAGATAAACTTGATAATTCTGTCGTAAACGCAAACAATCACATCTACACTACTATTATAAAGAGGAAAGATTTGATTTTTTGTTTGTTTGTTTGTTTGTTTGTTTGTTTGAGTCGAATAGGCTCCGAAACTACTGGACCGATTTGAAAAATTCTTTTGCTATTGGAATCTTACATTATTTCTGCTGAACATAGGCTACATTTTATTTTGGAAAAAAGTAGGGTTCCGTAAGATATTTAAGTTTTTCGGACGCAAGGTGTAAAAAATCAGCTAGAAAAGTTACTTATTTTGCGTACGCTGCCTAAACTATAAAAGATAGAACCATAAAATGTTCTAAGTAATTGTAGATCTTATAAATATCTACAAAAAAGTCCGCGACACACTATACCTATCTATGTCGAGTGAGGCACAATAACCATTTATTTATTTAAAAATCCTGAATTTTTTTGGACTACATTTAAACGGATATATTTTAATCACGCTATTAATCCTTATCAAAATAAATTATTTTATCACTAAGTACAGTTTATGTAGATAATATTTGGTCTTTGAATGATTAAAATTGGACGTTTGGTTTTGAAATTATGGCGAAATTAAAATATTACGATAGTGGGGGTCACCAAAGCGTGTGCGGAAGACAATAATATTCTGTTGTAGAAATGAAAATTCTGTACATAAAAGATATGAAATGACACCCGAAATTACACCTTTGTCTCTACATCGCTATAGAAGCCAAAAATGTGGATAGTTTTTTGTCTGTCTGTCTGTCTGTCTGTCACTCTTTCTATCTGTCTGTATGTTTGTTCCAGCATCACACGAAAAATACTGATCCGATTTGAATGTGGTTTTCGCAGATATATTTATCTTCTTCCAACTTAACATCTGGTGTATAAAATTTTTCCCCCCACCCCTCTAAGGGGACGAAAGAGGGGTCAGATTTTGTATCAAACTTTTTTCTTTAACACGAAAACTACTGATCCGATTTGCATACGGTTTTCACTGATTTTTCACAGTTTTCACAGATATATTATATTTGTCTTCTTCCAACTCAACATCTGGTGTATAAAAATCCTCCCCCCGTCCCCTCTCAACCCTCTCTGGGGACCAAAGAGGGGTCAGATTTTGTATACAACTTTTTTCTTTAGTGGACTTACTTCATATTAGGTATTAACTGTGTTTTTCAACTTAACAGCTGGTGTATGACCTTCCCCCCCACACCCTCTTAGGGGACAAAAGAGGGGGTAAAACATGTATCAACTGATGATGTAGAAAATATACTTTAAATGGCAAAACAACGTTTGCCGGGACAGCTAGTTCATAATAAATCTTTTAGCCGACTACTGTACGTTCTTTTAAAGGTTACAGCATTAGCGGTAAAGTGGGCGGAACAATCAGACAACTGAATTATTTAGATAGGACATGAGTGTCTAAGAATAGCGGCAAAAAATTGTGCTATATTTTTTAAATCAATGCCATAATGATCATAAATATTCCTGACTAGATGAACCACTCAATTAATCACTTCCCTCCAAATATTAACCTTTCCTTGACATCCACGAATACTTTAAGACTAAAATTAGCCAAATCAGCAAGTAGATTCAAAAAGTTCACTTTAAAAATTCGAAAACAATAGGCATCGGTTCGTTATAATTTTGCAATATTATATTACGTGATTGTGTCAAGTCTTAAATAGTTTTTATTTCAATCTTTAACAGTTACTAAATAATAAAAATTTGAAAAAGGCCCGTGCACATTGACCTCCAAAGTTTAAAAAATAAGGCTCCGGCCGAACCTGCGCTTCAGTAACGCGGGACGCGGGACGGGAGCGTCTGCAACGCGAAACGGGTGTGCACACTTGCGCGAATAGGGTGTGAAACCGTAAATTATTCCCGCTCTGCTGACACAAATGTCACGCGTTACAGACGCTCCCGCTTCGCAGTCACTATGGTCGCGTAGGTTTGGCCGAAGCTTTAATTGTACCGATGACAAGGCAGTTAATTTCAAAGTTAATTTGTCGATAGATCGAGGCGTAACGCCACTCATGACAAAGCAGGCTAAGTTTTATATTGAAATAGTTCAATCTAACTTGCTATTTGATTTATTGCGTAATTTGCAATGTAAAATGCCTTTAATCTTAGTCCTGAGAACTGTTCACACCGAAATATTGTTCACTCTGCATTCTCTATCGGTTGTATTACGGGGAGTGCTCTGAGGATATTTTCGGAATCATACCACTTGCAACTTTTCGCCATCGTCCCACGCGAAAAACGTACTTGCATCCTCATCACCTTGATGAGTGGCAAGTCTTCCAGCGTGCGTTTTTCGCGTAACTTTCTGCCGCGCACTGTAAAACTCTGGAACGAACTGTCATGTCTCCAGCAGTATTTCCGGACCAATACGCCCTGCAAACCTTCAAAAAGAGAGCGTGCTCCCTATTAAAAGGCCGGCAACGCACCCGCAGGTCTTCTTATGTCGCGAGTGTCTAGTAGCTCTCCATCAGGCATCTCTATAGTAGCTTTCCATCATGGGACATGTTTCTCGTTTGCCCCTTTTTTATAAAAAAAAGTGCCGCAGCGTTACTCTATAAAAAACAATTTTGTATTGCCTGTTTTAATGGAGCCTTTTTGCCTTTATTATTTCTATTTGACCTGGCCCTTTTAAGCCATAAAGATACCTTAATAGCTCTTAAATGACAATATGCATGTAATAAAAGCATGATTATCTTGAAAAGCATTTTATGACGGGTCATACACAGTCATAATACAGGAAATGTTATTCAATTCTTCGAAAGGTGATAGTTGTTAGAACCAATTTTCCTTTGCGCTATTCATTAAATATTTGATACAAGCTGTAATGATTTTATTTCCCTTTGTGGAACTTTGTAAAAGTGTTTAAATGAAACATATGTTTTACAATTAACTTCTAGATTGAAATTTCTGAATTTGAAATTGAAAAACATGAAAATAGTCGTGAAAGGCTAACTCATATAAAATATTCTTCCTTTAAGATGGTCAAAAAGCATTGCGACGTATCTGTATTAATGGACGATGGAATCGAAATACAAATAGCTAAGGTCAGGTATTATTGTGAGTGCAAATAAGTAAGTACTATTATTGTTTCAGAGTCAAAACTCTGGACGATTTTAACCGTCTTCTAAAAATGCCTGCTTTCTGATGGTTCCTGAGGTTTTTTTATAAGAGTTTATTTATTATTCACAGTGGTTGTTATATTGGTTAATATTTTGTGGTCAGCCAATCAAAATCGCTAGTAAATATTAAAAAAAAACTATAAACGGGTTGGCGGTTCTACACCCGGCTATTAAAATTGTAGCATAAGCGCGGCCTATGTCCCCAGCCCGTCAACATTACTAATCAATATTTTTTTTTAATTGACGTTGGCTCACCACAGATTCCCACCACTACAGTACTTATCTCTTGTGTCGCCAGGATCGACAGCGGTATTCAACCCTTTGATATGATCTCAGGGAGCCCGAGGGACATGCTAAAAATGTCTAATTGGGACCCGCAACCAAATCAATCAGAAGAAAATAGGAGTAGGAATTTATTTAGAAATTACTAGGTAACGTTAGATGAGCTTGTAGCCAATACTTTTTCTTTATCGCTTCTTTATAGGGTCATCGATCGAAATGTATGGTATTGACGTTAGACGAGTCGAACGTCAAAAATCTTTTGTCAATTCCATACATTTTGATCGGCGATTACGTTATAAAGAAGCGATAAAGAAAAGGTCTTGGCTAACGGATCAGTCCAGTAGTCAAACTCAAAATCATTACCCTTCCTTTTGGCGTCGTAGTCAGATAAAAAATAATAATTTGGCATAAAGTCATTGATAATATTTTTGTTTTGCAATGTGAAAATACTCGCCCCAAACGCATTTACCAGTAGACTTCTAGGGCGTGTCCGACCTTGGGTGTAATTTTGCAAGTACACGCAAACTTCTAGCTCATACTGATCAGAACTAAGGTCGTCTAGATTATAGATCTCTATCTAGCTGGTTCTTGAACAATCAATATTCGCTGTTTTTAGTTTTTACCTTCATAATAATTGCATTACGTCATTGGTCAAAGTCCAAAGACATACTTTTCATACATACAATATTTAAATGCATAATATTATTTTCATTGGTCATTGCCCATTGGACAAAGACATACTTTTCATACGTACAATATTTTGCATATATATTATTTTTTATAACTCAGTGTCCTTCAACCTGTTGCTCGCGACCCCTTGGGGGTCACAAAGCTTCTTAGGGGTTCGCCAGAGGTTGAAAACTATTTATTTAAAAAACAATAAAGAATAAAAATATTGATATGCTAAGTTATAGGAGAATTCAATAAAAGGATATCTTTGATTTATCAACAATACAAACGTGATAAAAAAGCAAAAGTTAGGGGTCGCAACTCGCAAATTATATTTGAAAAACACTAGTAAGTCATACCTACTAGTGTTTTTCAAATATAATTTGCGAGTTGCGATATGGCACAACAAAGTTTAGCGGGTCAGCTAGTGTAACATACTATATTATTATTACCTGCACAACAATCTTGCCCGGGTTCCTCGGAGTTAAAAATAAAAAAATAAAAAACTCTTTATTCAAACCATTAAAGAAACAAATCAGTTGACGAAGGTTACAAAGAAAGAGAAAAAAAAAACAGTTGAGAAAAAAAAAATGGCGGCCTTACTGCTGGAAGCAGTCTCTTCCAGGCAACCGTAAACTTAACTAAACTTAACAAAACAATTAACTGATAACACCCCTCTTTTATGTCGGGGGTTAAACATATTTAAAAACATCAAAATGACAATAATATAAGAGATACAATATTTTATTGTTGAGGAGTTATTTGAAATAAAATACATAATATTTATTATTATATTAAAGAATATAATTATGTGATTTAAATTTTAAAATACTTACCATATTTTAAAACTTTAATACTATCCGTGTGGCTTATGTAAATAAAGAGATTAGTTTACAGTCAGACAGGTAAACAGATATTATTACGCTTAGACTCGACATTTCATTTAATTCCAGTTAAAAAGTTGTTCGTAATACAGTCCGTATTTGAACTCTAACCTCTATTATAGTCTATACTCTATAATATCAACGTCATAAGTAAGATTTCATGTAAAATCAGAATAATATGTTAAATATTTTTGAACGGTGTGTAGATGCGATTCGTGTAATATAGCATACACGTAACGGTGAACTCACCAGAAGACTTTGAATGGATAATTACATGTTGCAACTTTTTTAATAAAATATTGTTCGCTATAAATATTTTCATAAGGTTTAAGTTGAATGTTCGTTCTATAGCTCAAGAAGAAAGTTTGCGATAGAGACCAAAAACAAATTTACTTTGCAATGATATTTTAGTACCATATTTATATTAATGGTTTTGGTGGTATAATTTTGCGGGAGCAGTTGGAGGATTTTTTTTTTTATTTGTATTAAACATTTTATTATATTTTCTCAAAAAGTAACAGTAGTCAGTAATGCGAGCTGTAGCTGTTGTAATAAGATACCGCCGTGTAAAATTTAGTTAGTTATAACAGTGTGAGGTTTAGTGCAGAAAATAAACAAGTACTTATCTAAAAAGTATTAGTGTCTTAGCACACTAGGCCGAATGTACGCGGCGTAAATTGCGCATGATTTTTTTGTCAAACCCATACAAAGTACGGACGGAACGCGACGGAATAGTGTGTCATCGGTAATTTAAAATACATTGCAGGCGGAATCATGCGGAATTTACGCCACGTAACTTCGGCCTAGTGTGTTTAGACACTTAGACACATCAATTCAAAATCACATAGGTAAGGCTCGATTTATATGCGTCCGGCCCGGACGCGCGTTTTGGCTACACCGCGATATCACAAGCAATAATTATATATTATGTAAATTGATAGCGCGACCGCTTTAAGGGCCCGGGTTACCCTCGAAATTTTCATACATTCTTAATACCAAAATCATTTTCTCATGCGAAAATATTTAACATGTTTGAGTTATTTTTCGGCTTAAGATAGTAATTACCTAGGGTCCTGAACAAATTTTTTTTACAAAATATTTAAATACTAAAAAAAAAATTTTGTGTTTAAATATTTTTTAGTAAATTTACTACTAAATATTTAAACACCAAAAAATAGACAAAAACACTAAAAAATATATAAATAAATAGTAAATTTACTACAAAATATTTAAACTTTAAGAAATATTTTTTATTATTTAAATATTTTGTAGTAAATTTACTATTTATTTATATATTTTTTAGTGTTTTTGTCTATTTTTTGGTGTTTAAATATTTAGTAGTAAATTTACTAAAAAATATTCAAACACAAAAATTTTTTTTTTAGTATTTAAATATTTTGTAAAAAAAAATTGTTCAGGACCCTAGGTAATTACTATCTTATGCTGAAAAATAACTCAAACATGTTAAATATTTTCGTATGAGAAAATGATTTTGGTATTAAGAATGTATGAAAATTTCGAGGGTAACCCGGGCCCTTAAGACCATTACCTGAGCAAACGACCTTCGGCAACGCGTCAATTAAATGTATGGTATTTGACGCGTTGCTGAGATCTCACAAAAATCCTTTTTTTAAATCATCTTAGTTCAACATTGATCTAATTAATTTAAACGGGGAGTATGTACTTATTAAAATTGTCTATTGTTGTGTGTTTCAAATAAACGTAATTTGTAAATACTAGGGAGATGCTGAAAGTATGCTTGAATTTTAATAAATCGCTATTACTTTGGAAGCTGATATGATGAGTTTAATAAACAAAAATAGAAAATTAATAACGGGGAAAGGAATGTTCATGTTATACTGAAGATTATTGCTGCATGTATTTTTATTTTAACTTTGTAGCTTTCAAATTATGAGATTATAAGGCTCAATTACGGGTAAATATAGTAAATTAATTATCTCCGTAGGGGGACCGCCATAATTACGTTACATACTTTATTGCTTGTGATCTTACGGTGTAGCGTCTAAAACGCGCTTTCGCACGGACACGCGTAAATCCAGCCTCAATATCGTCACGATGCGCAACGCAATGGACTTGGACCTTGAAATGTTTTTACTATGAAAAGCGAGAAAACGTCGAGCACATATTTTCTTCACAACAATTTTACAGCGTCTGCAATATATTATGGATGTGTGTCGCGTATATGAAAACATGAAGTACATACTGTATAGCGATAATAATTGTTCTAAGCTGAAGTCCACAAAACGCCGTCGGCTTTTGTGTTCTCTCTCTCTCTCTCTAGAGTCTAGACTTTAGCGACTCTCTTTCTACTTTAGAGCTTAGTACTAGGCCGCGAAACTTAAGCGTAACATTTTAGGGCGTTTAATGTTTTTACGTAACACTTAAACCAAAATTAAATATTTTAAATGCTACCCCGAAAGCTTTTTAGGGCAGCGGCTGGAGTTTTGTGCATTGTATTTATATTTTATCCAGCTTGTGTCCAAATCAACATTCCTAAATGGATTTTCTCTTCTCGGTAGAAAGAATACCATGAATCAAAATAGATTAAAAACTTTATGTATTCGGTTAGAAATGATTGAAAGGAGAAAAAATACGCCACGAAACAATTACAAAACCACAAAAAAATAACGAAAAATCATTGCACAGATTTGACAACTCACGTGGAGCTATAATTTTTGTACTTTACCGGGCTTGACTTGTAATTTATAGTCTTTTAGTCTAGAACTAGGCTTTGCTAGGGACTAAGTCAGAACAGTAATTATTGTGTAACTGAGATAGTTCCAACTCTATATATCTGGCAAAGCTATGTAATCGGTACACCGGATTTACTGTAACTTGATGTGAAATATCTTGGCTTGACTATATTATAGTCGTAGTAGTATTAGTTCCTGGAAATAGAAAATTTGATATAAGTTTATTTGCATTCTGCATGCCGCATATCAAATTCTCATTACTGTCGGTAGACCGTAACCAATTTTATGATGAAGGCTTAGCTTTCCAAGAAATACAAATTGTGTGTTGTACGATTTTCATCTTTCACAACTTCAATTTTTCATAAAATCCGTTCTGTGTTTGGGCTTGACTTTCTTCTGGATGAAACTGTGAGCTATCACTTACTGAGACTTAGGGCCTGTTTCACCACTTCCTGATAAGTGCCGAATAGGCTATCCACCAATTAACTTGACAGCTCAAGTATTAAGAATCTGTCAGATATGTTGTAGATAGCCTATCCAGCACTTATCAGGAAGTTGTGAAAAGGCCCCTAAAGTATCCTCATACCTACAGGCTACAAGGGAACATCATCTCGAAATAGACTTGAGTGAGGAATAAAATGTAATGTAATGTAAATAGTGAAAACTGTAACGTACCAAACAAGATTACAAGTTATGTGATTTGAGTAGATTATTAAATCTTAATCTTCTAACCTCAAAAAATAATTGAAATTATTGATTTAGAGGTCTACAGATTTCATAAAGATTTTCATTAATTTTATTTACGGATGGTATCGACCCCAAGTTGACAATCTTGAATTTAATTAAACCAAATTAAGGTATATAATAATAATATTGTTTGTGTTTATCAAAACATGATGTAATTTTTAATTTTAGTTTTGAAAGAAAATATTATAATAATATACTTCTGCTCACTGAGTGAAACAAACGCAAGTCCTGCAAGCACTGATCTCTATTATACTTATACCTATAATAGAGATCAGTGCCTGCAAGCCAATTAGCAAAAACAAACAAAATCTTGGCAATAAACCCAAAAACTATCCACCGTGTAAGATAAATGGGACACGGCTTACTTGCGAACTTTATTTTGTTTTTCAGAAACTTTATCAAAATATTGCCCTTTTTACGATTTTTTTGGTAAAATATGATGACCGATTTGTAGACGGGAAGCCTGTTCTTGTTAAGCTCCAGTTCCAGAAGCGAAACGAACGCACGAAAGAGTCGTAATTGTACGGTCTACAATTACACGAATTTTTATGAAAAAAATAAAATATTTTTGAGTATGTAACTAAATGTTATTTTTTCGAGACTATTATAATTTTAATGTATACTGCGTGACTGGTGAGACATGTTCAATACTTGAGGACGTGATATTTGGCTATTATATTAGTTGGAAAAAAATAATATTAAAAAATAATATCAATTGATCACTGAGTAAATGTAGCTTAAAGTTAAATAATTATTTACCCAACGCATGACACCGCGAGCGGGAGGGGTAGTTGTGTGGTGTTTCTTTGGTAGCGCACGCCTCTGCACCGGCCGCATAGTATGCCTACTTGCCTAGCCGCGTAATTTACTTAGTATCCATGATTCATTAATTTTTGGGAAATTCGAAAAAAATTAAGAACCTAATTTTATTACATATTTATAATGAGAATCGAGTACTGAATACTCTCCTTAAATATCGGTATTGACTCACCAGTCATGCTGTATAATTTGTTTAGCACTTTCTACAGCCTAATAGATTAATGGATTTTAGCTTGATTTAAGCGTGCAAGCATAATAATATTATACGGTGTTTATAATGGTCTTTGAGAGAGACGCTATCAAAATGCAGTTCTTTTATAGTTTCTCAGGTACCATTTGTAGGGTTCCGTACCCAAAGGGTAAAAATGGGACTCTATTACTAAGACTTAAATGTCATGTCCGTCTGTCTGTCATCTGTCTGTCTTTCTCCAGGCTGTATCTGTAGAACCGCTGTAGCTAGACTGCTGAAATTTTTACAGATTGTGTATTTCTGTTGCCGCTATTACAACAAAAAAATATTTTTTAAGGGTGGCTCCCATACAACATACATGATTTTTAGCCTTTTTTGCTCGATGTCAATAACGGCAATTACAGGTAGGCACTTGAAATATTCACAAAATACTCAATTATATTTGTGCTTTAATAATTATATTTTATAAGTAATAATAATAATCATTTAAAAAAATTCATTTCTTGCCTATTTTTGCCATAAAACGGTACGGAACCCATCGTGCGCGAGTTAGATTTTTTTAACATTCACCCCTCGCGCGTCGCACTTGCACCACTCACCTCGCGACCGTCGGCAGGTGACACGCGAGGGGTTATACAGATTTTTAACAATAGAACTTTACGCACAATAGTTTAATGATCCGCCTAGACCCAGTCGCCACATCGACGAGACTTGGTGGCGTCGTTATCGTTCCTTACAGACTCCACTTTGTAAAATTGTTACTTGCAAACTATAATTTTATCGTATTCTTATAGGGTACTTCAGATCTTCTTGAAAAATGCAAATTGTAAAGTTTATTTTGGTCAGATTTAAATTGAGTTAGTAACTGGCGTTAGTCCCCTGCGCCGTGTCAGTGCTGACCTGGCACTGCCGTAGTCAGTGGCGGCGTTAGGGGGAGGCGACGCTAGGCGACCGCCCAGGTGCCGAATAAAAAGGGGCGCCGAAAGCAGAGAAATGCGGCGCCTTCTTTTTTTAGCACTACAAGCACATTAATTGCCGAAGATATCTCGCCCCAGGGCGTGTGTAGTACTAAAACCGGCACTGTCCATAGTGTAAAAATTGATTTCTATCATTAGATACACTGATGACAGCCACTGATAGGGTTGCCACCCGTGCTTTATAATAAAGTATTGTACGTTATTTAAGGTAATTGTATACTCTGTATTTTATATTAATAATAAAGTACGTGAAAATACATTATTTCTAATAATTTGATTTCTGTTGAAGTCGTAAGTATTTTTCGTTAAAAGAAATTTATCGATTAATGTTGAATCGATTTCGCCACTCGCCAGCGCCGGAAAAATAAATTGTACTTTATTTTTATACTGTGTAGGTACGTTATTTTTCTTACTTAGAGTATCCTATGTACTTTAAAGGCAAAATTAAAAGGTGGCAACCCTAGCCACTGACTCAATGTAAATCTGCCTTTACACTATGGTAGTGCCGGGTTGGTACTGACACGTCAGTGGACTGACGTCAGTTACAGACTCAATGTGAATCTGCTTTTATACCTGAAATTTTTTGACTGACCCGACAATCGTTGTTTTAAGGTATTATACAGCTACACAATGTATATTTAAGGTATTATAAGTACATATTATAACTGTTTACTGTTCCTTTTCTAAAATAAGATATTTGCACATTACATCGACCTAACGCCAACCTAAATCACAGCGTGACATTCAGATTTAGTAGTGTGATCTTAATTTACTAACTTGCGAACAGTTGATATGACGACTTGTCAGTTGTCACCAATGGGCATTGTCCAAAAAAAAATGTACTTTTTATTTTTGACATATCTAGCGGACTAGATATATCAGGAAATTTTCATCAAATTTTTATTTAAACTCACTGTACAGTTCCTATGTTCTTTTATATTTTACTCGTACACAGTAGATAGCAATATAAATATGAGTTTAATAGCTTAAAAACACAGTGTAGAATCCAAAGCTGGTCGTAGAGATAACAATTTTATGGAGCTACTTTCATTATACCGATTTTCACCTTTCAAGACTAATCCGCGCAAGAAGCGAGATTTCAGCCTCTAGGTTTGAGCAAAAATTCATTTTTCGAAACCAATACGATATTATGCTGAATTAAAAACTACCCTTTGTACTTCTATCATGTGTCTCAAAGTATTTACATACGAAATTTTATCCCAATCAGTGAAACGGTTTTTTCGAAACATTGTATAATTTTAAGTTACAACATTATAAACTTTATTTTAAAAGATTAATTTTTTTCTCACTTTTTTTGGTAAAAAAGTGGGCGCCGTGCGAGTTTCTTACGCCGGTTCTTCTCGCCGGGTTAGTTCACGAACCGGTGGTAGGCCTCATGTAGACGTTCAGAGAATATTTGCAAAAATTTATTCTGAATAAAAAAATCTGAGTTTGAGTTTGAGTTTTTTTGCGTAAACAGGACAGACAAACACATATATACATATTATGCATTTTTAATTTTCCAATCGTATTGAGTGTTGGAATTACTTAATACGATGCTATCGTTCCATCCGCCATGTTAACTATACAGTGTACATTTTTATGTGCAGCACTAAAAACAAAGTAAATAAAATATTATGCGCTATCGAGATTATTTCATTTCAGTGTGTTTTAAAGTTTAGTTTAATTTTTTAATGTGTTTCACATTAATTGTTTTATAAATACGTAATAACATACACCACAGCTCTACAGCATCATTTTTTACAAGTCATCGAAGCTCGATCGCAATAGTAAAATTATTATCTTATGTATGTGTACTACCTTTTGTCAGTAAGATTGAAAAATGTAATCACCATTGTCTAATTATCCGTATTTTCGCGAAGTCCCTAGAATTTTCGTGATAATTCGATTTATCAAATCATCCTACGACATATGCATGAACCATAATCTACATTTATTATAAAAATACAGTATTCTTGCACTTGTTTCAAGCTTTAAGTATTAATAAATTACACGACGGGTTCAGTATGAAGTAGTGTAAAAATATTTTTATTTGTGTTACTGTGAACATAAATTTAGATAGGTATATAAAATCTATAATATAAAAATTGTTGGCAGTTTACAAGGGTAAAAGGTCTCGTATATAATATTATATAGTAGATAAATTGGTTATCTGGAAGCGACGTGGTGGAAGCGATAGCTTTACTGGGGTTATTATTATAGAAGATACAAGCTTGATATTATCCGTAAATTGATTATGCTTCCATCAAACTGCACACTAAAATGTAAGCAAGAAAATCTGTAAAGATATTTTCCATGAGTCTGGCCGTAATAAAAGAAATCTGAGTAAGAAAATTCTATTGCAGAATATTTCCTTAGATGGTTTTTAATTTCACTTCATCAGTGAATATGAAATGCAAACTACGAGATTATTTACATTATTTTTACATGTTTTGTAGTGTTTATTAAGTTTATGCAATGCTTCACATTATTTTAGATTTAATCTAACTACTACTAATAATTAGTACTAACTCATTACGCACTCTTCTTATCAAAAGTTAGAAACAAAATCCGTAAGTTCTTGTAATCGTTAAAAATGTTCACGCTAGCTTAAGAATCTTTTTTTTAAATAACTTTTATATTAATGAAAAATATTATATTGCGTAGTATAAAGGCATAACATTACCAAAATGACTTTGTTTGTATCCGTTTCATGTCAAAACAACCTGTTCCTATTCCCAATAGTGCCTAATATAGCGTCAACAAAATGAAGGTTTTCATCGCGATCAATATTATATTATTATTATGTTAGTTTGTTTTTAATTAAATAAATAAAAATGAAGTTAGTTACTTTAGGTATCTAAATTTAATATGAGGCATTTATAATGAACTGGATGCCTACAAGCCAGGCTGGCCTGCGGTGGCGTTGGAGCGAGACAGATGGAAGACCTTGGGGGAGGCCTTTGCCCAGCAGTGGGATAGTATAGGCTCATAAAAAAAAATATTAGAGTAAGATGGGTCTAAGTGACCAGCCTAATTTTAATTTGTTTCGTATTACTTACCTGCAAAAAAATAAAGCCTCGCCACGCCTAATCTTAAACTGGCAAATATTTAATATTAATATTAAGATTCATATTAATATATAAATTCGAAACTTTTTCTGTCTGTTCGTTGAGTTTGGATACATAAAGGAATGTCTTTAGCTTATCCCTTTTGTACCACTGAGATCAGAATATCACAAGGTTTTCATTGTTGGTTAAATACCTACTGTTAGTCCTGGTTACAGGAGTTTGCAAATGTTGGTAGTGGTAAGCTATATAATTATTATGCTCGTTAAAAACTGTCTATTGGTATGTTAGGTACCTCTTTTTCTACCATCTACCATTCTTAACATTGTACCATCATTTATGACGTTATGATACCTAAAACATGCCTAAAACCTTAAAATTAATAAGCAGGGTTACAGTTTAAATTCACAGTACTTAATAAAAGTTAAATCTTTATCCAAATTGAGCCGTTTATGTAATTTTAAAGAACTTGGTACAATTTGCCTAACGTAACGTGATGATAGTTTCGAGTTCAAACTTCCGAGACAATAGCCAAGACGGCAAAATATTGCAGAAGTTAATATTTTAAGAAACTTAATTATTTTTTTACAAATTGGAAAGCTAATTTTTAGGGTTCCGTACCCAAAGCGTAAAAACGGGACCCTATTAGTAAGACTTCATTGTCTGTCTGTCCGTCTGTCTGTCTCCAGGCTGTATCTCAAAAACCGCTATAGCTAGACTTCTGAAGTTTTCACAAAATCTTTATCAACATGTATGTTAACTTTAAAGTCTTTAACAATTGATAAAAAATAAAAATAAAATAAATATTTAAGGGGCCATACAAAAAACACAACTTTTTGTCTACTTTTGCTCTATAGCAGTACGGATGACGGAACCGAGTCGCACTTGGCCGATTTTTATTTTAACTTGATACGCGGGTACAGAAAATTTTAACGAAGAAACTATTGCCATCACGCTGGCACGTGTATTGTGATAGAGACAAATACAGTAAATCGTGGTTACGTATTCCTCTGATTCCTCCTTCAAAATAGAGCCTATCTATTAATTAGATATAATATATATATTTTATATTTTTATTTATATTAATATTAATATATTTTTTTTATTATCTTCAGAAAGAATGAGTCTATGCCTCTACGTTTTTATTTTACTTAAAAGATCTTTCGAATTCGTTTTATGGTCGGTTGATTGGCGGGGTACGGAACATTCATTTTTTGCGATTTTTGAAGGGTCATATTTTTTTATGTATTAGTAAATTTAAAAAAATCGGACGTAGAGGCACAGCTTTCACAGATCCCAATAATGTATAAAAAATCATTTGTCTAGACGCATTATCCAGGGAGCACACTGAGGAGTACGTTTGTAAGGAAAAAAAGTGTTAGCGTATGCTCTTCTAAGCTACCAACAAAAAAAATATATAATTATATTAGTACACAATATGTAAATCATTTTATAGTTTTGGGTTTTCTTTATCGAACATGATCAACGTCGATTACAATTTGCAAGCTTTGCAATCATGATTATCCAATATCCATCAAGGGTCAGGTGCCAACGTTACTATTAACTTTAGTTCTCTCTCCTATTTTCCCTCATTTAAATCAACGTTTTGTTTTATCGTTATTTTGTTAAACAAAAAACAATCATAATAATTATATTATAGTATGTTTCTGAAACAATACTGCCCGGAGCTTTTATTTTATTCATAATAATTATCATGTATATTTAGATTGACGGCTAAAATGTGCGAATAGTGATACTAAAAATGTGACTACATATACGAAGTGACTTCTTGTGAACCAAGTGACATACTATGACGTGATGAAAGGTGAAAAGGGTCGTGTTCTCCATCAATATGCAGATGATCCTGGTGGCTGGCGGGTGAGTTCATTTCTATAGACTTGGCTGTGCGCTACCGTGCGACCAATGCCAATGGTAACCGGTACACTTTAGAAAAACGCTTGTGAAATATATTTTTTCATCTCCGGGCGGAAAACGTCATCTTTCGTCCCGCTGCGCTTCGATGTTGCCGTTTTCTACCTCCGTCGAGGAGCAAAATAGTATACGTACCATGGGCAGTAAATAAGAAAGCCTCAGATCACAATAATATGTTTGTTGACCTCGGCATTTCTTATTTTTCTGCCCTAGGTGCGTAATGTTAGGTACATTACGCACCTATGGTTGATTGTACTGTTGTAAAACCTGTTTTATTTATTCACGAGGAAAATTATTATCGACGACAATTATAATAATCAGCACAAATTGATTGGAGGTTTAGGGGAGGAAATAACATCTTAATGATTTATAAGAATTAAATTTTAAGCCTCTCTAAGCTAACAGTGTTACCCATTCAGTAAATTATCGTTTAGAAAGCATTAGCTTTTGGCAACTTCGTCTGGTATAAAAATCACAGAATAAATTGGGACAGAAGACAAATTTTATTATTCATTTGTAATTTGTCCGGTCGAGACTGCAGGGTCACATACATTAGTAAATTATATAGAACATGAATGATAATATCTTTCGAAAATCTTTATTTTTTTGAGCCCTTGGCACCATCCAATATTTTGGGACGTCGCGTTCTAGTGAAAATCCTAAGATTTTAGATGGTGATGACTGATGAATTTCGTTAATGTTAGCTGCTATTATATTGTATCGCACCAAAGGTGACTTAGGGGCTCATTCTAAAAAACTTCTACAACTTTTGGAAATTCCAAAAAAATTGGTATTTAAATAGAAACTTTGTTGATCACGTGACTTTTTTACAATGGAATAGGATTATTTTATTTTCGCGAATTTCCAAACGTCGTAGAACTGTTGTTCATAATTACCACCTCAGTCACCCCTTCTGGCCTAGTATACCTTATTTGAAACACCCTGTATATGATGATGATACAAAACTTCATAGATGAGTTTGTGTTCTGTCTTTATTTTTTCTGTGTAAAAATGTACACAAAGGACGTAAGAACATTCATCGTACCCACTTGGACTTCGACCAATACTCTATCTGTGGCAGGTCATTAAACGATGATACACAGTTTCTGGCTTCATTTGAATACATCAATATCAGTCACACAATAAATAACAAAGAAATAAAATGGGAGAGATTTAGGCCCGTTTTTATAAGCCGCTCTCAATACTAATCTTGGCTGATGAAACGCTTTCAGCATCTTAAGAGGCTGGGTTACCCTCGAAATTCTCATACATACGTAATACCAAAATCATTTTCTCATTACGAAAATATTTAACATGTTTGAGTTATTTTTCAGTTTAAAATAGTAATTACCTAGGTTCCTGCACGAAATTTCTCTACGAAATATTTAAACGCTAAAAAATATACTAAAACACTAAAAATATATAAATAAATAGTAAATTTACTACAAAATATTTAAACTCTAAAAAATATTTTTTAGTATTTAAATATTTTGTAGTAAATTCGTAAATCGTATGAGAAAATGATTTTGGTATTAAGTATGCATGGGAATTTCGAGGGTACCCCGGCCCCTTAAGGTGGTCATTAATAATTTAATTTCTGATATAAAGGTTCAGCAGGTTGACCACACTCAAGAAACAGCACTTAAGACAGCAAAGTTAGGGGCCGAATTTCATTTATTAATATAAGCTCGCTCGCAGCTGATATGCCACATGGAACCATCGAGGAAATTGATTCCTAGGCAGTTGACAGATCAACGTCATTTGGTCGGATCATGTCAATTCAATGTTAATTGTGATCCGTCGAATGTGTTTGACGTAACGCGACCAAATATCGTAGGTCACCCATCTGCCTAGGAATCAACTTCTCTGATAGTACATACTAAGTATGAACCTAACTTTAATGTCGTCCATGCATAATTATTATTTCTTATTGAATTTAAAAAATATATTTGTCTGACAGTCTGAGTAAGCATATATTTTTGAAATGAGCACTCAACTCTAGCTCCGCACAGCGTTAGGTGTGGTGTAAAATAAAACCGATTGTAATTTGTAGCACCCTTTTAATTTCTTAACGCCAGCTTTCACCGTTTATAAATTTTATCTCGCTTCTGCATGCATCGTCCAAAGGCTGTTCACGAAATTATTACGAAAGTTATGCGCTGCTTGGAACCGAGAAAAGGTATTCGTTTGCAGTGTTTATTATTAAAGTGAAAAGTTTTGGAAAATATGCAACTAAAATGTGGTGGTGGCCATACTCAGGCTTAAGATCTCTCGTTGAGAGAGGAGACCACTCTGTTAGTGATGGTAAATTATTATTATCATATTTTTTTACTATTATCAATTAGTTTAAATGCGCGACAAGACACACATGACTAAGAATTTACAGGAATAAAAGGGAATGATCAAAAGATAAATTGCACCTTCGGTAAGAAAAAACTCTAATGTACATAATTTTCGAAAGCATTTGTCGAACAAAAACGTTACCATGTATTTCACCACACATATTATATGCCATATAAAAATATAGCACATAGCTACAGAAAAACCGTATCAGCATCAAAATCCATCATTTCTCTCAGACTAATTGCGTCTTTTTGCGGATTAGGACGTAAAATGGAAAACGCTGTTGCATATGGCACCGATTTTCATTATGCCATGCCAAATGGCATTGCAGACGACGTATGCACAACGAATTTGTGAGATTAAAAATGTATCTAAACCGTAGTAACGACAAATGACAAGTGCGAGCTGAAGTTGCATAATTCTCTGGTCCTATTTAAATATATATATAGGTCTACCAGAGTCTGATGGCAAATTTTGACAGCAGATTTTCAAAAAATATTCTTGATCATTGGATAAATTTATATTCATATGCATATTTCACACTCAGAATCAGCCGCTAAAGGATAAAAAAGGATCAAAATGTTTTATTCCAATTATTCCCGGTATTACTAGGGTCAATTATTTACTTTCGCACTTTTTGCCATCAGATTCTGGTAGACCTATAATGTGGCGTAATAGCTAATTTTCCGCCAGAAACTTGAGTAGTTTCCAGCAGTGCACATGTTGACAATGATATTTTTTTAAATGACGTAATAGGGATGGATAAGTTCTATTATATAATGGTTAAGAACACTCTCAATCATGTCAGGCTTTAAAACATTATCAAAATAGGCTCGCCCATTTGGATGCTACGCTACGACGCCACGCCAATGGCGGCCTTATCCCATTGCGAGGCTCTGGGGGGCAGATCTTTGCGAGGCCCTGTGTCTCCAAAAAACACCTTGTGAGGCCCATGCACGAGCAAGACCCCGGGCAATTGCCCTGTTCGTCACCTCCTAGGGCCGCCATTGCACCTACAGACAGACGGACAGACACTCCGAAAATGTAACTCCTTTTTTGTCGTTGGTTAAAAATAACTGTTTTAACAATTCACTCTGCATGAAATTAATGTTTAAAATGATTATCACAATCAAAATGTACGATGTGTTAATTGTTTTCAGCGTTGATCAATATATTCATTTACTGAAATTCATATTTCACAATAATAATATGTTCGCGAATGCCTCTTTGACTATGAAATAGGTGTCATTTTGTAGCTCAATGTATAAGGTATCTAACTTCTTTTGTCTATTTTATCACCACTCTTGTCGTTTTCCTGTAAATGGAGCAAGAATAAAAAAAGTTAGCCTGTTTTTACAATTTCATAAGACGTTGGTGGCTGTAAACAGAAATATATGAATCTTACCACTATACAGCATGACTGGTGAGTCAATACCGATATTTAAGGAGAGTATTCAGTACTCGATTCTCATTATAAATATGTAATAAAATTAGGTTCTTAATTTTTTTTTTAATTTGCCAAAAATTAATGAATCATGGATACTAAGTAAATTACGCGGCTAGGCAAGTAGGCATACTATGCGGCCGGTGCAGAGGCGTGCGCTACCAAAGAAACACCACACAACTACCCCTCCCGCTCGCGGTGTCCATGCGTTGGGTAAATAATTATTTAACTTTAAGCTACATTTACTCAGTGATCAATTGATTTTTTTTTTTTTATATTATTTTTTTCCAACTAATATAATAGCCAAATATCACGTCCTCAAGTATTGAACATGTCTCACCAGTCACGCAGTATAATATAGTATCGTTTTGTAGGTAATATTTTATCGACGATAATTTGTTCTCTAGAGAGTAAACTCCTCAGTCTTATCGTTTTCGTAGAAAATTCAAAAAACCGGAATGAGGGAGATAAAAAGGGTGGGGAGGGGGGGGAGGGAAACATTATTTCTGGACGTGCTTCCATATCTAAATTTAAGCACATATAATATGATAGCTACATTCATGCCAAGTTTCATGCTTTCTTCAGGATGGTACCGTATTTTAAGTTAAGGACTCCTACTAATGGGTTATTATAGTTATATCGCTAGCTGACGGGTTTTCCACCCTCAGATTAACGACTGACGGTGGTCTTTATTATTAAAAAGGTATCAATATTCACCTGTATAAATTTCGTAAGGTATGAAATGACTTTATTTTTTAAATTTTTTTACATAGTTCAGTAACGCGACTGACGTTGAATCCCTCGTCTGCGAAACGGCTGACAGTGCTTTTTTGGTTAAGCATGACCTCAATAATCATCTATAAAATTTTCATTCGGTATAAAATTACTTTTCACAATTATTTTTTTACAACTTTGAGATACTCTCAAATTTTAACCCACCACGGGTGCGGCGACTGACGCTCATTATATTGATTAATAAATTTTACTCTACTACTGGACAAAAATTTGGCTAATATGAAATGACTTGGAAATCACTAACACTACCTCCCCTACAATATCCATCCACGACTCCATGCAGCGGCAAAAGATCCTTGCAGGTCTGTAGCTGTTGTGTCAATTAAGTGATATATTTGACGCAACAGCTACAGACTAAAGGCGAAGCCAAACGAGCGTAATTTGATTTTTTTTTCATACAAATGACAACTCATTTTGAGTCGCCGTGTGAATCAAACATGACTTTTGTATGAAACTGAATGCAGCAGAATTCTGCCCGGCAGAAATTCTGCGGCTCACGACTAACAAATTACGCTCGTGTGAATCAAACAAGACTTTTGTATGAAACTGAATGCAGCCGAATTCTGCCCGGCAGAAATTCTGCGACTCACAACTCACAAATTACGCTTGTTTGGCTTCACCCTTAAACATAGATCATGTTGTTCTCAATGTCATCCACAAAAAAGGTGGCAAAATGTCATTAGACCAACATAACCGAGTAATTAATTAGTGCACAGATTTATAAAACGAACATTTTATAAAAGACATCATTAAATTCTGGATGGGAACTGGAAATGAAGAGTAAAAAAATTACACGAAATGACTATTCATTTCACGAAATGAGTAACTTAAAAACAGTCTTGTGGCCTTCCCACATTGGCTTATGATGGACCAGTAGGTACAAGCGATAGAAAACTATATAGTGTCATATTCGTCTATGATTGCCTATGATCGTCGACTATGATTACATTCAAGGATATTCATTATTGCCTATTGCCTAATGTGGACATGGTATACTCATGAGTTATGTGCTTAACATTTAAAAAAATTACATAAAATATCTAATGAAATTGGGTTATAGATCTGAAAGAAGTACCTAATTATAAGCTAACCTAACCTTATTATAATAAGTAATAATAATAATCATTATTACTAATAATAATTATTATTATTAGAGTGTTTAATATTATTAACTATTCGATGTTAGCTGTATTTATCTGTAATGCGACTTTACCAATATGCCAAAAACAAGCTGACCTTAAGAACGCTATTACAAATTAATATCAGCGATTTTCCGGTACCCTGTTAAAGAATTAGGAGTCAAACTGCGAGGATATTTTGGTTTCAAATGAAAGATAATATAGTCATCTCCACGACTGTACCATAAAAATTCTATAGACGCATACAAAATTTTCACATAAAATACGTTTTAACCATCACAATAATCGCAAAATATGAAAAAAATGGGGTCTGATTAGGTACCTTAATATCTAAATACATTGAACTGAGGAAAATAAATATACAAAAAAATTGTTGCTTATTTAGTCCTCTATAAAGTCCGCTAAAAATTTTATATAAAAATAAACAACTTTTTTTTAAAGCCTTGGAGCATTAACCGAAAGTCTGGAACTCTTCTTGGATACTGAGTTCCAAAATACTGACTCTTCTTTCACCAGATACTGATAAGTGCCGGATAGGCTATCCGCCACTTAACTTGACAGATAAAGTATGGAGAATTTGTCAAAAAAGTTGTGGATAGCATATCTGGCACTTTTAAATCATGAAGTGATGAAACAGGCCCTCAGTGTTTATTTCTGTGGAAGGAAATGTGAGGCTAGTAGGTACATGAACATTTGAAAGAATGTTTGGAATAAGAGATATAATATTATGCTTTGTGGGTTAGCTTTTGTTGTGGCTTTCAGCTGTTTGAAAATTGATGGCTTTGTTTGAAATAGCAATTATTATAGGTACTTATACGGTCTATGTAAATAGCTTAGCGTAAGAATGTACCATCGAGGAAATTGATTCCTAGGCATTTGAGTTGTTTCTGTTTTGTTCTGTTTTGTTCTGTTCTGAGTTGCCTTCCTAGTTGGCAGACAGGCCAACGTCATTTGGTCGGATCATAATAAATTATTGTCAATTCAATGTTTATTGTGATCTGTCGGCTGGGTTTGATTATATAACGCGATTTACGCGGCCAAACTATGTAGGTCCCCCATCTGCCTAGGAATCAACTTCTCTGATATTACATGAGTGACATGACTGTGTGGCATGTGTATGCCCTATATATCATACAGTACACACTCTTATTATTTATTTAATAAAATCAATTTAAATATATACACACAAATAGTTAAGATTAAAATATTTGCAAAGTTCATTTGTTACTAAAAATAGATTAAACTAATTAAAACATAAAATCAATACGCATTCATTAAAATTAACTATTACTTAAAATAATAATATATTTTAATATACTTACTTCGTTTGCATAGTAAACACGTTACGTCACGGGACCGCCGCGCCGCGCCGTATTGCGCACACCCTTAAGTACCTAGCGAATCCTTATCGCTAGATGTGCGAGCGCCGGCCACCGCGTTCGGTCACCTTGCTACTTTAGTCGGAAATTTACCTTCGTACGTTGAACCCGTGTCGCTTGCTGCCTCGCCGCGACATTTATTTCTTACGCGATCTTTGTATTTTTGGTCCGCGCTAGTTATTAATCAATAGACTATAATCCTTATATCTTTCTCCTTCTTAAAATATGGTGTGTGGTTAAAGGTGTGAACTGTATACGCATATTAACTGTGTAATCGCTAATAAACTAAAGTTTTAGTGAATCGTGTTAAGTTATTTATTCTGCCTAGCACTCGTCTTCACACTGTCACCCCGCTACCCATAACTGGTGACCCCGACGTGATGTGAACACGCAACCTTCTGATAACCTAACCTAGGCAGAATAAATAACTTAACACGATTCACTAAAACTTTAGTTTATTAGCGATTACACAGTTAATATGCGTATACAGTTCACACCTTTAACCACACACCATATTTTAAGAAGGAGAAAGATATAAGGATTATAGTCTATTGATTAATAACTAGCGCGGACCAAAAATGCAAAGATCGCGTAAGAAATAAATGTCGCGGCGAGGCAGCAAGCGACACGGGTTCAACGTACGAAGGTAAATTTCCGACTAAAGTAGCAAGGTGACCGAACGCGGTGGCCGGCGCTCGCACATCTAGCGATAAGGTGGGAAACGCCTTCGGCAGTCAGTGATGGCGACTACCGACTGTCCGACCGCTTCAAGTCGCCTCTTCGTGACCGACCGCTGCTCGAAGGTACAATTTTTGATAGACACTGGTAGTGACTTGTGCGTGTACCCTCATTCTATGCTTCGGGAACGCCGTGCAAAAACTGGTTTCCAACTCAGTGCTGCTAATGGATCCGCAATAGACACTTTCGGTACTGTTAAACTTAGTTTAAACTTAGGTTTAAGACGAAATTTTGTATGGAATTTTGTAGTTGCTAATGTTACCAAGCCAATAATTGGCGTTGATTTTTTATGTCATTTCAATTTAATTGTAGATTGTCGTCATCAACGTCTTATAGACAATACAACTACTCTCTCTGCTGTTGCTTCTATTGCAAATGTTAACATTTTTTCTGTTAAGGTCTCGACAGGCAGCACGCGATACCACGAAATATTAAGTAGGTATCCTGAAATTACACGCCCATCAGGCTCGCTGGTATTCCCTAAACATAATACGGTTCATCACATTAGGACTACACCGGGCCCACCTATTTCATGTACTCCTAGGCGACTGGCCCCGGACAAACTTAAAATTGCTAAGAGTGAGTTTGAACTTATGCTTAGTGAAGGTACAGCGCGTCCTTCGGAAAGTCCTTGGGCTTCCCCGCTGCACCTTGCACCTAAGAAGGATAACGGCTGGCGTCCCTGCGGTGATTATCGCATGCTTAATGCGCGGACGATACCAGACCGTTATCCTATTAGGCACATACACGATTTCACACATAGCATTTCTGGTTGTAAAGTGTTTTCCAAGATCGATTTGATGAAGGCCTACAATCAGATCCCTGTTTTTGAGCCTGATATTCAAAAAACCGCTATAACGACACCATTTGGACTATATGAATTCCCCTTTATGACTTTTGGTCTCAGAAATGCGGGACAAACTTTTCAGAGATTCGTTGATGAAGTCACTAGAGGCCTAGATTTCTGTTATTGCTACATCGACGATTTCCTTATATTCTCAGAAAACGAAGAGCAGCACGAGGCACACCTTCACCAAATATTTAGCCGTCTGAAAGAGTATGGTGTTGTGATTAATACTTCTAAATGCGTTTTCGGAGCTTCCGAAGTCTCATTTTTAGGTTACACCATTTCTGCTTTAGGTACTAAGCCATTGGAGTCCAAGGTGCAAGCCATAAAGGATTTCCCAGTACCTAAAACAGTGAGACAGCTCAGAAGATTTTTGGGAATGCTGAATTTCTACAGACGCTTTCTTCCAAATTCAGCTAACTTTCAGGCACCTTTAAATGCCTTACTTACTGGCTCTGTCAAGTCTTCTCAGGCAGTCGATATTTCTGGTGAGTCTCTCATTGCTTTTAATAAATGCAAGGATAGTCTAGTCAATGCTGCATTACTTGCTCACCCGGATTGTCAGGCCGAGCTCGCCCTAGTAACGGACGCGTCCGACCAGGCAATGGGTGCAGTATTGCAGCAATTTAAAAATGATGTTTGGCAGCCGCTTGCTTTCTTTTCGCGGAAGCTAAGCCCCGCTCAACAAAAATATTCGCCATACGATCGCGAGCTTTTGGCGATATACGAAAGTATAAAATATTTTCGTCACATGCTTGAGGCAAGGCATTTTGTCGTATACACCGACCATAAACCTCTAAGCTTCGCTTTTTCGGAAAGAAAAGTTAATTGTTCGCCTAGACAATTTCGTCATTTAGATTTCATCTCGCAATTTACAACTGATATTCGTTATATAAAAGGAAAGGACAACATAGTTGCCGATCCCCTTTCACGTATCGAGGAAATTCAGATACCTATTGATTTTGAATCGCTAGCTGCATCTCAAGCTTCTGATGAAGAGCTTACTAAATATTTGAGAGGTGAATCTTCGTTACGCATTAAAAAGATTAAGATCCCTGATTGTGACACAGAACTTTATTGTGACGTTAGTATTTCTCGTCCCAGGCCTTTTGTCACTAAATCTTTTAGGAGGCAAGTTTTCGACAGTTTCCACAGTTTTAGTCACCCTGGCGCAAATGCCACAGCCAAACTTGTAGCAGATCGTTTCGTTTGGCCGGGTGTCAGAAAAGACTGCCGTGAATGGACCCGTCATTGCTTGTCCTGTCAACGAGCTAAGGTTTATCGCCACGTGTCTTCTCCATTGGGCATGTTCGATATACCTCGCACACGTTTTGCATTTATTCACGTGGACATTATTGGCCCTCTTCCTGTTTCACAGGGTTACCGTTATTGTTTAACGGCGGTGGATAGGTTCACACGATGGCCAGAAGTCACACCTATGTCTGACATCACAGCAGAAACAGTAGGAAAGGCGTTAATATCATGGATATCCAGGTTTGGATGTCCAATGGATATTGTAACTGATCGCGGCCGACAGTTTGAATCTTCGCTTTTCCAATATCTTGGA
This sequence comes from Plebejus argus, assembly GCA_905404155.3. NCBI lineage: Eukaryota > Metazoa > Arthropoda > Insecta > Lepidoptera > Lycaenidae > Plebejus > Plebejus argus. The sequence continues at coordinate 3,499,501 of FR989932.1, read as the reverse complement.
AAAGCGATTGGATTCAAGCATCGGAGAACAACCGCGTATCATCCTGCTTCTAATGGCCTCGTGGAACGTTTCCACCGCCAGTTGAAGGCGGCAATAATGTGCCACGCTGATGCAAATTGGGTCGACACTTTACCTCTTGTGCTATTAGGCATAAGAAGTGCATTTAAAGACGATCTCAAATCCTCGTCGGCTGAGTTGGTTTATGGTGAACCGTTGAGATTACCTGGTGAGTTTTTTCAAACCTCGATACATCAGAGTACAGATATATCAGATTTTACATCTCGACTTCACCAATTCGTCTCCAAATTGAGACCCTCACCAGCATCTCGCCATTCAAAGAATAAAATCTTTGTTTATCGGGACCTCAGCACTGCCAGTCATGTTTTTATTCGAGATGACACAGTGCGTGGTTCGTTACAGCCTCCTTATTTAGGCCCATTTTTAGTACTACAACGAGGTAGTAAAATTTTCAAGATACTCGTCAAAGGGAAGAGCGTCACAGTGAGTATTGACCGCCTGAAACCGGCCTATACACTGGTTGACTCTCCGACCTTTCCTACTTCCGAGCTTCCTAGCTCTGCAACTTCTGCAAGTCCTGGTGACGATTTCTCACCGGATCCTGCAAATATAATCCCGGATCAACAAATTACAAAACGTACAAGATCTGGTCGAGTAGTTCGCTTCCCTGATTTTTATCGTCCGCAGTGACGGCCTCTGGGGGGGAGTGATGTGGCATGTGTATGCCCTATATATCATACAGTACACACTCTTATTATTTATTTAATAAAATCAATTTAAATATATACACACAAATAGTTAAGATTAAAATATTTGCAAAGTTCATTTGTTACTAAAAATAGATTAAACTAATTAAAACATAAAATCAATACGCATTCATTAAAATTAACTATTACTTAAAATAATAATATATTTTAATATACTTACTTCGTTTGCATAGTAAACACGTTACGTCACGGGACCGCCGCGCCGCGCCGTATTGCGCACACCCTTAAGTACCTAGCGAATCCTTATCGCTAGATGTGCGAGCGCCGGCCACCGCGTTCGGTCACCTTGCTACTTTAGTCGGAAATTTACCTTCGTACGTTGAACCCGTGTCGCTTGCTGCCTCGCCGCGACATTTATTTCTTACGCGATCTTTGTATTTTTGGTCCGCGCTAGTTATTAATCAATAGACTATAATCCTTATATCTTTCTCCTTCTTAAAATATGGTGTGTGGTTAAAGGTGTGAACTGTATACGCATATTAACTGTGTAATCGCTAATAAACTAAAGTTTTAGTGAATCGTGTTAAGTTATTTATTCTGCCTAGCACTCGTCTTCACACTGTCACCCCGCTACCCATAACTGTAAAGTGTAAACTATATTTCCTACCTTAAACATGCCAAGTTCCTATCGGCTAATTTCTCGCCTAAAAAGAGTTGAAATCCAATGCCAAATTTAGATGCACTTCCAAATCGATCATAATCATTTTCATCAACAGCTAACATCAATAAAATAATATAATTAATTTAATATTATTAATTTTATTTAATTTAATTATAAAAATAATATCTAAATTTAATAATACAATAAATCAAGTGTTATGTATAGCATGAGATAAAAACGAATAGTATATAATAATTTTCAGTTGCCTTCATTAAATTAATATTATAGTACCTAATTTGTTTTCATCAAGAAATAATAAATTATCTAAAAAAATAAAGCGCCATCTACTAGTAGGTAGGTAATACTTCATGAAACTTTTCAGGTTTCAGTTGTTGCCATTCTCGTTATGCAGAGGGAGCCACCGAGCTAACTGAAACTCAAACCCCTAAAATATAGTGACATCTCTAAAAATATTTGAATGCAACACGCTCTCATAATAATTATTAAGGCAAACCTCGTAGGTAAAGAAATACACAAACCTCGCGACTATTGAGACTTGAGTGCACTTTGTAATTAACCAGACCATGACATATTTTTTTAAACTGTAATAATATTATTGTAATACTAATAATAATTATTAATTATTAATCTTTTTATGAAATATCAGTACTTCCGAAAACAGATACTAGATGGCGCAAGCATGCGCGTATTACGAAAAGCGTGCGATTAAAAAATTGTGCATTGATTCGTCTAGTCAATACTAGATGTCCTTAGCACTATGCGGTAGTAGTATTGACTGGGCTGTGACGACGGCTTCGGGTTGCCAAACTACTGAATATTCATAGCTACAGCTACGAGTGACGTCAGAGATGCAAAGGAACCGGAAGTCCTTATGACCTTCTCAAATTACTTTCGTCACTGACACATCTTTTATAATTTATGGCTTTTTCCGTTTTCGTAAAATGCGTTCCATATTCAAAAGTGCTTCATTTTGTTTCGTTTCGTTTAGTTCCTCATTCAATTTTTAATGACTTTTCTGTCGCATCACTCGCACATAATATTTCAATGTACTTAATTAATTTCAAAAATGATTTTTGTGGTAATGCTACAAAAATTACATTTCATTCTTTCATGGAATAACAAAATTAATATATGTTATGTATTTATACTAATTATTATCATAAAAACTTAAACTTTAAACACCAATAATAAGTTTAAGTAAGTATAATATAAAACTAGAGTTTCCTTTTACGTGTTTCAGATTTTCTTACTTAGTTTGCTAAGTAGTGGTTAGATAACTTAAAAGTCTTAAAATTTTGGTCGGATAGAAGAAAATTCATCTTGGTGTTAGAAGACATTTTCTAGTGCAAGTAATAATTTTGAGAAGATGAAACCTACTCGTAAATAAACTTACGTTAGATTAATGTAGAAAATATTTTATGTAAATATAATTCCGCCTTATACTTAATTACTAATTTATTAATAAATTTTCACTTAGAACTTTATTTATTTGTATAATAAATAAAGAAAAAAATCTTTTTGAGTGTAAAAAAAAATAAACAAAAAACGTGGCTGAATCTTGATATTTTCGCGTTATTTTGGATTATTTTTTATTGTTTGTATTTCCATATTCCTATCTGTGACTAATTTTACAATAAAGTAAGCATAACTCTAAACGATTAAATAAAATCGTGTACTGAACTACCTTTTTTGAAAGTCTGTTAAAAAGAGGCAGCAGGACATCTCACATCCCGTTAGAAGCTGGCTTTAGGAATTTTAAAGCTGATTACGGTAGTACGATTAGACGGTAATTAGGCCGCTACAATCGCTTTGTATAAGCGGTTTCAATACAGTCAAACCTCGCTTTATCGCTTAAATTCGCTTTATAGCTTAAAACCCGTTGTTATCGCTTAAACAGTGTTCCGAATATTCCCATAAAATTGGCAAATCAGCAGATAATAATTAAAGACGTGAGTGCATGAATGAGGTATGTAACACATTTCGAATTTCGAGTAAATCGCGTTTAAAGTTTTGAAAAAACTTTTTATGATTTTTCATCACAAATCAAGTAATGGCTTTTGTTAATTGTATCAGGAGGTGTAAATATCTTCCGTTTTTATTGTTATGTTAAAAATTATATAAAAAAATCTCCATTCTAGGATAAATTAGGAAAAATGTGAAGTTACTCGGTTCTTCACTTTTAAATGCAACAAAATCTGTAAAGACTGTCAATGCATGAAGTACACATAAATCACTTTTTTTTATTGAGATGAAACAAGACTCAATTTAAAAGACAATAAATTCACGGCCAAACAGATTTAAACAAAAATGGATTATACTTTTGAAAGACGGGAAAGATTATAAGGGAATTCCGCATTAGAAAACTAAATGTAAACAAAACTGAGTTGTAGGCGTCATCTAGTAGGAATTAAGTAGAGAAAACGAGATGATGAAAGTAATAATCTCCAAAGCAAATTTCGTCGACATCAGTTCAGCCGTTTAAGTGTTAAGAAGCATTTAAGATAGTCATACAAACACGATTTCCCAATTTATAGTTTACTAGTAAGATCAATTAATTTTTTAAAATATCTTGGGTTTCTCAAAGTTGATATAATATTATAGATTGTTTAAAATGAACCCTTACTTAATAAATAAATTTAAGTATATTAATAATAATAACTTAAATTATGCACTATTCAAATGTTACAATTAAAAGAACAATATACTAATTCAAGTTTTTATTGTGTTTTATTATACTCACTTTTAACTGCGTTTTCACGACTATGGCTTGTACGTCATAATACCTAGTAAAAAAAAAACAGTCAAGTACTTACAATAAAAAATTCTTTGTCGAGCATAGCTAGTTCGATTTTCAAATTTGGCTCCGCGCTCATTTGTATTTGGAATGAAGTATCGACGCGACCAAAGAATAAATACACTAGGTACGCGACGCGACGCTATAAAGTATTAGCACAGGATAAATGCAAACAGCCAAACTGATGCCTAAATTTTTTTTTTATTTCCAACAATTTAATATTATAATAAAAACAAAAACAAAATATTTTATACGTAGGTACCATTTAAGTTACGATAGGTTTTTCCAAAATTTTAATTTGTTTGGAAACAACGAAAAGCGCCTAGTCTTTTTAATAAAATAACTATCGTAGTAGGTATAAAAGAGTATGGATGTGTATGAAATATGCTTTGATTATTATATGTATAAATATGTATTGTGTATGATATAATAAAAATCTTAAATATACAACGTTGTCTGGTACCTGTAACACAAGTCCTTCAGGTACTTAGCACGGGGCCAGACTAACGTGATGTGAAGCGTCCATAGATATTATTATTATTTTCTTAATAATGTGTCATTATTAATATACCTACTAGAGTTTTGCCTAGAATGTGAAAGAGTACTGTTGTATTTTTTTTGTATTATTTTCCTTAAATTATTTTGTTAACTGTGTTTTATTTTAATGTGTAAAATTGGCAGAATATTAACCATTATTACATATTCGTTATCATGCACGTGCTGCAACTTCCAGGAACGTGCTTTTTGTGTCCCTCCAAAACTCCGTCAAAAGTTTCAGTATAGAGTATCAACCGACTTGACTCCTTGACTGCTTGACTTGACTTTTAGACTTTGACTAGACTTTAGATATGATCATAAATGACGATAATATAGTAAAAACAAAAACGTTGATGAAAATTATTATTATGAAGAAGACTGACTATACCTTTGTATGTGGCAAAGTACACCCCCGGTGTCAGAGCCAAACGCTAACAAAAAAAAATATATACTAAATTATCTATGCCTTTGAATAATAGAACAATAAAAAAGTCGACTTAATATTCCTTATTTAAAAAAAGTAAAATATTCAAGCGATCTCCCGTACTGCAACGCATATGGGATTTGTATGGGATGTAATTACCCGGTTCTTGCATAGTCATTTGGACGAACCTTGTAACTTACCTGCTTCATCATCTGGCTAACTTTGTAAGTATACGTAAAATTCTAAATTTTTTGATTGCAAATCATTTTCCAAGTCCTAAAAGCTACATTTATGCAATAAAACGTAAATTTTCAAAAATGTTACTTACCTCATTCATGCACTCATGTCTTCAATTGTAATATCCGCCCCACTGAAAAGCCTTCCCATTATTTACTATGAGCCAAATCATGAGAAAAGTCAAATAATGAATGTCGGAGGTTCTGGTGCTTAAAAAAATTTTGACATTCAAAATTAAGTAATGTGGCGGGCCCATGCGTACACTCTCGTGGTTTGACCCATAGAAGTATTGTAGAAATTAATTTATATATTATATTGACAGTTTAGAAAATAACACCTGTTGAAAACTGTAGAAACTCTCGCATTTACGTAAGTGTTTCTACTGTATAATATTATCATATATTGTAGTCTATTATAGAAGAATTAATCGGCCGATAGATTAGACTTTGTGAAAATTTCAAGTGCCTACCTGTAATTGTCCAGCCAGTAATTTTTTTTTTATGTCATAAATGGTAAACCTTATTCTAAATTTCATTAAATCGACTGATAAATAAATCAAAAACCTTTTAATTTCATAAAAATAAACCTTATTGCTGCTGCGGAACCCTTCATGGGCGAGTCCAACTCGCACTTGGCCGCTTTTATTCAATCAACATTTTTACGGGTTTCTACTGCTTAAAATATTAAAATATTAGTTTTTTTGGTGAAAATGAATAATAATATACTAAGAAGCGATTAGCATGGAAGAAAATAGTAGGTCAAGTAACCTATTGAGTTTAATATTAAATATTACAAATCTATTTTTCTTTACAGGTAAGTTGTCCTTTCAACAAAAGTTCAGCGTGGCGATTGTGACATCAATTAAAGGTAAGATTAGATTTATCAAGAAAGGTTTACAAATTACAAGGGCGTAGTTATGAAGCTCGCACAGCCCACAAGGCGCAAAAGAGGCTGTACAATTTGTTGCGAGGTGTATGTTACGCCGACGTAATGTTATCAGTCATGGGCAACATAAATTGACGATGAAATATTGTAGGCGGTCAGGACTAATCCACTCTTCCCATATCCCCACCGGTTCACCACACGTAAGCTAGACAGTTTGCAATTGCTGGATTATCATTATTAATTGTACGTACCACTTATGGTTGAAGATAATATCATAATACAAAACGGTATATATCATATACTTACATAAATGTGATTTTGAAATATATTGGTTTTAACATCATCAAGGTCTCCTGTAATAATATTGTAACCAATGTTATATTAATAGAAGCGCATCTTATGGTGACGGTGTACTTGTGACGCAATTACAATAATATAGGTAATGTCAGATTAGTATATTAGACGGAAAAATAATAAAGAGCATTATCATTCCTTCTCCGGGCTCAATTTAGCCATGATACCATAATTGATATAAATCTGCAGTTCAGAAATCAGAGGCAACATAAAGACTTAACAGCTATCAGTTAGACGGACAGACAGCTGCCTTTCCCAATAACGATAACTGAAAGTTATTTCTAAATATCACAGCTAGGAAATAAATTCCCCAAAGCGGCTGTAACCCAGTGCTTAGAAGAGAGATTTAATTTTATTTCGTGGCAAAATACATCTTGACGATAGTGTATTCCTTTTGAGTCTGTTCCCAAATCTTCAAACAAAATGCCGCTTGACAGGTTTACTAGTTTGCGGAACTTAGATATTTTAGACTTTTTAAAATATATATAATATTAAATTTACGTATTTTTATGTAAAAGTAATAATAATAATAATATCTGATAACTACACGCAGAAAGAACTATATTAATTGTGAATGCTGTGTACACCTTGTTTTAGAATAAGTATATCTGTAAAGTAATTATGTAATTGTTGTAGCAATAAGTTGTTGGTGTATCAATTTAAATAAATAAGTAAATAAATAAAGTTAATTCTTTGTAGTTATCTTTATATCTTGTAGGTATGCGTTTACGAAATTTCAAAACAAAAGCTAGGTTTAAGCAATTTCAGACTGTGTTATTATTATTTACAATTTACATCTCTTAGGCAAAATTCAGTTTCATATCATCTTTCTTTAAAACAACCACCTTTTAAAACGAAAGAAAAAACCGCTACCACATATCAAGATTTTCCTCTTATGTTTTTAAGAAAAGATAGAAAATGTAATTTTCAGCGAAGAAGAGAGCTAATGAGGTAGATTTTTATCTCAAGATGTCCTGGAAGATCTAGATGAGGCTGCGTTGAGCTTCAAAACTAGAATGAACTAATCACCTAATTAGAGTGGTTGGGATACACTTCATTTTCTTTCTGGATAAGGAAGGCTATTTGGGAATTGGGACACATTTTGTTGTTCATTAGGTTTTAGGCACTAACAACAAAGCTAAAAGGAATTATATAGTTTCAGCAGTATTTGTATATCTTAGATTAGATTAGATTTTTATCAACCACAACGTTGCATCGATGCAACGACAGTGCGTGCCCACCGGCCGCGCTCTTCCTCCCTCCGTTTCATTAGTCTTTCCACTCCACTTTCGTACGTAACCACATCGCAACAACTGGCGACAACCTAATCACGTCGACATATTTTTGTCGGTACCACAACGCAACTACAAAAAGCTGCAGCGACACCATTCACACGTTACCACTGTTCGACGACATTTTGTCGTTGCGACGTGGTGTGGTCCTGGTACGTGTTGGTTGGCCCTAATACTGATGATGAATCCATAACGATTCAGAATTCAGAACGGTTCCTAGAGTATTGTATCCAAGATATTTCAATAGGGAGGTCACATTCAGATTTCGATTTATCACACAAGTGTTGTGTAATGCAGTGCTTTCTGTCGCAAGAGCATTGGTTAAGATATTCTATTTTTAGAAGTTCGTCAGAATAAAGCTTTGTTACTTATGAGTTATGATGCTAATAGGCTTTTGCCCGCGGTTTCGCTCGCGTTAAGAAGTATTGTTTTATTATACACCATCTTCCATCCCTATTTTATTCCCTTAGGGGTGGAATTGATCAAAATCCTTTCTTAGCGGATGTCTACGTCATAGTAGCTTTGTGCATGCAAAATTTCAGTCCGATCCCTCCAGTGGTTTAGGTTGTACGTTGATAGATCACTTTATCAGTCAGTCAGTCACCTTTGAGTTTTATATATTTAGATGAAAGATAAACCTCTTTTGAGTTATAAGAGTATTTTATTATGGTATGAAAATTCAGTAGATATGGCGTTCCAAACTTCCAGGTGATTTGGTCGAGTTGAACCCAGCCTACTACCAACATTAACTTGACATAACTTGACCAAATAACGTAGGCTGCGGTCCTTGAATCAATTTCTCTTATGCTATACAATATGTTTCCTGCAACATCGCTTATCAGACATATTTTGTTTATCGTGTTTTAACCATACAATCGGCCGAAGTAAAAACTGCCTTATTTTCTTTAAGGCGTCTAAACCATTTTCACCCCAGCGTATGCATAATCAACATAAAAATAAATAGATAGAGTAAAGACAGACAGACAGACTCGGCTATACAATGTACAATTCAATAAATTGTTTCATAGGCAGTTGGTAGACCTACGTCAATTGGTCGGATTATGTAAATTCAATGCAAATCGTGAATCGTGATATATCTGCTTATGAATTAACTTCTCTGATAGTAGTTACATATTTAAAAATTGTGTTGAGTGTGCAATGACTGTGTCAATAGTTGGAAGTTGCGTGCGTAAAACTGTTCTATTATATAATATCCGTGTACTAATTAGTGGGATCAATACGGGCGGCCCTTTGAACAGATCGATCGCCGCACTAAAACTTATGATCGAAGGTTTATATGGAACGGTGATAAATCATAGACTGTTTTTCGAAAGATCCAAACATGATTATCCACAAACAAATTACTGAATGGAAGAGTGAGTGAAAGATACGTTATGATGATAACGCCTTCATGGTCCAATGGTTTCTTTCAACGACGTGGCTCTTGACTCGGAGGTCGTGGTTTCGCTTTCTACATTTCCTTGTTTACCTTTTTTATGGTTCTTCTTTCAATCAGTACATCTTAAAATATTGCAAGTCATGTCATTTTACTACTATACCTATTACCTATACCACCCTATACTAAATGAGATATGCGCGAAGTCGCCAGCTATACTAGTTAAGAAAGTTAAGGCGCGTGTACACGATGCTAGTAAATGTCAACAAGTAAACATGGCTGCCTGCGCTTGTCCTGTGGCGAGAACATACATTGTAAATTGAATGTGTTGGCTCCAATCCCAGTAGGACAACTCACGTGCGTCTAATTAAACGGGGTTCTTTATGGATGTGGCAGGGTAATTCTAGGTAATAGATAGCACTAAAACCTATTTAGAATTACCACTACATCCTATAGATGACATATTAATATTATGTGACCAACAATACGATAAAGACCAAAATACAATAGCCCCATTTATAATTTAAAATGTTGTGTATTATAAGGACATTAAAATGTTATTCAAAGTTGCTAGGAGCTGTATTTATAGAATATAGAGCAGGGCTTCCCAAACTTGTCTACTGCCCACTTTGAAAAAAAATTATGATGTAGCGCCCCCATTGTTAAAATTTGAAATGTATCTAGATGAAATAAATCACCCCCCAAGCCTCTACACAACGTCCCCCTTTTTCTTTTTTGGGTCACACAACGCCCCCCTTTAGACCTTCTGCTCCCACAAGGGGGCGTTATCACCCACGATTCGACTGGCAAGAATTAGGGCTGAAAACTGGCTCTCAACAACATCGAATGTATGTGTCTTGTAAGACAACCAGGTGATTAATATAGGAAACGGTTCTAAAACCTCTAAGTTAGCTTTCAAGTTTTATAGTAAGTCTACGCGGGCATTACCTACCTAATATGAACATAAGCTGGAAATCACCATACATGCTTAAGAAGCTTCCAACGACGTTGCATAAACGGTATAAGTAATTAGAGATAAAAGAATTTATAGGACAGAAATGTCAAATGACGATAATGTATTGCAAATAACCCTTACACTTTACTTATTATTTAATTTAAAAAGACACGAGTTCAGTAACTTATAATATTATTATAGAGAAAGGTGAGCCTAAAAGTTCTATAGTTTTCCAAAAGGTAAAACAAACACTTTTGCATTCTCTTCATGTTTTCACAATTCTCGTTCGATTTTCCCGTTCGCGATGAAAGAACTCGCCAATTTGGTTGAATGACTTGACCGTGTGTAGCGGCTATAATAACAAGTCATGTAACCACACAATTTCATTTCGCGCTTGCTGTGATTGCATTCATTTATCTAACGCCGAAAAGCAAGCTGATATTTTCGCGCCATTTTCAGTTTTGACACTATTTTTCCTGACAAAATTTCAGTGTTTTTGCCTTATGTTGGAAAGAAAAAGGAATAGCGTTGTTAAGGACCAGGGGGGTGAGACAAGATTTTTTCGTTTTCGCTTCGTTATAAAATCGCCGATCAAAATATATGGAATTGACGTTCGACTCGTCTTATGTCAATTCCATACATTTTGGTTGGCGATTCTATAAAGAAGCGAAAACGAAAAAGTTTTGGCTAAATGCCAGGTCTTGTAACTTTACATATAGTTATGGTGATATTTAACCTTTCAATGCATTTCAAAAAATATAACTAGAGTTTTCATACCTTTTTATGTTGAAAGTAGTCGCTTTGCTATGCTTTTGTCTGATAGTTCCAAAAAATCACATGATATAGTTAAAACATGAGCGTCCAGTACTTTGTATAATGCGCTGTGTTTATTTCAATTAATAAAAAACTTAATTTATTATTATTATATTCTATAGGTTTGATTCGCAGGCAAAGCTGTATTATTTAGTGTAGAAAATATTAAAATACAAACGAATAACATTTTTTGTACTTACTTGTATTTCCATCTTAATAATAGTTATATTTACATACATGCCTTTTTGGCCAAAAATGAAATGGCTTTTTTTGACAAGGACTGGTCTGTGTAGATTTGCAGCTAAAAATATGTTTTTGGTTTGAAAAACTATACAAATACGAGCTGAATGTCAATGGATTGATTAAATTTTATTTTTCAAACACTGCGGGAATCGTTTAAAAATGTTCCTCAATTTAACACATTAAGCTTTATAGGATATTTTTTGTTTTTTTTTAGTAAAAGTTATTGTTTTTTATTTTATTATTTTATTTATTTTATTGCTTTTGCGCAGTTACCGATAAGGCATGATCAAGAGGATTTACGAGTGATAAGACTAGTCAAGTACGACTCTCGGAGGGTTTCGAATATAATATAATAATATATTAATTATTATAAGTAATATTATAATATAATATCTATGGACGATAAAAAAGGACCACACTTACGTGTTGTAAAGACACCACGTCAGTGTGGTCCTTTTTTTATCGTTGGGGAAATGCAATTACGCATCCCCGGCGGTCTGGGGAAGGCTACCGGGGTATGTGGGACTCATACCCACTAAAACCCCAACGAGTGTTCCTACGATTTAGGCAGAGCCACGGGATACGCAGGATAGACAACCGCGACCCTGCCAGCGAATGCCCCTAAAGGCACTAGTTAATGGCTGGTCACGTGAATCTGGTCCTGTGCTAAGTTCTTGAAGGACTTGTGTTACAGGTACCAGACAAGGGAAATATAATATTTAATACTTTTATAAGAGGTAGTATACACAAGTATTTTTTTTATTTTATAACTCATACATAATATTATATTTAATACACATCTATGACCTAGGAATAATGAAAACTTTATTGTTCCGTCGTCGGGATTCGAACCTCAAACCCGCAAAACTAGGTCGTAAGATTACTATTACAACTAGAGATCACCCAATGGTCGGAATTCGACCTGAGTTTCAATGACATTAGGACTAAGTACTAAGTTTAATTTGTAAAAAAATATTGACTTTATCATATTTCTTTTCAACTCTCGTCTCTGGGACTCAGCTGATCTCAGACTGGCCGTGTAAGCATTGTCTAATAGTATCTAGATTCTTAAAAATAATCCATTTTCAATTTGTCAACTTATTTTCAACAGTCTTCATTCATAATTATTATAAGAGTAATTATTTATAGGTTTAATTATTTATCGTATGTATAGGTTTGTCACTCAAAAATCTGTTATCTTCTTGAGTGTGCGTATTGTATGTAGTATGTTTAATATGTTTTATTTGTTAAAAAATTTTATGATAAAAGCATAATTTCAAAATAATATTAGCTCGATGCACTCCTTCACCATATAAACTACTGTGCAAAATTTCATTTACTTACCTACGTTTCCGCATTTTTTGTCTAAAGGGATACAAAAGTATGGATTAGTAAAGTTGTACGAAAACATGATTATAGCCGTCAACTAACAGTAATATTAATTTTTGTCTTTCTGTAGGCAACTACCTATTAATTTGGTTATACCAGATGAAATATTATATTAAGTAGTCCCTACAGGACTTCTTATTTCATCAAAGAAAACTGTTGATGAAATAAGAAGTCCTGTAGGGACTACTTATAATATTTCATTTGGTATAACCAAATATTTTTGAACTCATTATAATTAAATGATAAGCTGCTTTACGAAATTACTCCACGAATGTTGTATGGTGTCTCTACGAAGAAAAAAGATCAAACAAAATTAAGTCCGTTAAAATGAAATTGCTATGAAGTCCTTATTATGCGTATTACTTAAAACCATCTCATAGATAATAATTGGCTAAGTGCGAGTAGGAATCGCGCACGAAGGGTTCTGTACCGTAGAGGTTAAAATATAGACCAAAAATAATGTTTATTATATGGGAGCCCCCCTTAAATTTTTATTTTATTTTAAGAATATTATTAATCATTCAAGTACACATGTTATAATTAAGGACCTTGTGAAATTTTCAAGTGTCTACCTATTTTCATTATTTAATTTTATATCGAGCAAAAAAGGCTAAAAAAAACACGTTTGTTGTATATAACAAACGTGATTTTTTTTCTTTATATTAGGTAATTTTATTTTGATTTAGGTATTTGTTGTTATAGCGATAACAGAAATACACAATCTGTGAAAACTTCAGAAGTCTAGCTATAGCGGTTTTTGAGATACAGCCAGGAGATCGACAGACGGACAGGCAACGAAGTCTTAGTAATAGGGTTTTTAACCTTTGGGTACGGAGCCCTAAAAATGATTAAATAAATTGGCCAATTACAAGTCGGAGTCGCGCACGAGGCAGATACACAGACATTGAAGTCTCTGTAATAGGGTCCTGTTTTACCTTGGGTACGGATCACACGGACCCTAAAATGTGCCCACTTGACTTGCGAACTCGATAGTGTTGCAGCATACAGGTAAACAGCTATATAATAATGTTTTGTGATGTACTTGAATATACTCTTTTAACCCTCTAACGTTTCTTTCATTTCTGAACCTCATAAATTCCAACCTATTAAGGTGAGGCTAGGCTAGGTCCTAGCCTCACTCCATGTAACATTAATAATAATTGTATTCATACAAATGTAGAGATGCAAAGTGGTTGCAATATCAGCAACAGTTGTATGTTGTAAATAAAAAAAGCCTCACTCCATGTTTACAGATTAATTTACATCTACCTGTGACACCGCGGTCGTAGTTTGCCTCTTATTTCTTACCGATTCTAAAACATTTAGTTGCGTTTTGTAACCTGGGGGGTGAGCCAAGATCTTTTCTTTATCGCTTCCTTATAGAATCGCCGATTAAAATGTATGGAATTGACATAAGACGAGTCAAACGTCAACGTCATATAAACGAACGCAATTCCATACATTTTGATCGGCGATTCTTTAACAAAGCGATAACGGAAATGTCTTGGCTAAATGGCCTGATCTGCAATACCTGAAAGTTTCTATTTGCTAGCATTTTCGGAGTCCAGTGTAGCTACAGCGTAGACAGTGAGATCTATTCTGGTATATCTATTAATATGAAGAGCTGACTATTGATTTGACCGCTCCATAATTATATTTATAGCATTCTGAACAAGCAGATTAGCATGCAATCTAACCCAACAAGAGGGGCGTGTTTCAAGGGGACACTATAATACAACATAGATAATAACTATTAGGTATTTTCTTTTAATGTCTAAACTTTCTTTTCATACACCAGTTAAATTGTAATTTTGTTTTATTACTTCATTCATCAGCAGTATTCTTTATTTCACTAGATTTAGTTTGGTGAAATGACATATCACTAGATATTTCTAATAAGAAGACGTAATAAACAAGAATATTCGACATCTATCGGGATTTCGTGAAATCCCTGATATCCTCATTTCCCTGCAACATATAAATATAAGTGAGTTTGTAAAAAGGATTCAATATCCCAGCTCTCCAAGAATTAGTAAGAAAGTCGCAATACTAGAAAATAATATATAACATGAAATATTTTTAGTTTTGCGGATTTCTTACTTTTTCTGTTGAAAACATGTCAGGGGTCTATAGTAACGATACAGTATTTCGATTGGTAATCCTTCTTAACATTAACTTCAAGTACATACTACAGTAATACTAAAATTACATACCCTTACAGAAATCACAGAACTTCCAAGCGAACAGTTAGTAGAATGATAGTTCGCAAGTAGTTGTTAAATCCTTGAATGGTCCCAAATAGCCTCTATCTACGTCCGTATTTTTTACTTGGTCGCTAATGGTCAGATGTTTTGTTCGGTTGCAATTTATAGATGCAATTAAATTCAAAACATTTTCGTACGGCAACTCCTCTGCAGTGACCCTTATTTACTACTGTAACTTGTTTGCGCGGTTTTATAGCACTCGACGTATTGTTATAGTTATGCGATTATTTAATCGACCCGCCAAATGTTGTATTACCATTATTTCGGGGATGATAAGCTTATGTGAGAATCGGCCATAGATTTTGGCCGATTCTCATCTGCGCATCGAATAAAAATGAGTCTGCTTATCCAAGCACACAAATTTTCATGTAAATCAGTCCAGCAGGAGTACCATAACAAACATCACGACTGGAAAATTTTATAAATTAGACAGAGGGGTAATTTTCTCTTAAGCTGGCGACTTACGACTGATTGATTCTGCAAAATTGAAATGAAATGAAATATTTTATTTAGTTAAGTAACACAGACTCACGTCTTGTTAGTAGAGGGCAGAGGCTTATAAATTATGTAAGTAGCATCATAATCTTTGGGTTTATTTCAATACTAGTTGACCCGGCAAACGTTGTTTTGTCATTTAAAGTATTTCTACTTCATCAGTTGATACAAAATCTTACCCCTTCTTTTGTCCCCTAAGAGGGGTGAGGGGGGGGGGAGATTTTATCAACAGATGTTAATTTGGAAACACAGTTAATAATATGAAGTAAGGCCAAGAAAAAAGTTTGATACAAAATCTGTACCCCCTCTTTGGTCCCCTTAGAGGTGTGGGAGGGGGGATTTTTATACACCCGATGTTGAGTTAGAAGAAGAGAAATATATGTGCGAAAACCGTATGCAAATCGGATCAGTAGTTTTCGTGTTAAAGAAAAAAGTTTGATACAAAATCTGACCCCTCTTTCGTCCCCTTAGAGGGGTGGCGGGAAAAATTTTTATACACCAGATGTTAAGTTGGAAGAAGACAAATATATCTGCGAAAACCGCATTCAAATCGGATAAGTAGTTTTCGTGTGATAGTGGAACAAACATACAGACAGACAGACAGACAAAAAACTAACCACATTTTTGGCTTCTATAGCGATGTAGTGACGCTCCCCGCTCATTATTTTTTAAATATCTTTAATGTACAGAATTTTAATTTCTACAGTTTTATTATATGTATAGATATAATATAATAATTACAATATTGTGCTGATGCACACAGAGGTGATCCTCTGCTCCATGCCGTTAGATATGGCGCAGCAGTGACGCACTAAGGACAGTCAAGGCGACTGGCTATCATAGCAAGTATGCTGTTGGTATTCCCCCTCACTTTGCGCACTAAGGACGCGCATCGTTTTCGCATAGTGGCGCAAAAACAATGCACCCGTGCCACAGCAAACATCCCTGAAGCGCTGCAGTAGCGGGGAAGCCCCAACAGCATCCTGAATGCGTTATTAAACTGGACACGGAGCGTGTATGAGTTCCACATGATGCACGTGTAGAAGGTGGTGCAAAATGGTCTGGAAAGATTTATTTTGACCTCCCTCGTACAGCGCGCAAACCTGCGGACCAACGTATTAGCACGAACCGACAACGCCCTTCGTTCTCTTCCTATGTCAACATCATCCTTGCCGTCGGAAGTCAGCATGTGTCTTAGGTAAAAATTAACTTTTATTATGTACAAAGTTTACGTTACTCACTGACAACGCATTGTATTAATGTATATGCATGCAGACACATATTTTATCACTGATTAAAACTGTGAAAGCTTTAAGAGTAAAATAATACTAAAAGTATAAAATAAAATACAGTGTAAATAAAACATTTCAAGCCGCAATTTCAGTTCAAATATCGCGTGAAATCCATTGCAAGCTTAACTTCAAGCCAACATTTCAACGTTTTTAATAGTGTACCTGTACATTTGCCAAAAACTTCGCAAATGAAACAAGGATGAAATAATTAATACCCATTTTGCTTTTTGCATCCATTGCGGCAGGTCGGGTGGTAACACGTGACTATGTAAAGTGTCAACACGCAATGTACATAATTACATACAAATTAGTTTAATTGAATAAGGCGGGCCGCATACGCCCTTTTACAGTATTCGATTTTCGAATTCGTTTTCCGTATTCGGAAATCCAAATTTATGGAATCAGTAGAAAATACATTAACTGCCACACACGTGCCTATGTTTTTCTCCGAACGGAACGAATTCTGCACCTACATTTCAAGTGCAAGCCGGCGCGTTCTCGCTTGAAAATAACGAACGTTTGCGCTAGTCACGCGGAATTCCGAATTCCGAATGCGGCCTGCCTTAAAAAGCATGTTCTTTAAAGTATAGTTAAGAATAAATTACACTTCTGTTTCCTTTTTTCTTCGCATAGATTTTGAAATTATTGGACCGATTTTGGTAAAATGCACACAATATACCTAAAGGATATCCCAGGTAGAAGATTATACATTTTATTGCGAGAAATTAAACTACCTTTTTTACAAAAGCAATTACGCCTAATATCTATTACATAATAGAGTAATATCGTAAAAGGCATGTATATTACACGAGAATTGGCATAGTCCTGGCGGTCGAACTATAATAACACCGAGTGACGCCAGGCAGTCTTCAGATAGTTATATTTTTTAAAATAGGTCAATGTTACAATACGACTAATTTGAAATCTTATTGTCTCCGAAAATTGCATTCTTAAAATTATTTTCTGGAGAACTAAAAATGATATTCTTGAGAAATGATTTTCTAGTTGACTTTATTATCTGTAACTTTGAATCGGCCAACATATTTTTTAGAAATAGCATTCCTAATGACAAAATGTTCTGAATCGCGATATCGAAGTTTTATTGCGATCGGCGTGACTTAATAACAACGTCTCCATGACAACAATAGCTGAAGATTCGACTTTGAGCATTACATTACAATACTACCTCTCTGACTGACGAGCATTCGCGTGTAATGTAACATTAAAGACTGTGAGCATTCCATAGATGTATTTCAAGATATTACACACTGTAACATTACAAGGTGCGCATTTTTATGTTCAGTTCTCCTCCCCACTGATGTAATGCTCGACTCTGTAACGTTATAATATTATTACAAGCGAATGCTCCCGGTGTGGTAGCACCTTAAAATGCAAGATTGTCTCGTTTAACGATTTGTAACAGATACACACATTGGCACTCGTAGTAATGACTACAATTTAGACTCCAACGACACTATTAAACACCCTGTGCTTTTTTAACTAACGGCTGCTCTCAGGCACTTTTAACGATTACTTAACGTTACGTTAAGTTTGACTGAAACTTATGTTTAATATGTGAAATTCTTTATTAAATTTTAATTAATCTAAATTTTTCTTACTATAATAATAATAATAGCTCCCACACCGGTTTCGGTGACGGTGGCCGGTTTCATTGAAACCAAGCCAGCTACGCAGGAGTAATTTTATAGTGCCCAAGTGTGTGCGCAGTACACAAGAGCACTCTCTATTCCTTTACTCTCATAACCCAGTGGGACGGCAGACCGACACGACCGACGAGAGATCAGGCGCAGGACCGACTTTTTACATGCCCATCCGACGCATGGATCATCTTACTTGTCAGACAGTCAGGTGATCAGCCTGCATTGTCCTAACCAAACTTGGAAATAACATATTGTTTCCAACGCGGGAATCGAACCCACGACCTCCGAGTCAAGAGCCGCGCTCTGTACCACTAGACCACGGAGGCGTGGTCTTCTATAATCCTAATATAACCAATAAGTGTTAATAATAAAGCTTATCGATACATTTCTTCTCCTCTCTCAAGCTCAAGACTCGATAATATTATGAAATATGAGGGCTGTAGCAAAATTAAAAGCTACATATGATTTGATGACAGTAATAAGTATATAAAAATACAAATGTTACATACATGGACATCCTCTTTTTTGGTCGAAGTCGAATAAAAACTTTAAAGAAAATATATCGCCTTATAAATAAAACCAAAGCTACATCAAAGGTCACGATGGTTTTCTTATCAGTGCTAGTCGCCACCTGTTAATCTATGTATGTTATTCATTGTACTGTAAATAATAGTGGATATAGTTTAACAACATTTTATTTTATTACTATAATCTGGTATCTTAGAAAGCAAGTATAAAACCCGCATAAAGGTAAGTTGGCTGCGGGCGACATGAAGCAACCGCAGACAACGTTTCGCAACGACACAACTGGTTTGTATGTATTTCTATGAAATACCCTGCGCAGCTAGCGACACGAGGCTAGTGACAATTATTAATAGAAAATAGAAATACATACAAACCAGCAGTGTCGCGACGACACGTCGTCTGCTGCAACTTCATACAGCCGCGCCGGTTTCCAACTTGTGCCTTTAGGGTTAATTCAGACCGCAACGCGACGCGTACATGCATTTCTAATGGCCGTTCCCTATATTCAATCTATCTCTAGTTTGACATACAACCGATCGCAGCTGACATAGAATTGACATACAATATATGGAGCTAATGTCTAATATGAGCTATTCCTATCTCAAGTAAGAGATAGATCAAATATTGGGAACGGCCGTTAATTAGTATAGATTTGACAGATTCACAAGACGGCTCACGCAATTGAAATCTGTCAAATCCATACAAATACATCAAATTCATCCGCGCCGCGCCTCGCCTCATCGCGTTGCGGTCTGAATTGACCCTTAGCCTACCCTTACGTACGTGACAACTAACAACTGTTTCATGACTGATGGTTTACACTCAAAATTAGTTATCCAGTTTAGCGCTGGATTGCTACTGGAATAATGTAAACGGCACAGCAATGGCCGTTTACATTTGTGGCGGTACCCACAATTCGCCACAACATTCCTGCATCGCGCTGTCGAAGTTTTCTGAGCGCGTCAGTATATATACGACAGCTGTAAAGTATCACGCGGGCTCCGGCCTGACCGAGCATACCACCTCGCTCGGCCGGAAGATCTTCCTTTGGCCTCCACACACACACATTGGCGACCCTCGACAGAACACGCCTCCTTCATCATCATCACTCCCCGCCCCTCCGCACCGCGCCAGCCAGCATCGCGCCTCATCGGGTACCTCGTCCACAAGCCGCAATGTATCGCGGCCTGGGCGACTCCGCATCGGCATTTCTCACTACACCGACCGGTCAGCAAGCAAAGCACATCTCTCCTGGTCAGCACGTAGCATCGGCCCCGCACGGCAGCTTATATCCGACTCATTGGATCCCATGCAGCAGCTTACAATTCCGACTCACTGGGACTCACTGCAACAGTTCCGACTCACTGGAACTCTCTGGCACTGGCGACTCAAGCGAACAAGACTTCAAGATTCGACCTCCGGTCTTCGGGGGGGAGTGATGTGGCGGTACCCACAATTCGCCTAACATTCCTGCATCGCGCTATCGAAGTTTTCTGAGCGCGTCAGTATATATACGACAGCTGACAAGTATCACGCGGGCTCCGGCCTGACCGAGCATACCACCTCGCTCGGTCGAAAGATCTTCCTTTGGCCTCCACGCATATACCCCACACATTGTTTTAGTAATAATCCGGCGCTGAATTACTGGATTGAAATAATGTAAGCCCGCTAATACACAACGATTTACTTAAAAAATCGAAATATTGATACACAGGATACAGGTTGAAATATCAATTCGAACCCATTGACTTTCCATTCATTTGAATAAGTATAAGGCTTCGGCCAAACCTGCGCGTCAGTAACGTGGGACGCGGGACGGGAGCGTCTGCAACGCAAAACTGGTGTGCACACCTGCGCGACTACGGTGCGAAACCGTAGATTATTCCAGCTCTGCCGACGCGAACGTCCCGCGTTCCATACGCTCCCGCTTCGCAGTTGCTTTGGTCGCGTAGGTTTGGCTTAAGCTTTAAATCCGTGTATTCGAAACTCCAGTGAATCTAGATTAGGGTTTAATTAAAGAGGTTTCGCTGCAGTTGTGGATAAAGCGTTGCGTTGAAAAACGGAAAAGTAATTTTCCGTAGTTACATTTTTTCGTGGGGCATAAAAAGTACACATTCCGCGTTTCCGGTGTCATTAACACTAATGAGATATTAAGAGTAAAACGAGTTCATTAAGTTTGACTTCATAATACAGGTATAATAACTCCCACGCCGGTTTCAGGCCAGTTACGCAGGAGTATTTTTATAGTGCCCAAGTATGTGCGCAGTACACAAGAGCATTCTCTATTCCTTTACTCTCATAACCCAGTGGTGACGACACGACTGGCGAGAGATTAGGCGCAGGACCGACTTTTTACATTCCCATCCGACGCATGGATCATCTTACTTGTCAGACAATCAGGTGATCATTTTGCATTGTCCTAACCAAACTAGGAAATAATATTATGTTTTCAACGCAGGAATTGAACCCACGACCTCCGAGTCGAGACTCGCTCTAAAGTCTAAACCACTGGACCATGGAGGCGCTTAATACAGACCATAATATTCATCATTCAAATAATTGACTATGATTGACTGTGACCATGAAACCCTTTGATCTCAGATAGCCCAAGGGACATGCTACTACTATACTCCTACCTTTCTTCTGATTTTCATCTCAAACCAGTTTTATAGCATGTCCCTCGGGCTATCTGAGATCTTTGATGGTTTCATGGTCACGGTCAATCGTGGTCAAAAGGTCATGTCAATCTTGGCTTACAGCTGCAGCAGCAGCTGGAGTCTAAATATTTGTGGTAGGACAAGGTCATATAAAATAAATATAATTATTATCATCATCAGTATATCGTAATTGTGCATAGCTGAACTAGGACGCCATTTAGGTTCTTACCATCCATCACATACACATTTTAATTCATTTCGATCTCGTAAAAAAGCTCTGTATAAACTATAAAGCTATACATTTATAAACATTTGGTAGACTCTAAATTTTCGTTAAAATTAACAGAAAAATATGAACAGAGTACAAAACATAGAGAAATAGAGCAGGATGCCATTATGAAAGGTTTAAAAGATTAAAGACTCTAATATATTGAAACCAAGTCTAAAATGTGCTAGTTTTGGCTTTTGAGATTTGTAGCCAAACGTAAGGCTTCGACCATGACCGTACAATAGTAGCTCATACAATAGCGGCTTTCCCGCTGAAGCAGCCTTAAAATTAATGCAGCTGTGGGCTTTAAAAATAAACTTGCTGTTTATTGCTTTAAAATTCTTAAAAGAAACAACAGATGCATATTTTTCGTAGTGAGAGAAGGATATTACTTCGTTATCATCGCTGTGCCAGTCTAATTTTCCTTAGTTTTACTAATTTTCTATCAGAGAATGTGTCCTGAACTTCTGACGTAAGCTTAGTCTTTTTTAATCCAAAAAAAGCACAACGTCGCTTGAAAAAATAATTCTAAAAATGCATAAACGAGTTCAAAAAGTTCAAGATTAGAAGAACGTAATATTATGACCCACTGTCATGTAGTGGTTCAATTTTTTATTTATTATATATATAAATAAGGGGGCAAACGAGCAAACGGGTCACTGGATGGTAAGCAACTACCGTCGCCCATGGCACTTAATGCAACATCAGAAGAGCTGCAGGTGCGTTGCCGGCTTTTTAAGAGGGAATACGCTCTCTTCTTGAAGGTTTGCAGGTCATATAGGTCCGGGAATACTGCTGGTGACATAATATAAATTAAGACTTACGCGCCCACTGATTTCCACCAAGAAAATAATATTAATAAATTTTAACTAACTTAAAGTTGATTAATACTAGTAATGATTTCAAAGCTCATATTTTAATCAATTTATATCTGGTAATAAACAATGAAAATAAACCTCAAAGGCGAGGTTTTAAAAACAGATACTTTTTTTCAGAGATTAATTTCACGGTTTATATCTCGTGAACTTTTAATTTTAACCGCATCATTTGATTTCAACATTATCTCATTGTGCTGGGTATTATGCAACCGTTTAGACGTGGTAAGGACAGGCCATTTAAACCGAATAATGTCATGCCTTAAATGTTGGGCCTTTAATGCATGACATTATTCGTAAAACTCGCAATAATTGTAGTTTACTCGAATGAAAATTGATTATGCGCAGGTTTATTATGATAACAAAAATGCAGTTCAATTATATAATACGATACGTAAATTGACTAATACAAAACTGTTTTAAATAAATTCTGTATAGCTGCATATTACACGAGGAATATGCAATTAACTGTGTGATTTTCTGCTCAAATTATTTTGCTGATAAATAAAACTATTTTTAGAAAGCCACGTTTATTATTAATTGAGATAGTATTTTGTGAATAAATATGTTTTTAGAGGTCCATCCTTACTGTCAAATCATTGTTCATTGTGCTGAACATTATGCAACAATTTGAAAGCATTCATTTGACTCAACCTCCAAGGAATCATTGAATTCATAATTCATGCAAGTCTCTAGATATCGATTCGATCTCTATTATTCATTGGTATGTTGCTGTTGACCCAGAATGAAAAATAATGTGTGCAATTTTTTGCCCATCGTTGCTCATTGGCCTAAAATAAAACAATAGTGCAATACTAGCGTTTAAACTTTAAATTAAGATTTTTACACATGCCCCATCAATCAGCATACATTATCACTCACAACATTAACTCGCGCAGAAAGGTCCCAAATATCATACTAAATCATCAAAAATGTTATTGATTCAAACATGATAATAATTATAATAGACAGAAAATCATTAGCATTCAAAATATTAGTTCGGATACTGAATAGTAAATACGCATTTAAAATGTCACTTTGGGTACCAACTAAATACGTATGCGTAAATTAAAATTTAATAAGAAGAAATTCCAATTTGCAAGTATGAAGGCGATTTCGTCTTAATGCAACATATAATTAACACAGTAATAAGCTAAAACTGCTTCATACCAATGCAGTATCTTCATGATGATAATAATCCATAGCTTAATATTATACAAACTCTACAATTTTACCTCTAAAATTGCTATAATATGTAAAGAAAATTGCTACTTAGTAGTTTTGTGAATGTAAGAGGGTTAAAAGTTTGAGTTACAATAAGCAATACTATTTGTGATGATATTGGATAAGAGCAGTATTTCACCAAAAGAGTCTTAGAGTGAGTTGCACCAACCTACTTTAACTTTAACTTTATAGGTATCGTCGTACATTGGCCTAAGGCGAGGCACGTCTTGACCGACCGAGGATTTACCCTCACTAGGCAGCCTCGCGAGGCTGCTCGCTTGGTCAGTACTCAGTACACGGCTGTTGTCGAAAATATTGTCAACTACATGACGCTCGCAATTTAGTTGCGCCAAAATCTGTTTATAGCGTGCGATTCGACATTTTTTCCGGATAAAAAGTTTTCTAAGTCCTTCCCCGAGACTCAAAGTAGATAATATCTCCATACCAAATGTCAGCAAAATCGGTACAGCGGTTTGAACATGAAGAGGTAATCGACAGACAGACACGTTCGTATTTATAATATTAAGTATGAATATAGATGTCTGTAAATTTTTTTATGTGTATGACTAAGCCGTTTGTTAGCTGATAACGAATTGTATGATGAATGATCATAGAACTGCATTATAATTATTATTGTAGAATCGATGTGGGTATTGCATTTCCAATAATTATAGATTTGACAGATTTGAGAGACGTCTCACGCTCACAAAATCTGTCAATTCAGTACAAACTTAGAAATGCAACGTTGCGGTGCGCGACGCCTATATCATATATATCAACTGCGTGAGATGCCTTGCAAATCTGTCAAATCCATACAAATTTAGAATTAATGTATCTTACACGTCGCGTTGCAGGGTCAATTCAGACCACGCGACGAGGCGAGGCGAGGAGCGGCGCGGCATAAATTTGTATGGATTTGACAAATTTCAATTGCGCGACATGTCAATCTGTCAATTCATTACAAACAATGCATCCACGCGTCGCGTGGTGGTCTGAAATCTGAATCAACCCTTAGTAACTTTCAATGTCGAATATAATAATGTAACCCAAACTCGTGTACTAAGTGAAGATAATATTTCACAAAGAAGTGACTTCTTTAGCCGATAAAAGCGATAATGTAAATAATATAATGGTTAGCGGGCTGAAACTTAAGATGCTTGAAGAATAAATAGTCAAAGAGTTTCAGATTATTGGAAAGCAGATTTATTTCCAAGCATTATCCGGTATACAATTGTAAGTTCTTCAACCCTTTTTGTTATAGAACCCTTGAACCATGTAAGCGCTTATTGGATTTTTTCCCAGTTTCTGAGGTATTTCCACAGATATTTATACAGGGTGTAACAAAACTAAGTGATAATACTTTAGGGTTTGTACGTGTCGTCATATAATGTTCACTGTTAATGTAGCAGCGCCAAAAAAAAGAAAGAGCAAATTTTTTTTGTGATTTATAATATGGGCAAGCGCCCGAGCGTAATGAATTTTCTCATAGTTACAAAAGTTAAAATAACTATATTTTGAAAAGATAATACCGACTTAAGGTGACGCCATGTTAAAGTAAAAAACCGTGTTGGATGTGTTTTAGATTGCTTGTTTTCTATGCGAGGCTGGCCCGGCCTCTCATAGAAAACAAGCAATGGAACAGCAAAAAATTGAAAGGGCGTAGCGACAAAATGGTTTTTGTCGCGTAATTTAAAAATCATAAATACATTTCATATAAGCTATGGACAAATTAAAGTGTATACTAGAACCAATTTATGTACAAATTTTGGAAGCTTATATCACTCTCCTCTGTTGGCAAAATAGGAATCCCTTTTTTTACAGAGGTCTTTTTGATTGATTATTCTGTGTTATAAAAGTTGACCAATCGTGTTATGCCATGGGTAATTCAAAGACAAAGACATGATGAATACTGACAGTGAACTTTAATTTCTTAGCTTTAGTCATTGCTGAGAAAAATGGACATCGCTACAGCCAAATTATCAAGGCGTCACCTTAAAAGTTGTACGTAATTTTCAGAATTAAAACTCCCTAAGTATCTCCAAAACTACTGAACCGATTTTGATGAAACTTTTCACATTTTCATCACACGATTTTGCACTATTCCCTTAGTTGAACAATACCTCGTACAACAAAAAAAGAATAACTGAAATCGGAATAGTACTTCCAGAGGTATGCGAACATAAACATAATAACATACATGTTACATAACATGACGCTTTTGAAATTTGGCTCATTTGTTCAGATACTGATATACTCGTAGACTAACGCCATAGCCCATAATATACGAAAATTGGGTGGTTCTGAAAATATTACATACATACGCGTCAAATTGATAACCTTTATACAAACCGCAATAAAATTAAGGGCCTGTTTCACCACCTCCTATCTTAGATAGGAAGTGGTGAAACAGGCAGGATAGGCTATCCACACCTTATTTATCAATAAAAAAGTGGTACTTAATAGGAAATTATTCGGTTAAATCAGCCCTAAAAGTACTGAGGTGGAAATTTCCCAAACCTGTATATTAATTTACAATGAAAAAAACGTTTAAAACTAAACTTTTTACGTAGGTGTCGATTGCGCATATCTAAACCATAACATATTATTGAGATTTCGCTGTCTGTCCATCCATCCGTCTCTCTTTCGTCAGTCTGTATCTCAAGAACCACCGTAGCTAAAAAGTTAGAAATTTTCAAAAAAATTATAAACCTAAGGCGAATTAAATTAAATAAATTAAAAAGAATAAGTTCCAAAACAAAATAAATATAATAATCCATAATATATATCATTTTATTGTACGGAACCCTTCGTGACAATTACGTCCGACTCGCACGTGGCCGGTTTTCTTTCATAACGTAACCCAGGGAAAATTGTAACCCAGACTGTCGCGAGTGGTGCGACATTTTCTTTTAAAATTTAATACAGAAATTAACTTTTAAAATGTAGCTGTCAGCTACAGGTGTATATTTAACGTTTTGCATAATAATTATTACACTTTAATTAGAGTTAAGAATATATATTTTTGTAATTCAAACGAGGTGAAGTAAAAACATTACTTAAAGAGAGTAGGACGGAAAGTAGGAGTTATAATAGATTACAGTACTGACTACTGAGTACTCCTGTATACCTACTACGCACAAATTTGGGCATTATAGTAAAAACCCATACCTGGTCTAGTAAAGCCGGCAATGGCCACATCAAGATATTATTATTTACTCTCTGTTGCCCGCGACTTCATCCGCGTTCACGTCAACTTTTTTTTCGTAAAAAACATTTTTTTAAATAAAAAATGTCCTATGCCACTACTGATACCTCTAAGAATATGTGTACAAAGTTTCATGATGATTCGTCGAGTGGTTTTTGCGTGAGATGGCGTGAGTGTATCAAACATCCACGCTTTCACATTTAATATCTGTCACCAGCAGTATTTCCGGACCTATACGACCTGCAAACCTTCAAGAAGAGAGCATATTCCCTCTTAAAAGGCCGGCAACGCACTTGCAGCTCTTCTGATGTTGCGAGTGTCCATGGGCGACGGTAGTTGCTTACCATCAGGTGACCCATTTGCTCGTTTGCCCCCTTATTTAATAAAAAAAATATTATAATATTAGTAAGGATGTTAAAAACATTGATCGTGAACTGTGGCGCCCTTTGATGGACCAATACAAGCGATTATAAAAATAAATATGGGCAAATTAGTCTCTGATTGCCCAAGATCGTCGATTGTGCAATCCAATCATCCAAAAGCATCCTAGTTTTCCTGCAAAAGCTTGCACAATTAAAGTTGTACTTAGATTAATAACTACTTAAATCGAGCCATTTGTTAACGTCGGGATGCAGTGGAATTCTGAGCTGCATTCTCAATCGCCGGCTGAACTGAAACCTCGGTGTCACGTTCAGGCTCGTTTCTTACAGAGTATGGCATTTATTGACATGTGCACTCTGCCTAATAGAAAATTTTCTGAAAGAAAATCTAAATCTGAAAGGATTTTAAAGTTAGTATAAACGAATATTACAAAATAAGTAATCAAGACGTCTTTCGTCTGATTCTCATTTACCATTAATTTTACACATACCACTTGATGACGCCCGCAACTCCGTTGCGCCTGAATTTGTTTATCGCGCGGGAACCGTATATTTTTGTGGGGTAAAAACTATTCTTTATCAAGGACTCAAAGTATCTCTATGCTAAATTTCAGCAAAATCGGTTAAGCGGTTTGAGCGTGAAGAGGTATCAGACAGACAGATAGACACACTTTCGCAATATTAAGTATGGATTATTTTTACTCTTCCTGAGCTAGACTTTCAGAACTAAAGTTAGCAAGCCTAAGCCTTTTACTTTTTTTTTTTTTTTTACATGGGGAAATGCTTTGCGCATCCCCGGCGGATTGGGGACATCGGCCGGGGTATGTGGGACTCTCCGGGAGCTACCCACTAAAACCCCATGGTGCTCCACTCCCTAGAACTTAGAGTACCGTTCGGGCTTAAGCTTATTAGTTCTCATTAAGTATGAGTTCAGAAAATATAAAAGTTCCATAAAAACTCATGATCCTATACTAACAATGGAGGATTTACGTAAATCGCAGGAGGTTTTGTCCCGGTAAGAATGAAAATGTAACTTTCCAAGTTGTTAAGAGTTATTTTTGGATGACAAAAGTTCTTTACCACGCTGGGAAGATTAGGGAAATTTTGGAAATTGTGCTTGTTAGATTCAATGAGAGGAAGTTATAGAAGGGCTCCTTTGTAATAAAAGTTATAACATTTTAATATTTATCATACGCTTAGCAGACTAAAATGTTATATTTTAAATAATAACAAACGATATTAATAAAGCCTTCGACTTTATGAAACATTAAGTTTTCGCATTTCGGTTTTCTAATCTCTTTTATGTTCTATAATATATTATTGTTTAATCATAATATCTACTATTTTTATCACTTGAATAATTCTAGATTTTCAATATCAAGGTGTATAATGGTCGAATGTGGCATTGTCAACATCGCGTTCCTTTCAGAATTTTCCGAATCTTTTCATTCTCGGTCCCTAAAAGTAATTCTATTGTGATAAGGTTTTTCAGTTCCACCTATTTTCGCACTTCACTTCTTTGGTCCTAAAAATAGTCGCAGAAAACTGGTAGCAACATGTGTGACAGAGGCTTGGGCTCTTTGTTGGAGGACGGGGGTGTAAGAATGCGGCGTGCGTGCGGGGAGCGGGGTGAGAGGCGCGGCGCAGCGGCGATGCGCAGTGTTGCAAACTCACCTTCCCCGATCATTTTGTGTGAAATTGTTTGTGTTTTAGTTCGAAGTATATTTTCAGTGCGAAAAAGTGGTCTTTCACGGTATGGGTTATTAATAAGTTTTCATTATGTTTAAGCGTATCTAGCACGTTAAGTGACGAAACAAACAATAAGACGCAAGAATAAGACGCAGCTCAATAAGTATAATTTTGCCAAAATTTGCTAAAGATTTTATGTCTAGCAGTTTCGTTAATGCCTTATCGGACGTTGTAATTTTTGGTGGGAAAGGGCGCAGGTTGTGTGGCTAAATTGGGGCACGGCTGGCAACACTGGCGATGCGTCGCGCGTGCCGCAGTAGCGTGGAGTCGCCGCCGCGGCCGCCCGCAGCCCGCTACACCGCGCGACGACGCGACGCGCGCTCGTGCCAAACCTTCTGGTTTCTTGGTGCAACTTTCTTGGAGTTTCACGGACTGAGGTCCTCATTCTTTTTGCGTCGAACCTACCTAGGTACAGTCCATAAAGCGTTTTAACTTGCGTGAATTTCTGAAAGTCTAAGCTGAAAGTTATATATTTTGTGACACCGATATCAATTTGTTTTATAAAATTACTTTAAAGCTATTAGCTAGTTACAGTCTAGAGGTAATGCTTGAAACTGCGTGTATTCCCGAAAGTTACATTTCTATGTCTGTGTCTATGTATTTATAATTTTGCGTCAATTCCTGAAATTTACATTTCAGACAATATAAGAAGAACCTACAATATCAATTTGTTTTATAGAATTTATTTCTATAAAACAAATTGATATAATATATGTACGGTCATACTTCAGCTTAACCTGCGTGAATTCCTAAAAGTTAAAATTTATGACAGTATGAATTTGTTTTATAGAATTATTGATCTAATTTGAATTGTGGCCAAAACCGTAGAGATCGTGAAACTAATGTATGTCAACAAATACGGATAATATCCATCCACCTACGTCATAATATCTAATAACAATAATAATATTTGGACTTGGTCTATTATAATATTATTGTAATAGACAACATATTCTACTAAGTGGCAATAAAGCGAAAATGTCGCGGAAGTAGTGACATTTCTATAGTTTCTTGCGTAAAAGAAATATTAAAATGATTGCTAACCTTTGAGTACCAATAATAATTTATCAAGTAAATTATTTTTCTTGATGACGATTTAATTTTTGTGTCCGTGAAAAATATTTTTATCGTCTTGGTATCTACATCCGAAAAGATATTTATTTTTCGTAGATAGCAGGAATTCCTATTTTTGAAATAATTTTCTCTATTCTCTGTACATCTCATAGGTTTAATCGAGAGAGTTTGTTGACGAAATCATGAATTTCAATAAAGTTTAATCAATAGTCGAGTCAGCTGTTCTGTCGATTCAGACCGAATGTTTTGTTAACGTTTCTACTATTTACAAAGAAATTGACAAGCAAAGTAAATAATTACGAATATTAATATAAATATAGTTAATATTTAGGATGTATATACACATTTAAAAATTCAAAGATTTTGAGCAAAATTCCAAATTATATAATAGAATAAAACATCCATCAATTGATACCAAAAAATCAATACCTTACCGACAAGTTATGTGAAATAATTGATTTTAAAATTTCTATATATCGTACGTAATTTTTGCCGGAAGTGTTACAATTTTTGAGAATTCGTCAAAATTGGTAGCTTTGTATCAAAGAGAAAGATCTAAAAAACTGCTATAAGTTTCTTTGTACGATTTGCGATTTTTTAAGCCCAAAAAAAGTGGGGTCACCGGTTATTTTGAGGAAATATTACACATAGACGACCCTAATATTGTAATAAAAAAAAATTCCAACTGCACTGTTAATAATACTATTTTTCAATTAAAGATTTATTTTTTCCACTATGAAACAAATTGGTATTCGTCAAAGTATCCTTGGAATCTGCAATCGCAGTTCTTTATTTATGTCAAGTGTAATAATATATTATGATTAACATTAAATAGGGGACCCAAGTAACAACGGTTGACATTGCCCATGTGGCAAGCTAATAATTATTGGTTATTCTTTCTTATTATATAAATATTCTTATAATTATTAATTAATCATGGCAACCAATATTGGAGGTAAAGAAATCTTATATATAAAATTCTCGTGTCACAATGTTAGTTACCGTACTCCTCCGAAACGGCTTTATTGGTTTTTACCAAATTTTATATACATATTCAGTAGGTCTGAGAATCGGCTCCTGTCTACTTTTTATATTGATAAGTGCATTTGTTAAATAAATAGTAGTAAATTATTACAACTTAAGACTGACAGCGACCATTGTTTATGCGACGGGATAGCGATGGATGTCGCCATGGTGCCATACCTACTTATTTAGTCACTTCAATCTATACAATATATAAAATAATATACTTAATATGGGCGAAATACTTTATACGGCAAATAACGTTTGCCGGGGCAGCTAGTTTCAATATGATTTCAATTATAATCCTCCAAATTATCCGATTCTAGGGTTTGACCTTGCTCTATGCATAATTTATCATCCACTACATTTTGGGGTTCTATTGTAAATCTAGAAGGGATCTAGGTTAATTAATTAGTAAGCCGTAAGGATCCAGTGTCCAAACATTTGAAAGCTCAAAATATGTTTGATGTTGTTCATGACTCGATTCTATAAGCCACAATATAAAAAATCTGTTTTACATTTAAGAATATTATTTATAATAAAAAAGAAGAACCAATAATTATTAGCTTTCCACACGGGCAATGTCAACCGTTGTAATTAATATTTTCATTCTAATTGTAGGAACATTTTATTTTTTACATGTTATGTAGTTGTAAAATATATCCATAGGCGACGGTAGTTGCTTTCCATCAGGTGACCCGTTTGCTCATTTGCCCCCTTATTTTATAAATAATCAAGAGCGATTTAAAGAGCAGGTACACATTGAGCGTTTCGAATCGCGCGCTTTGCTAACACCGCGCGTTTTGAGGACCCCGGATTCTATTGAAGCGTACACATGCAAGCGCGCCAGCGGAAACACGATATTATCCTAAAATTTTCTTTATAGAAAAAAAACACAAAGATGCATCTAATTTTCACGAATTTTGCATATATTATTGCCATAACCGTGCATTACACTAAGTTAATATTTTAATACATTATGTATAAAATTTTATCATCGAGAAATTGAACTAGCGGATTTTTAAAATGATGTTTATTTATCGAGTTATTAAGAAAAAACTAACATGGCGATGATTTCGCATCATCCTTTTTCACCTGGCATATGAAAGACGGGCGTGAGTGTGAAGAGAGAAGGGCGATGTTTGATTTTTGCTTTAGTTGCCCTCTTAAGACTAACACGATTCTGCAGATTATATTCGATATAACTATAACTACTTAGCTAGTTCTAAGTTATTGGAAAACTATGGTAATATAGTTCGGGTACAATCACTTAAACATTTATTGATAGAAGCGGGAATAGGCTGCAAATTGCATTCCTTTGTCTGTTATACACCACGATTTGTGGAAGCGTCGCCCCAGTAATGCCAGTGATTTCGTCCTATTGCCGCTAAATTACTTGCTTTTCACGGATTAAAGTAAAATGGGTTTCCTTTAAGCTCCTAATTTGTTTCACCAAGTGTCCCGTGATGACTGTAATTTTTCTTTATTAATTTTGTAATATTTTGTAATGTATTTGTAGAATAAATGAAAACTAGAACCTTTTTTAATAATAATTAATTTATGTTATTAAACTCAATTGAAGTAAGGTGCGTCAAGAGAGTGAAGAAATTAAAAAGTGGCAACATCGTAGTGTCATCCCTTTCAAATCAATTTAAGAAAAAAGGGACGACACTACGATGTTGCCACTTTTTAATTTCTTCACTTTCTTGACGCACTATATGTAGCAATTTATATAGAAGTAGGCTGCGCTCAGGCCTAGGTTAAGAAGATAATTATTGTAATTAAAAAATAAATAATACAATATTTTTAAGAAGCGCAAAAATGTCCTTTCAACTTGTATATAATATGTATACTAGCTGCTGTCCCGGCAAATATTGATTTGCCATTTAAAGTATTTCGCCCATATTATTTTATTGAAGTGACGAAATAAGTATGTCACCATGGCAACGTCCATCGCTATTCCGTAGCATGTAAACAATGCTCGCCGTCAGTCTCGAGTTGTAATAATTTGCTATTATTTATTCAACAATTATTAATGCCCTCATCAATATAAAAAGTACCCAGTAGCCAATTCTCAGACCCACTGAATATGCATATAAAATTTGGTTAAAATCAGTAAAGCCGTTTCGGAGGAGTACGCTAACTAATATTGTGAAACGAGAATTTTTAAAGACGAGAATTTTATATAATAAGATATATACAAAATGTGATGAAATTTCATATTTCAGAATCAAGTTGCACGTAGCATGCGCAAAAAATATGTTGTGCAGTAAAAACTAGTTGTAGGGGAGTTCTCAACTTTGCATCCTAATACAAAGTCAAACCCGACCGCAGTCTGGCTTTTTAGGGGTTTTATTATTTTGCGGACCTTTTTTTGCGACACCGCACCGGTGTCCGGTAGATATCAGTTAATTTTCTTTTTCACTAAAGGTCAAATTCGTATTCTATTTACACGGGTTGAGACTTGAGACGTAAAAGTTTAATATAATTTGATTTCTAACAAAAACATAGAGTTGTAACAAAAATATTTAGTGTTTCCCTGTAAGTGTTTTAATGGAATTTACTTTTATATTTAATTTATGTTCCTTTAGTTCTTTTATTATTCTTGAAAATATGAATATAAAATTTTCAAGAATAAAATAAAACGTTTCTTTACACAATGTTTTTCAATTTATCTTATACTCTTACATTTTCTGCAGGACATAAAATCTTTTTGAACGAATCATTCGTACTCATATTATACAGAAGAAAGAATATATTCGAAAAATTCACCACCTTTACATTTACTTTTACCCCTTGTGGCGCAAGTCTCAGGGGGTGTATATAACCCGTCGCTAACTGCAGATGCTGCATCTGACATCTACTCCGACGAGTTACAAACATCGAAAAACTGGTTTGGGGCAGTTTAAACTAGATCAATAGCAAGACCTCATGCGCTTACTTATTTGTCGATAGTGAAACCACCATTATAGTAATGACTTTTACTTCATTTTAGAGACTATTTAATTATATAAAAGTTTAAAATAAATAGAAAATCTTCACCAAAACGTGGTATTTTATTAAAACTGATATAAATCATTATTACCCTTATAAAAACTTCAATTAAAGCAGCGGTATCAGGTTGAAATTGATTAAAATCATAAATATATTTCGAAATGTATCGACGTCCCGATTAATTTATCTCGAAATTCTGCCGAGCTGTGCAAGACAATGCATAACTTGAAAATAAAATACTGTTCAGGTCTCGATTGGAAATTGAAATGAACAATGAACAACGTTATTATTTTCAGCAGCGAAACGATTAAGAGGTCTTCAATATTCAATTTAAAATTTGTTTTTGGCAGTTCAATTTATTGATATTTCATGTTCACTTAGACCCGTATAAATAGTACTTAAGATGCGACCCGGTCTCAAGACGCGGTTCAGCTCTGTGATTGGTCCAGATTTTGACAGCCAACCAATCACAGAGCCTAAACCGTATTTTGAGACCGAGAGGCATCTTGAGTACTGACTATTTATACCGGCCTTACTGTCTACCTCTGTTATCTGAAAGAACAAAATATATGTATTTTCTTTACAGACCATTTCAATACTGCAGTAAACAAAATATGTTTAAAAACATTTACTAAAATGTGTATCAACCAATACAATACTTTTACCGTGTACATATAAATCAAACTTCGAAAAATGTATCTACAAGTTGTTTTTTGCAATATTTTTGTGCGATGAATAATATATTCTATCCCGCAACGCAGATTGGCCGTCGCATGCCGTTTTTGTGCTTTTATTTAAAAACCATCAAATCGTATATTTCTTTCAACGCTATATTTAAAAAAGCCAGTATCATTTTTCGTGTACATCGAACTACGTTTAGAAAAACCGTGTTTTGAAATGCGTATAGAAGAACTTTAGTGTTTTTTTATACATAACCCCAAGGATAGTTTAATGAAGTTAAATTTACGAAGTATAGCGTTCAGTGAACCATACTCATTTCTAAAACCGACCACAATATTTTTTTATATTACAGCATTTTCGTTTTTTAATATGTGAAAACACTATTAGGGTGAAGTCTCTCGTTAATTCTTTTATCATGTCGGCCCATTCCGACCTTAATTGGCTATAAGATAGGTAACTAACGAAGCTCGTTAGCTAAAAAAGCTTTATATTATAATGGCTTGTTAACATAGCAAATAAAAATATTATAATATATTTTGCTCAGTAATGTTTTTAATAAAGCAAAATGTTTTGATATTTGCTTAGTATTTTCAGCAAGTCCTTTTATTCTATTTGTAAAAATTTACCATAAGTACGCTTTTATATTTTCTTGTATTGACTGCTTAAAATAATTACTTGTATAAAACACCTACCTAAGTATTGGTCTTAAAGGGACATGAAAGTTGTTTATTCAAAAGCATCTTAGTGAGTCCTTTGTGTGGCGTTCGTTGAAGTTCATAAGGCAAAAAGATATTTACGCTTTGCGGCACATTTTTCTTACGTTCTTTCCTTTAAGGGGCATTAGTCTTCTAAAAACATATTGCTGATAAAAAATTTCTTTTCATAAAAAGGAGCTTATTTATTTTTGAATGAGATACGAATAATTTCTTTCAGACATGACTTTTGATTATAATCTGGATAGATAAGTCGTGACTCGTGCCTTGAAGATCTGAAGAGTGATCGCAGCTGTGTTTTCTGTTCTTTTTTAAGAAATGGGTTATCACAGTTGTTGGTTTTGCTATTTCATTGAGTTTTGTGTTAGCCGAGTACAAAGCCTCTGTAATCTGTATATCAACTACAGCTGCTTTAGTCAGGATTAATCCCAAAATAATTATTATCTTTGACTAGTACTCCATATCAGCTAATTTTAATGTTTTGTATGTACATTCGTTAGGCCTGAGAATATGTTTTATCTACTTTTTATATTGATACTTTACTTACTATAAATTACTTGCCAGGTCAGCTGGTAGTTATATTATATTATCATAAGTCATGAAGTTCCATGGCACGTCTCGGGACTTAGACTATAGGTTTTAGTGTATATTATACACTCTTGGTGTCCTCCTGCCCTCGTTGTTATCAAACAAGTTGAGGTTAGAATTTACAATGCAAGCGTTGAGCGCTTCTTTGAGATATGATAAAAAGTAAAGAGTATGAACTAGCTTTAGATCAGCTATGGTAAGTATTTACTAAAAAACAGTCCTATGGTCCAAAATGATATAATAATGTTGTGTATATACTATGAATAATGAAGTTTTTGTAACTCGCATCTTAGTCTATATTTTTCTGTTTTTGCTCACTCTAGGGAGGTAAAACATTTTGTACTTTGTGGCTTTTTATCGGTAGTTTATAATATAGCTGTTAATAATTTGGTCCTTAAATTAGTAACCAAATAAAAATATTGCACATTGTTCAAACTCATACGACCAATTAAGGTTGTATGTACAATATGAAACAGTTGTTTAACCGCTCATTATTTTGATGGGCGGTAGAGCTTAATACGATCATTAGTGCACTTGCAACAGTACAATAAAATTTAAACACGCCATAAATTATGGGACCGCCCATAATACTTAACTTTTATAGGCACTCTTCAACACTTAGGAATTATTTTCCTGAAGCGTACGCGAAACGTAAAAGTCAAAAGATTTATAAGGCACTTACTATAGTATTTCAATTTTGTGTAGAATTAAAATATGGAAATGTTATTAAAGTTGTAGAAAATATAAAATGCTATTTTTCTTTTATATCAAAACTAGCTGACCCGGCACACGTTGTTTTGCCATATAAAATATGTCCAGTATCAATATAAAAAGTAGATAAAAACATATTCTCAGGCCTAACGAATGTCCCATCGAGGAAATTGATTCCTAGGCAGTTGACGGACCTACGTCTTAGGGATATCTTTAAGTGAAATTAGGCACGATATAATGGTATTGATATTATCTTGCATGCTGCATCAATCCAACTTATTTAACCATTTTATATTATTGAATCGAAAAACCTTAAATCAATTAATCAATATTTAACAAGCTGCCTGTCTACAGCCCGCAGTTTCCGCCAATGAAAACTCGTTAATGACAGGAAAAGACTAAAGCCGACGAAACGAATGCCTATATTTTGT
Organism: Plebejus argus; assembly: GCA_905404155.3. Classification (NCBI taxonomy): domain Eukaryota; kingdom Metazoa; phylum Arthropoda; class Insecta; order Lepidoptera; family Lycaenidae; genus Plebejus; species Plebejus argus. Next base: position 3,461,965 of record FR989932.1, on the reverse strand, counting down.
TGCCAGGTAAATGAAAAACACAAAATATGATACATTGTGTTTTTAAACGGGCATAATATTTATTTCTCTGGCCCACGTAGATAGCGATTTGTGCCATAATTTTCTCAATTTTGGTAACAAATTTTTTGATATTGTTTATTTTTATGCCGGTCATAACCGTAAAATAATATAACTATTGATGCGAAGTTTTTGAGGTTTTTTTGACAGAATTTGTCTATCCCACAGCGTTGATTATACAGGGTGCAATTATACCTTCCTCCCAAAGTTTAATATATTGATCTTTGTTAAAAATAAAAATACACGTATTTTTTCTTTTATAATCACTCAGTACTAAAATGTTGAGAAATAGCTTCCGAAAGTTATCCTAAAAAATAGTACAATTAGTGGACACGACGCGTCGTCCGCGCGTGATGTAACCGCGCGCGCGCCCCTCCCCCCCGCGCGTTACTCCCGCTCATTTCCTCGCGCCGCGAGTGACCATTCTGCAACGATTTTAAATGGGATAAAATATGTCAGTAAAAAAAATATAACACCCAATTTTTTTTGTTAAATGGACTCTCCTAATGATACCTAAGCCCTGGAAAAAATTTGGCTGGAAGGTTTAATTGCACCCTGTATATAGTTAACATATTTTTTACGATCAAAAGAGAGAAAAGATATTAAGCTCTATTTTAACTCCTACAATATAAACTAACGTGTCATAACAATTTATATCGTTAAAAATGAATCCTAAAAAGAAATGAAGGATCCTCGATTGAATATAAAGGATCGAACAATAGAGGTTGGAAGCAAAATGAGAATTAAGAACCCAACAGTGCTGCGGCAGATTACCTTTATTTCGAGTACTTCCACCGCATATAATCCCTTTTACAGCGAAATCTTTTGCCCGGTCCCAATCAATAGAAGCACTCAATCGGATTTCTTTCATTTTGAGTCATATGTAACCTTTATAAACGACTCAAAGTACAAAACAATCAATACACTCTTATTTTTATGATGTGTGTGATTTTCAAACATATGCTAAATGTTAGACTACATTGTCTTTAGTAAAAATTTACCTATAGTTTGATGCCCATCTTTTCTGTCAGAGCAATTAAGTAGCTTTGCTCTAGTGGTAAAAACAAACTTTCTCAAAGGAATTGTCATCGGTTCTTGTACATAGATATTGAAAGTCTGTTCTGCTTTTGTAAACCATTGCGACCTTGACTGAAAGTGACATACTATAAGATTCAACCGGATGGTGCCGGCTTCACACATTGCGACCTTGACTGAAAGTGACATACTATAAGATTCAACCGGATGGTGCCGGCTTCACACATTGCGACCTTGACTGCAAGTGACATACTATAAGATTCAACCGGATGGTGCCGGCTTCACACATTGCGACCTTGACTGAAAGTGACATACTATAAGATTCAACCGGATGGTGCCGGCTTCACACATTGCGACCTTGACTGCAAGTGACATACTATAAGATTCAACCGGATGGTGCCGGCTTCACACATTGCGACCTTGACTGAAAGTGACATACTATAAGATTCAACCGGACGGTGTCGGCTTCACACAACCGTAATGGATATCTGGATTCACAATCTGAATTATTATTTCTATCATTAATTCAAAATATCTGGAACACCATACATTACCAGTACGCCCTACGCACAATCAGTTTTTTTCTGATTGAGATTTTCTAAGATCAACAAGTACTGGAATTTAGATTAAGTATTCAGAAAACCATTCCGGAAGTTATGTGTAATGTGACCAACCTTAGTGACGAACCGTTACAAATATTATAGTCTCATATAGACGCATCAGAAGCCTTTGAACTGTTTATAATATCATTGCAATCGCGACATGTATAATATTCGCTAAGGTTATAAAATGACCTTTTGTGATATTGCAATAGCAAATTTTTAACAGTCTAATAGCTATTGTGAAATAATACTTAATTAAAAAAACTAAAAAACAGGCCTTTAGCCAACAACAACCTAAGCCAGTCCGCCGTCTTGGATGTCCGCCATATTAGATTTAAGTCACGTAACTATTTTTTTTTTCGTATGTTCTGATAGTAAACCCTTTCATTTGATACCCATATCATAGGGGTGCATTTTAAATAGCTTGTCCGCCGTCTTGGGAAGGCCGCCATATTGGATTTGTAATGATGTTTTATCAGAACTCTGAGCGTATGCAAAATTTTATCCTAATCGAAGACCGGGAAGTGGATCAAATTAGGTTTCCAAGATTCTCTTACATACATAGTCAGTTGCAAGTAAAGCTAATCAAAGCGTGTTGAAAAAAATCTACTAAGACACCCAGTTATAAAGTTTCAAGGCCAAGAACTGTTCCTGGTATCTCGAAACTCGCTCTAGAAACGCTCTAGAAGCTTGTCATTAGCTTCTCGAACGATAACTCCAAACTTCTAGAACGTAAAGAGAACACGCATAACCCTCCCTTTGAGGTAGTTAGTTAAAAAGCAAAAAAATATCTAGTAATTATTTATGTTTAATAATTTCTTAATATTTTTCAAGTACTGGTACCTACTTACAATATTTCATAAACACTTGTAGAGTATCATCAAATCTTCTCAGACTGGATTATTTCTAAGGATACCTTTCGATCGCGAAAATAATTTAAGACCTCATTAAACGACGCTCAGACAAGACAAGATAAAAAGCTATAAAATGTTATTATTAGCTAAGTAATACATTTCAAAATAAAACACTTTAATTTAATTTAAGTGAGTCTGAACATAATTTAAATACTTACTTTAAATATTTAGCCCGGATTTCAGTAAAACTCAACTCAAAAGGCTTTCAATTTAAGTACATTAAGTGAGAAGTAAGAGTTGAGACTAATAGAGATAAAACAGCAGACCACGCCTTATACGGATTTAGATTTATGTGTCTTTTGAATCTCACACACGTACTTTACTATCAACGAAGTTTATACACGTTACGTAACAAAGATCCACTTATCTTTTGAGTTTTAAAGCTTTTAGTGAATTATCGATAGTGACCAGTTTTTTCAAAGTTAGTTACGAAATTATGTATCTTCATTCCAAACATCAGCAGTTTGGGCGTAACAGACATACATACTTTAACATTAAATATAATATCATTATGGATTTTAGAAATAAATGAAAGAGCCAAGAAGTGTTTAGTACCGCCGCAGTTGGCTGGCTTTAGTTATTTTACATCACTAAACATTGAACCAATGAACAAAACATAATTTTTTGCCTAGTAAGTACTTACTCAATATCAAGAAATGATCACGACGATTCGTTAAATTTTTTATGAATGTAATTTGATAGTCTTACATAAAATATAAAACTTCGAGCTTTTTCACTTTATAAAATCTAAATTCGAAATAATAATTCACTATAACAATATTTCTACAAATCAAAATAGGCTCACAAACTACCAAATATTATGTTCAATACAAATGCTTGAACATATTTGGTAGTGTATGAATTTCGTAATCAAAAAATGATCCAAAGTGATAAGTTTGGCATGTTCTATGTCTGAATGGAAGCCAAGAAAACAACCAACATTCAACAGTGTGGCTAGGTGGGAAGCCAATTGCCAAATCTTTTGTACACCCAAAATTTACTCCGTAACAAGTGGACGGTGAATCACTTTGGAATTAACTGTTTCTATATTTAGAAATATTTTATTTCCAAAAATAGTTTGTAAGTTTTTTTTCGATACGCAAAAACTTTAATAATCTGGTTTTCGAACCCCTAGTAGACCACTAGCACTGGCTCGGAAACTCGCGCGATAAACTTATTTCAGCGCAACGGAGTTGCGGGCGCCAGTTATGTTACAGAAAAGGTTGTGCCTTTGTCGTGGTTAACTTAAACTTGGCGCAGTGGGCCGCTTGTAAGAATATCTCCAACTAGTATGGGGGCGGTAGTGGGCCGGGTCAATTGAGTGTTGTTTATTATAAGGTACACACGTGTCACCTCATAACAGTCAACGTAACGTGGCTTTCGACATAATTGTGTTCTTAATGGAAATAGCCAATGTTCATAACAGTGTGGCTAGGTGGGAGACAATCGCCAAATTCTTTGTACACCGAAAATTTACTCCGTAACAAGTGGACACCAAACAAAAGGTTGTGCCTTTGTCATGATTAACTAAGAGATGGCGCAGCGGGCCTCTTGTAAGGATATCTCAGTTATTACAGAATACAGGTGTGCTAGACGCTAGTGGGCCGGGTCAATTGAATCTCGTTTATTAATAACGTGCACACGTTTCACCTGATAAAAGTCAACGTAATGTGGCTTTCAACAGACTTCTTAATGGAAATAACCAACGTTCGTAACAGTGTGGCTAGGTGGGAAGACAATCTCCAAATCCTTTGTACACCCAAAATTTACTCCGTAACAAGTGGACACAAAACAAAAGGTTGTGCCTTTGTCATGGTTTCCTAAGCGATTACGGGGTGCTAGTGGGCTGGGTAGATTGAATGTTGTTTATCATATTAACGTGCACACGTGTCACACGTGATAACTGGTTTTCAACAGATTTGTGCTCGTAATGGAAACAACCAATGTTCATAACAGTGTGGGTAGGTGGAAAGGCAATTGTCATATCTTTTGAACACCCAAAATTTACTCCGTAACAAATAGACGGTGAATCACTTTGGATATAACATCCTGGTGCAAAATATGCATATTCGAAAAAGTGCGTCTAAAACATCTCGTAAGTGATATATATGTACTGATTCGATTTGCTTACGGTTTTCGCAGATATATTTTTCGTACTCCAACTTAACATCCGGTGTATAAAATTTTTCCCCCCACCCCTTTAAGTGACAAAAGAGGGTAAGATTTTGTATCAACTGATGAAGTAGAAATACTTTATATTATGGCAAAACAACGCTTGCCAGGACAGCTAGTAAAACAATAAGAACTAACACTTTTAATGGTTTATTAATTAAATACAATTACAATCGCAAAAGAAATTCACCATCAGAAATCCATTTCGTGGGGTCTGTAAAGACCCCAGCGTGAATAAACATAATAAATATACATGCACGCGAACCCTTATAAGTCGTGATTATATTAAGAAAGTACAATCATTCCTTAGGGAATCTACCTGCAGACTTACAGAGCGGAGTCGCTACCAATTAATTTAAATATAGTTTTTTCTCGTTTTTGCAACGCCGAGATTTTAAAGACCCCACGTGACCGACCCAGGATTAACATTATCTCATTAACACCAACAGTGGGGAGTTGGGGACAGCAGTCTATATTTAAGTCATCTGTCAAAATGTCAATCGGACAGTTGTGTAGTAGCAGTGACCGAGAGTAGACGTGCGCTCTGCAGTAGTACTGGGCGTGTTAGTGAGCCAGTGTCCCTAGGATACTACACATAGGATACTTTAATCGTGGAAAAGGTATGATTCGCGCGATACAATAATTTTGGCGCAATGGAGTTGCGGGCGTCATCAAGTATATTACTCTGCAACTAATTTTGTATTGATCTCTTTATCCTTCGATACAGATACACTTTTTCGACTTTTATAACTACGGATACAATAATGCTCGTACAGTTTTTAGGGTTCCATACCCAAAGGGTAAAAACGGGACCATATTACTAAGATTTCGATGTCTGTCCGTCTGTCTGTCTGTCTGTATGTATGTCTTAAGGCTGTAACTCCTGTATGTATGTCTTAAGGCTGTAACTCAAAAACCGCTGTAGCTAGACTTTTGAAATTTTCACAGATTGTGTATATCTGTTGCCGCTATAACAACAAATACTAAAAACAAAATAAATTAAATATTAAGGGGATCACCCATAAAACAAACTTGATTTTTTTGCTATTTTTTTCTCGATATCAATAACGGCAAACAATAGGCACTTGAAATATTCAAAAATACTCAATTTTATTAATTGCACTTTAATAATTTATAATAAAATTTTAATGTATAAAATTAAGGGGTCTCCCATACAAAACACAATTTTCTGTCTATTTTTGCTCTATTGTGGTACGGATCCCTTCGTGTGCGAGTCTGACTCGCACTTGGCCGTTTATTTTTAAAGTGAAATATCCTGTAGGCTCCATAAAGCAATATTCGCGTACAAAAAATATCAACTATTCTCAAATCGCGGAATTCTGTCTGTAGCGGTCATTGACTTCCTGTAAAAAACTTGTCATGTTCTATACAAACCGCAATTGACAATGAAGTGATAGATGTTTCTAGTCTATGGGTGATATCGTATTTTGCATACACGATGTGCACACAGTATGAATTATATCACTTGAAACTCATAAATAGATACGGAGGTCGGAGAGGTAACCAAGACGTTTTCCAATGCAATTAATATAACAGTCTGTTTCTTTACAAGAATTCAGTTTTATTCTTAAGTTAACAGAATGCAGTGCGAGTATTTTTTACATAGCTCCTAGACTAGAAAGGTCAACGACCACTGGCGCCACCTTAAATTGTCCTGACTACAGTACAAAATATTATGTAACCTTCACGAGGCTTAACCGATCATTAGCCGAATACGTAAAGGCATTCCTCCTTCGCATTCTTCACAGAAATGTTTTCCCTAGGTAGCATTACAAAGGTTGACCTTATGTTCCCCATTTGGAACCCCAATATTAATTATAACCTTCAACAAGAAACTGTGTGCTTCTACTTAACGTTATTTCATCTGCATTCTATTTTTTTATTTATAGAAGAATTCTGGAAAACGATAATATAATTATCCAGTACGTGTTTCATATTGAATCTTTATAAAGCAATGCAGGTAGTATATTATTTTCTTAGTTATTAAAAATTGACTAACATAATTACGTAGTGTTTAAAAAGCAAGTCTTTAAGCATAAAAAAATATTTTATTACTGGTCCAGTCCAACTACTACTATTTTCCAATAAAGTACGGTTTTTAGAATCCAGCCAGTCCGTTCCGAAATAAACCTGATGCCCTCGTATGTGCGCATTCACAAACAGTCCAAAAAAAACCGTTGCTAATAAGCAATGTCGAGTGCTACGAAAATTCGTAGAGGCACGTAGAGGTTCGTAGAGGTTCGTAGAGGTTCGTAGACGCCTACGCGCTGTCTACGAATGCAGTTCATATTATCACACCAATGCCACAGATAAATACAATAAAGTACCTAATTAAAAATAAAGTACGTAATACCGTTTTAAATCCACACTCACTAAACAAAGACATTTTAACTCGTGCTTGATTCTGTACTGTTTTTCTACTAAAATATCAAAATCCTAAGAAAGTAAAGTTGTCCAACTAAATAGTGCATGCTCATAATTTTGGCGGTCTAGTATTGAGATAGTACTGTATATATTATATATTTTATTTTATTATTTATTCAGTGAATTAACATTTTACAATACACATTGAAATTTGCCAAACTGCGCTATATCATTAGTACTCTGCTAACATATTATATTATATTTACATACAATATGTATAAAAACTAACATATTTACATTAAATGGAAAAACAATAACTTGCACAGCCTATATTTTCATTCATACGAGCATACAGCCAGAGACCACGTATTTTAAAATATTTCACCGCAGAATTTGAATCGGCTTCGTGTTGAAAATTTCATACGAATCGATGCAATGAGTAAATACGAGTGGGTGGTAATATGAAGAATCGAGAATTTAATATCCTAGCGGAATACTGGCCGTAGGAACCAATAATACTTTGTTTATACACTTTTTTTAAAATGACTCAAGAAATTTTTATTTATCAAAGAGGGTATAGATAGATTGGGGCTCGTTTTTAAATCGGTGGTAGGTTATAGATTGTAGATAGTAGTTAATCTACGAGTATTAATGGAGTATTATGTTAGAAATTATAATTTCCAATTTCTTAAAAATGTAACACGGATTAGCCTGCACTTTTTTACTTTTACTATACCATAATATAACTTAACATCTTATCACTAGGACTGAACATTAACTTTGAAAATGTAGCGTCTAGTAATTAATCATAATTAAAAAATATATTATTTCCCATGAGTTTCCACTTGTCTGATGTAACATCAACTATGTTAACCCTTTCGTATTTCATGCTGGTATGAAATAGTTTGGAGGCTCGTTAAGCATCTCCCAGACAGACGCGGGCAGCGATGGCGGTGGAGGCGGCGGTCAGTTGTTTGTACTGCCACCGCCACCGCGTGTGTCTGTGTCGTTCCTAGAACTCTCAAGTCATCCAACTGACCGCCACCGCCACCGCTGCCCGCGTCTGTCTGGGAGACGCTTTATTTAAACCTTAGGGTCAATTCAGACCGCAACGCGACACGTAGATGCATTTCGAAATTTGTACTGAATTGACAGATTTCAATTGCGTGAGACGTCTTGCAAATCTGTCAAATCCATACATCTATATATTTTAAAACTTTGTATCCCTTTTGATGAAAAATAGGGAAACATAGGTAAATGAAATTTAGCACAGTTTTATTTTATATGGTGAAGGAGTACATCAAGCTAATATTATTTTGAAATTGTGATTTTATCCTACATTTTGTTTAAATAAAACACTACACACAACACACTAGGAAAGATGACAGATTTTTGAGTGGCAAGCCTATACATACGAATTATACTCTTTTATTAGTTGTGGTTGAAGTCTGTTGACAACAAGTTGACAAATTGAAAATTGATTATTATTTTTTTATTGAATCTTAGATACTAAAAGACAATGCTTATACGTCCAGTCTGAGATTAGCTGAGTCCCAGAGACAAGAGTTGAAAAATAATATGATAAAGTCAATATTTTTTTACAAAATATAGTAAGTAGGTAGTCCAGGTAATGTCGTTGAAACTAGGGTCGAATTGGGCGATCTCTAGTAGGTATTTAGAAAATATTCGTCTTACGCGTCGCGTTGCAGTCTAAATTGCCCCTTAGGCTGGCTGCTTACGCACGTTTTTTGTATTCGATTTCCGAATTCGTTTTCGTATTCCAAATTCTATGAGACTAGCGCAAACGTTCGTTTTTCACGTGAGAACTCCCCGGCTTGCACTTGAAACGTACGCGCGGAATTGGATCCGTACGGATAAAAACGAATGTGTGCGGCAATTTTTTTTTCCATGCATTCGGATTTCCGAAACGGAAAACAATTTTGGAAATCGCACACGGAAAACGTGTATGCGGCCGACCTTAAATGTATGAGTGTATACAGTAATTTATCTCGCAATCAGGTCAAACTGTACGTGAAGCTTAAATCAATTTTAATAACCCGTATTTATAACGTCGTATATTTTCCAAGTCGATTTGTTCTTTCAATTAACCTTTTCAATGTCATATTAATATTATATTGTAAGTACTATACTTACAATATAATATTAATATGACATCAATCGTAAAAGATAGATATTATAATATATTGCTGTAGAATAGTTTTTATTCGCCCTAAATATTTATACTAGAAATAATTTATATGGCAAAACAATGTTTGCCGGGTCAGCTAATATGATATAGATTTTAGACAATAGTGTCGTAGTGTGTACGCAGCGTTACCCGAATCTATTGACCTGGCAATTTTAATTACACTAATTCACTGGAACAAATTTCCGCGACAACTGGTACACCGTTAATATAATGTTATTAATTTAACTTACGCAATTTCAATTCAATTTCCTCTGAGCTTAACTTTCTTTTTACACAATTAAGGGTCATACCAAAACAGAAAGAAACGTGACGCTGCGGTGCATTTTGAGTTACATTTAATAAAAAATCGGTCAAGTGCGAGTCGGACTCACGCACGAAGGGTTCCGTACCGTTATAGAGCAAAAATAGGCCAAAAATGTGTTTTTTGTATGGGAGCCCCCCTTAAATGTTTTATTTTATTTATATATTATTATTAATTAATTAAAGAACCCATATATTAAAGGCTTTTGTGAAAATTTCAAGTTCCTACCTGTTGCCATTATTGATATCGAGCAAAAAAGGCCGAAATAATCACGTTTCTTGTATGGGAGCTCCCCTTAAATATTAACTTTATTTTATTTTTAGTATTTGTTGTTATAGCGGCAACAGATATACACAACCTTTAAAAATGTTGAAGTCTAGCTATAGCGGTTCTTGAGTTACAGCCTGGAGACAGACAGACAGACAGACAGACGGGCAGACGGTCAGACTGACAGATGGACAGACAACGAAGTAGTTAGTAACAGTTAGTAATAGGGTCCCGTTTTTACTCTTTGGGTACGGACTTAACTGTGTAGTAAAAAGAAGATGACACATTCCAGTGACAAAAAATATATTTTTAACACGCTTTTATTAGCTTGGGCTGTACTGTATGTAACGGAATCTTTGAGCACGATCTTTACCTATCTCCAGTAGTCTAATTAATTCGAAACTTTGCATACGTATTAAGAGCCAATAATAATGCAATAATTTGTTAAATTAAAAAAAAAAAGCGTTTTTCTCTTTAGTTTTTTTTGCACTAGTAATATTATTATTAATTTGACAGCCACTTCAGTGACAGTTTTATCTCGCAGCGGTAAATGATTATCTTATTATTGGCGTAGAACAGTACCTACCACAGAAATAAATCAAGATAGAACGGCCACACGCGTCCGTTGCTAAGGAATCGCGCGTGTAAATTTTTGCTTTGCTTTTAGTTAAAACAAACAACTTACCCGTGGAAAGAAATACCTCCTTTTAACCGATTTACTTTCGTACTTCTGTTTTTACAATTAGACACTGCACAATGAGGCATTTTTGCACAACCCCTCCGGTGTAATCAAGTCGAGACGTGCGCGTTGACTGAATAAACTTTCAACGAATTTTGCCCACTTGTGCAAGTTTGAAGCACGCGTACTCCACCCGCTTCTATTTCTGTCTATCTATTTCTGTGGTACCTACTATTAATATAATATTGTTTTTTTTTGTGAACACGACCAGTGACTTCTTGGGTCTCATTGCGTCTTGTATCGGTGTGAACTGACTCTTACAATAATAATATCATTAAAAAGTTACTTTTTTAAAACCGTCCGGAATTATGTTAAATTCATTCAGAATAGGATAAAATAATTCTTCTTAAATATTATAATTGAATTAAACTGTGATTCAAACAAACACAAAAAATGTGGTTCAAACCAATATATTATTATCTTTCTATTAGATATCTTCGCAGTAGTTCGCAGCTTTTCAGAAAGTTGAGGGTGACGCAAAAGAAACGATGTAAGAAGCTCCTTTGATCATTAAGATTAGATTATGTGAAAACGACCCGTGAAATTTACTATCAAAATACGAGTAGTGAGTTAACTATTTTTCGCAGTGTTGCTCCTTCAGATATTAAAAAATCCTTCCTTCTCAAAACTTGAAAAACTTAATTAAACTTGAAAAATTAAGTTTTAAGTTCCAGGATAGGAATTCTGGCTCCTTGAGTCTAATAGTTATAACTTATACTAATATTGATTAACAAGTAAAAATATTAGTCAAAAGTTGGTGCAGATTAGGCCGCAAACGTAGTTTTACAACTGACCAGTAAGTATCTACAGCAAAATATGTAGGTATTTTGTAATAGAAAAATGTAGATGAAAAACCATCGCCTTCAATACGTATCCGCACCTTGAAAGCAATACCAAAATAATTTTAGTACGCCATCTCTGAAATGCATAAAATTATCAGGTTCTTAAGTTACGAACTCAGTTTTTTATCAGTGTCGCGCAGGTAGCGTCTTAGCAATTTTGGTCTCAATTCAAAGGGTCTTATTCCCATGAATTTTTATATGCACATAATATCCTATACCTAAGAGAGTTTCACGTATATCTCCCCGGCAAATCAGTATTTTTCTAGACAGAACTCTTAGCTGTGCTGGCTCAGCGCCAGAAGTAACGCTATAGCCTTTGTATTATGTCTATGATCCATTATTTCAACTTTACAAGCAAAGTTTTAAAAGATAGAGTGAGATTATTTATTTTGTGTAAGCTACAATATGTCAAACCCAAACAAAGAAATGATTATGGGCTATGGTCATTGGTCACCTATGGTCATAGAAAATGACAAGTAAATTAAATTATGATAAGGTTCATGTCATGATAATATAACCACGTCTTCCTTATTTACCCAATTATACGATGTTAAATGTTTTCGATTATTATAAAAAACAACTAAAAAGCGCTTGATTTGAAAATTGTTTTACAATTCGATTAAACAATAAAATTAAAAAGTAACCAACCAACTAAAGCGCCTATACAAATTTGAGTTCAAAACAAATACCTCGATTCGACCAAACATCGGATTCAATAAAGCTTTTCTGAGCTTAATCGCTAGCTTAAAAATCATTCATCCTAAATAAAACGTGTAGCTGAAATTTCTCTTGAAAATATTTTCATATTCTTTTATACTCAATACGGATTTTACGGAGCTTTCTGGCTTTCACTATAAAATTAAGCTGCATACAATAGTATACGAAATAACCAGTAGCGTAAGCTGACTGTAAATGAAAGCTGTAAATTAGCTTTTTATTTACTGGGACATAAATCTCAATTAGTAAATTAAATTAAAACACTAAAAAGCCAAAAGTTCGCCTATAATGCTACGAGTAAGCACTCACATACGGTTTTGCTCGATCGAGCAATAACGTAGAGTAAAACCCGCGGCTCGGGGATTTTTATTTTAATTTGATTTTGACTTTAAGAATTGAATCACATAAAATTAATTATTTCTATGAAGTACCCCTAATTTTGTATCTGTGACGTAAAAGTAAATGTTAGATTCAGTTTAAAATTACAATACTCCACTGTGTAGCACAGGTAGCTTTCAATTACTCTTTTTCCGAAATAAATAAAAGAAGTGCAGTCACTATTTTCGTATAGCCGTTCGTTGGCTGAAAAGTGAAAAAGTGGGTTTTTCCACTAACTGTGTCATCCTATTGAACAATTTATAAAGTGAAAAAATCACAACCTCCCCATATTCCTCACCGTTGGTTTTGTGAATGTCAGTTTTATTCAATTTTCAATATTTTTTTCTGAATTTGATTAGTGCTTGTTAGCTACTTACTACTTACTACATAGGTACTTTGAATCCTAGTAAAGAACATAAGGAAGATTAGTTATATTATGTTAAAAAAAGTACCGATAGGTACTCGTTACAGTACCCGTAAAGGAATTGCTATGCAAAAAGTCAACAACGTTTTTAATAAGGAGTTTCATTATATTAACACATAAATAATTATACTTCACACGTATTGCAAATAATTTTCATAACGGCAACAGTCGACGCTAGTCGTATTTGCAAATTAATTAACAACTGGTTGATTAAATAAACATATTATCGCTAGAAGGTTATTATTAAAATACATTATGCTACAAATTACCTAAATAAGGGGATATTCAATAGTTTACCTAACTATAACAATAATGATGGTGTCGCGGTACCCACAATTCACCTAACATTCCTGCATCGCGCTATCGAAGTTTTCTGAGCACGTCGGTATTTTTATATTATATACGACAGCTGAAAATGTATCACATGGGCGAGCATAACACCTCGCTCGGTCGGAAGATCTTCCTTTGACCACCACACGCATATCCCACAATGGTATCACATATTTTTCATTTGAAGTCATATATTTTGAGTGGATGAAGTGGGTATCTAACAATTTCAAAATGATCGTTTTTTAACCGACTTCAAAAAAAGGAGGTTATCAATTCGACGCGTATGTATGCAATATTTTCAGAACTGCCCAGTTTTCGTATATTATGTTAGTCTATATACACGGGGTATTTTTCCCAGATAAATAATAGTATTTAAATACAGTATTTCCTCTCATCGAGTCAACGTCTTGGAAATCTATAATATTCACCACCACAGATTGAATGTTTACTCAAAACTTTAATCCTTCCGTAAATTAAAGTTAAGCATTAAGTCTCTCAATGCGGTCGTAAGTAAACTTAAACACAATTTTGATGCAAATTGTCGAAGCGGAATTTATCACGACTCACAAGTTGTATAATGGTTGTATAACTAAATCTCGCCGCCTGCCTTCGATGATAAATGTTCATTTCGTTTGTCTCCACCCGGGCCACACTAACGGGGAATTGATTGACGCCATGTTGCAAATACTTTAATACACAATATTGATGTGCAGCGTTGCTTCATCGGAACCGATTAAGGGTCAATTCAGACCGCATCGCGACGCGTACATGTATTTCAAAATTTGTATTTTATTGACAAATTTTCATAACGTCTCGCGCAATTGAAGTATGAGAAATACATCGCGTCGCGTCGCGGTCTGAATCTGGACCTTATCACACTGGCGATTAGCGAGCGATTTGAAAGCGACGCATTTGCACAGCGTGCACGCCGCGATGACGTCACGATTGCGCGACGTCATCGCGGCGTGCCTTCGGCGTTTTGTACACTCAGGAGCAAAATGGATTCTGACGAGGAAATACTACTGCTGGCTTTGTTACTGTAATGTCATATCCCTAGACGAGTGTACAAAATGGCGTCCACGCCACGACATTTGAAAGCGACGCGACGACGCTGCGCAATCGCGTCGCTTTCAAATCACTCGCTAATCGTCAGTGTGATAAGGCTCTTACAGTCGACACAACCGACACAACTGCGTTATGAAATCGCACCACAACAAGAATGTCCTAATTCGGAATCTGCCAAACATTGGTATAAAATTGTTAACTTAGGCTTAAGTCGCAGAATCACAGATAGTATGTAAGTTCATCTAATTGTAACACTATAAGGGTGTCATTTTCTTTTAGAAAAAACCCTTTAAAAATAAAGAAAAAAAAAATTGGTCAATTCTTGTGTTGCGATTTCATAACGCGGAACTTGTTTTAAATGATCTTGGACGCATTGTATGCACCTATTCACCTGCGGCGACGCAGTACGCACGAACAGAAAACGAATAATGCGTCATTAATTATTATCCTCTCACATCATCTTCTGTCTTTTGTTTCATCAAACGCGTCCATTACGCATCAACTTGGTAGGTGTGTTTTAATATGCAATGTTTATGCTGCGACAACTCAACCAAACGGGGTTATTTTTATTTAAATAGCCTCTACGTCTATACTGCTATCAATTTTAATTTTGCTCAAATTTTATGTTTTTTTATACATTTTGATCAAAGGGAATATAATTGTAATAATGAAACTATTTTATTATAAAGGCCGAACTTCCAGTGGACTCGCCTAGGATTCTAGTAATAAATTAAATTTTCTCATTTAATACCTTGAGGACTTTCGATCGAATCGACCTTTATAATTGGTTGTATTGAGGCAAAGGTTTTACGAGAGTGATAAATAGACTGAAAAGATTAGTAAAGACAGTATAACAGATAAGCATGAATACGGTATCAAAATACGTAATATAATCATAAAAATCTTTATTATCCCACTGTAGCCGGTATTTTTTAATTAAATGGACCAGGAAGTGAGCCGTCGGACCTTTTGTAAATCCTTGTAATCCTCTACAAAGTAAACGTTATTTAACGCCATTTTTCATGGTAAAACAGAAATGTTTTACGACATGGCATGTCAGAGGTCTGCTCTCCCGCCGCCCGTGTCGTACGAATGTCTGATCATGCCATGCCAAAACTTTTTCATTATCGCTAAAGGCCGTCACAGACTTAGCTATAATATATATTAATATGTTTATAGCTAGGCATATTACTATATAATATTTTCTATACAATTTTCGCGTGACCACACACGGCCTTATTTCGTTAAAGAATCGCCAACTAAAATTTATGGAATTGACATAAGCGTTTGTTAATAATATGACGTTGACTTTTGACTCGTCTTATGTCAATTCCATACGTTTTGATCGGCGATTCTATAAAGAAGCGATAAAGAAAAGATATTGGCTCACCCCCCCTGGCCCCGCGAATTAAACATTTTTACGTATCCAAAAAAAAGTTTTCATTTCAATAAGATGTATCTGGTATTCAATGTATTGAAAGTATGTTCATACTTCATAATAAGTCTTTACCCTGTTGTTTTGCTTGCCAATATTCAGCCAATGAACTGTCAAAATCATCAAGATAATCTTGCAGTATCACGCGCGTAAACTTGTCCCTGTGTTAAGCAAGTTTCAATTCAAGGCTAAGTTACTCTTCTATAATATAATTTAATAATTTATGCTACGACTAAAGGGTATTTGAATATTTTAACGGAAGCCTGCCCCGATCCCTTGCTTAACGAAGAGTCACGTACGTTTAATTCCTATAGAGGAATTAAAATCAAATCCTGCCAACAGAAGCGTAGATCTTGAAAGTGAAATAAATGTTTAGTTTGCATAAACAGTATAGTAGTATTATTTTCACGTTATATTCATTACTTCATAATGAGTTAATGACTCTGTACGAGGTTGTATTTACGGGTAGTTTTTAGAAAGACTTAGCTAATAAACACTTTTTTAACAATTACGCCATTGTGTCACACACGACACCGCGAACTGATTTTGATGTTTGGTATGTAGATACTTAGTCCATATAATATATACCCTATGTCCTTTTTATCACAGTCTATGTCTGTCCAGTAGGGCAGACAGACTGTGATAAAAAGGACATAGGGTACTTTTTATCACAGAAAAATGTACTGTGCAATAAACGAATTGCGGGCGTCATCTAGTCAAGTATACGTAAACAACTTTCACAAAACATACCTACGTACAAGTTTTAAGCTTATACTTGTGTATACTTTGGTCACGTGAAAAATGTGACCGCGTGGTCGCGATCGATTTTACTATCTTGACCTACATGACCTGTTCACAACTGTGATATGATTAACAAACATTTAGGGCGAAGCCAAACGAGCGTAATTTGTGAGTCGTGAGCCGCAGAATTTCTGCCGGGCAGAATTTTGCTGCATTCAGTTTCATACAAAAGTCATGTTTGATTTACACGGCGACTCAAAATGATTTGTCATTTGTATGACAAGAAATTCTGCCCGCCAGAAATTCTGCGGCTCACGACTCACAAATTGGATGGATTCACCCTTAAGCGACATTCTATTGACTAAGCGTTCATACAAGTTGGTTAGTAATTATTCTGGTAATACCATAGACCAATAAAACCAATAAACTAATACTTGGCATTGGATAATATAATGGAGTTAAAATCAAAAATGGTGTGTATATAAATGTCTGAAATGTTAAAATGTAATGCGAGTAATTATGAAGGTTCCTTCGGTTGGAATTGAAGTAATGTTTCTAATAATTAATTAATTTTAGTTACAAGGGGTTATATTAGGAGTACTAAGGAAACAAAGTGAAAATTATAAATTATAGTGTAAGAAAAAAAAACTATACAATTTTTGCCGGCTATTCCCACAAGTCACAACCCAGGTAAATCTAATGACACAAAATATGTTACAAAATCAAAATATTGCGCTATTACTAAACAGATTTGGATAAAAGGCATAGTAGTAGTTTAGGCACTGAATTCGAATATAGGCTACATACAGCCCCTAAATATTTGCTTAAACTCGAAAAAACAATCCTACTTATGGCGCGTTAAAATTACAAGCATCTTAAGTATTGCACATATTTTTTCCACTTTCCTTTTAATAACGAATAATACTGCCGAACGTTAGTGTAAGCAACAAGTATAAGTCTAAGCAAGTATAAGTAAGACCGTGCTTGATGACTTGATCCAATTGATCTCGTTCGAGCACCACTCGGCTCTTACAAAGGGGAGTGTTGATTTTCTTTTATTAGGGAATCGGAAATATGTCAGCTCTTGCATGATTGTGAACTCATAATTATTTCGAAGAATGAATGAATAGAATATTCTTCGAGTTGTTTTTTTATTAAAAGTACACTATTATATTTAGTGTAGGGTTAAAATATCGCTTCAAGGTTAACATAATATTATATGTTGACTACAAACCTGCAAGTGCTTTGTACCTCTAGTTTGCACTTCAAAAAACTTACGGCGTCAGTCAGAACATAATATATTTATAATTATTAATTAATACTTTTTGACCCGTGAACTTCACTTAAGTCCTAGTCCATAAATTAGCCAAAACGGTTCAGCCGGTCTCAAGTTATACCGAGATCCGAGACTAACAAAATGAAAAATTCATTTATAATAAAATGGATTATTAAAATTTAATGAAGAATTTGACAGAAAATATGTGGCGTTTATGTTAAAAATATTTCAATGATTAAAGTGATTTAAAGTCTTCGAATAATAAATAGTGTTTTATCATTCGTACTTTAAAGTATTAAAATTTACTGAAGTAACTTCAGATTCTAACATTTCAAATTCTAACATTAGGGACACTTAATTTTATACATTTTCTGTTCAGTCAGTGTCGCTTCAATTATGTATCATAAATATTTTCCAAATGGATTTTTATTGGTGTGACTCATAGAGAATCATTTTGAGAGTCCCTAACGGACGACGCTGGAATACCAATGATGTACAAAACTGAACTCAAAACAATCAGCGGATTGGAATTGACAAACATAATCACTATATTTGGATTGGTGAAATATTTTAGTGGACTCTACGATTTCGGCAGTGAAGAGGTGTTAGGGTTGTTTCAGGCCACAACGCGAATCGTAGTTATTGTATGCATTAATTCTAAATTAGTATGGATTTGACAGATTTGCAAGACGTCTCACGCAATAGAAATCTGTCAATTCAGTACTAATCTACCCTTAACGTTGCGGTTTGAATTGACCCTTAATACTCTAACTTTACAGAATGACGCTTATTAACTATAGAGTCTCTAGTGTAACTTTATCAAAGAATTTATATTTAATACAAAGTATAAAATGATTTAAGTAACCGTGTACTTTCTCGCAGTAAAATCTTTCCGTATCCGCGCTAATTATTCGGAATATTTATTTCATTTAGAAATAAAATGCAATAAAATAATCGGCTAAGTGCGAGCGGGACTCGCGAGCGAATGGTTCCGTTCCGTTATAGAGCGAAAGTTGGCAAAAAATTGTACTTTTGTATGTCAGCCCCCTTAAATATTTTTTTTAATATCATTACAATTTATTAATTATTAAGGTACAAACATAATTATTATCAAGGATTTTGTAAATATTACGAGTGCCTATATTATTATTCATTGTTTCCCATTTAAATAGGGTCCCGTTTTTACCCTTTGGGTACGGAACCCTAAAAATGGTGCACTCCTGGGGGTATTAAATGGGAAACGATCTATTCTCCCTCCGTCTTATGCATTTTTAATCAGGTCACGTGTCTTGACGCGAGTTTAACATTTCCAGTTTTTACCCATCCCAAAAAGTGCGCTAAACTGAAGAAATTTTCATTTCCAAATAAGTGTACATAATACTTTTGGCATATGGCCATAAGGTAAAGTATTTCGCTCATTATTATTTTATTGAAGTGACATTTAGATATCGTTGGAAGTGATGAAATAAGTATGTCACCATGGCAACGTCCATCGCTATTCCGTAGCATGTAAACAATGGTCGCCGCTAGGTCGCCGTCAGTCTCTCAGGGCTGTCATTGGCAATGACATCTCACTGCCAGCACTGATCCGCTCGATGCTGTGCGGTGAGGAGGAGTGGAGGTCGGTCGAACACTTCGCAGAGGAAGTGATGAATGCCAAGGAAGAGGCCGAGCGCACGAGAGAAAGGGAAGCGCTCGACTCTAGAAGACGGCCAAGGCGGAGACGTCGCGCCCACAATGGCGACAACCTCCCGCCATAGCTCAGGGTGACGGCAAGGGGAAGCCGTCACCCATTGCACCAAGCCCCCGCGAGAGTCGTGATGCGCAACGTGCTCCCGTGCATCGCGACAAAAAGGAGAGGAATGGCCTAGACAAGCCCGCACTGGGGCCTCTGTCCGGCCTGGGGGGCGAGTAATCGCCTCTCCGAAGAGGGGTCTGCCGACCACCAGGCAGACGACCGCTGGTGGAGTTGCGGTCGCGGTGTCGTACCCGTGGCCCCGCCGTCGGAGAGAGGGCGCACCGCCAAGTTTTAGTGGGTATGCGTAAATGCATTTCTTGGCGTTAAAAAAAAAAAAGGTCGCCGTCAGTCTCGAGTTGTAATAATTTACTATTATTTATTCAACAAATGCTCTTATCAATATAAAAAGTATCCAGTAGCCGATTCTCAGACCCACTAAAATATATGCATTTAAAATTTGGTTAAAATCAGTAAAGCCGTTACGGCGGAGTACGCTAACTAACATTGTGACACTTGAATTTTATATATAAGAAGAAGATAAGAACTACGTAAAAGTTTATTCTGTAGGACCCTGATTTGATGACGTCATTGTGGAATTACAGAGTCGCAGAGATTACAGACACAGCAGTCTACAGAAATTTTGGTATAAGTTAGGACAGCTAACCGCATGGCAAACTATCTTCTTGAATTGTAAATGAATTTTAGGCCCGTATAAATAGTCAGTACTCAAGATGCATCTCGGTCTCAAGACACGGTTCAGACTGTGATTTTGACATCCAACCAGGATGTCAAAATTTGGACCAATCACAGAGCCGAACCGCGTCTTGAGACCGGGTTGCATCTTAAGTACTATTTATACGGGCCTTAGTAGGTAGAATGCACACAAAGCCAATATAATGTTCCGTAACACGTATTCTCAATTCATCTTACGGCGGTGTCTCGTTCTTTGAATATATATCGTAATACATTCACTGCCACTTTTGCTTTGTCAAAAGCACAAATGTTCTACGACGGGATTTCTCAAACTTTTAGCACGAACCCCTCACAGAGTTCCTGATAAGAGCGAACCTCTGGACTAACTTACTTTAACTCTAAATTTATTATGACTCAGAATTCGAACTCAGTCGTGAAGGAATACGTCTTGTGTACCGCTAGCACCTAAGTCATTTAAGGGTCAATTCAGACTGCAACGCGAGGCGTAGATGCATTTCTAAATTTGTATTGTATTGACAGGCTTTTGCATGACGCCTCACGCAATTCAAGTCTGTCAAATCCATACAAATTTAGAAATGCATCTACGCGTCGCGCTGCGGTCTGAATTGACCCTTAAGCTAATCGCACATTTGTCAGCAAAATACGCACCGTACGAATCGAACGCACCACATTGTACACGAAATGCGGCGCGTACAGTGCGGACAAATTTTAATGTGCGAGGTTTCATATCATTTTTATACAAAGAATTCTTTTAAAAAATTCGGCGCATGCGTTTTGATAAATGTGCGATCACCTTTAGGGCGCGTTTAGGCATGTGCGTGTTCGGCTGTAGCGTTTCGGACAATACGCGCTGAATTCGCGCACGCTACAGCAGGATACGAGCAGAATATACGCTCTTCTAAACGCGCCCTTATAGTGGTTCACATATCCCACTTTGAGAAACACTGTTCTACAAAATCTGCTATCTGCATCCAGAAATAAAGCTATTTTGAACTACATCGGTATGTTTCTCTCCTAATGGTTGTCTGTCAATAACACTAGTAAAACTTGTTAAAGATAAACTGAAAAGTACATAAAATGCATCGTCTTACACGATAAAATATGTGACGTAATAATATTATGTGAACAACTTGTAGAATTCCATACACGTCCCATATTAATAGGTTACCTTTTATTTTTATTTAGAAGGGCGCCACGTCTGGTTTCTCCACCACTTGAAAATTTTAACAGGACCAGCACTGGTTCTCTGTTCGGCTGAAGATAAATACTTTTTTTCAAGTATATCTTACTATTCATACTTATATTATAAGGTCGGAGAAAGTTGGTCGAGACTTTAAAATAATTACTGTGCGACTAAACGACTAGGTATATTTGCAGTTCGGAATCGTGTTTGGAATAACCAACAAAGTGTCGAAGCTCGGAACGTATCCAAGTAAAACGACGCCGCCGCGAACTTAAAATTTGACTAACAAATTTATCTGCCGCTTTTTTCGAATAGATAAACTTTCTACTGAAAAATATTCAGTTCAGTTATGCCTTTTTCTACTAAATCTTTACGAATAGCGTTATCTATTTGCTAGTGCTGTTTTGTAGTACGAGCACAAAATAATATTATGTTCTGTGAAATCTGCTACAGTATGGACTGGCTTCTTTCTGTTTATTTGTTTTAATTTATTTGTTTTATTTTATTCGCAAAACTTATAACTTACAGAAACTACAATAAGGGCCTGTTTCACCACTTCCTAATAAAGTGCCGAATAGGCTATTCACAACTTTTTTGACAGATTCTCCATACTCGATCTGTCAGTTTAATTGGTGGATAGCACAGAAATAAATCTAGATAGAACGGCGACGCGCGTGCGTTGCTAAGGAATCGCTCGTGTCAATTTTTGCTTTGCTTTTAGTTAGAACAAATAATAACTTACCCGTGGAAAGAAATACCTCCTTTTAACCGATTCACTTTTGTACTTTGTACAATTAGACACACACACATTTGCACAATGAACCGCTCCGGTGTAATCAAGTCGAGACGTGCGCGCTGACTGAATGAACGTTCAACGAATCTTGCACGTTTGTGCAAGATTGAAACACGCGTACTCCATCCGCTTAGCCGTTCTATCTTGATTTATTTCTGTGGTGGATAGCCTATTCGGTACTTATCAGGAAGTGGTGAAACAGGCCCTAAGAGTACAATAGTGCATAAAAAAAGCCACTTATGAAGTTATCACAAGAAGTAAAACATCAATATTGCATCCATTATAGCTGTGAATCTAGTGACTCGACAACAAAAAAAAATAAACAAATTAACAACAGCCGGTACAGTAAGAACATTAATACATATTATTAAAAATTATTATATTACTTCTTCTTAATTTGCCGTTTACTCCTATCAACCCCCATAAGGATACCGGTGACCGCGACATCAATAGAATAACAATAGATTTCCAAGAATCCGCGATCGACGGATTAAGTTACGTTAGCCGTTAGATCATTCTTCTGAATAGCAATTTGTAGCTTTCCATCCATTGTCTAAGATTTTTGATCCGACTGCAGCCTGGTTACACTATAATAGATACTTCTAAATATTTATACAACACAAAGGTGACTGACTGACATAATGATCTATCAACGCACAGCCCAAACCGCATGCAGGTAGATGTTATGACGTAGGAATTCGCAAAGAAAGGATTTTGATATATTTCACCCCTAAAGGGATAAAATAGGGGATGAAATTTTGTATCCATACTAATATTATAAATACGAAAGTGTGTCTGTCTGTATGTCGGTTACCTCTTCACGCTCAAACCGCTGAACCGATTTTGCTAAAATTTGGCATGGAGATACTTTGTGTCCTGGGAAAGGACATAGGATAATTTTTATCCCGAAAAAATGTACAGTTCCCGCACGATAAACTAATTTTGGCGCAACGGAGTTATCTAATATCTAGTACAAGAATACTTCTTAACGCGAGCGAAGCCGCGGGCGTCATCTAATATAATATATTTTGGAAATTATATCGCGAGAATTAATATTCACCAAATTTATTCAACATTTCACAGAATAATTAACACTCATAAATTAATTTATTAGCTCGTGTAGCTTTACGATCATACTTATTGAAATAAATAATTAAAATTAATTTTGATGACATTAATTAATTTTATTTCAATTTGTATGGACTTTGATTAGTTATTCTTTACCGCTTGTATTGCTTGGATTTTTGTAGGATTTAAAAAATATTGCTACATTTAAGATAGTTATGTATTTTGATATTTATTTTTCATAGCTGGGACGGCATTTAAATTGACGTAAAATAAGACATAAGTATGTAAACGTATTGGATAAATAAAAAGCACTTATCACAGTCTTTATTAGCTTCTAGTGACAACAATACGAGATAATGCAGGAGCTTACACTTTTTACTCGTCAATTTTCAATATTATGATATTATTACACTGGTCACCACAATATTTGTTTCCTCCAATTTTTTTTGTTCTAAAGGGTATTTCCATGGTCTAGAATCTAGATAATAAAAATTACTGGTAGATTGCTAACAGCTTTACTTTTTTTAATATCTTTGTTTTATTATTTCGGCCAAAAAATTAATACAAATAGTAACAAAACTTCTGTTCAACGTCATCAAATGACCTTTTTTAAGATTTCCTTGAATTAAGAACTTTAATTAAGTAGATATTGTTGCAAACTTCAGCTGCAGTGGTCTGCCATTATACTTGAGTCCCACCTTCTTTGATCAACACTCTTCCATTGTCAAAATACTTTACTTACTGCGGCGCAGCGACCCAAATTGAGTCTTTGCCTCTGACACAAGCACAGGTGCCATTCTTGTGTTAGTTCCGTAACTTGTAGATTTTTAACGTGGGAGGGGTGTTAACCCGTCGCACAACCCCCAAAATGTCGGAGGACCACATACTACGTTGGTCGGAGAATCCATCGGATTTAGCCGTGTAGCTAGTTTATAGGCCGCTGTGCTACTGACCTTCCCCCCATCCGCCACCCGGGGGATGCCCCCCTATGCTGTGTAGGCCCAGCGCGGGGATCTTGATGATCTTTTACTCTGCTTCTCTTTTACCAGTGTTGCTAAGTAAACATTATTATCTTAAGTTTTATAGGAGATGAAAATAAATAATTCTTTCCTTCCTATTTTATAAAGACAAAGCTGTGGAAAAATCTTTATTTATAATTACGATTCATTGAAGTAAATGCTAATGGGGATTGAGTTTTGTCACAACAAACTTAAACTCACTTTGAAATTGTATTTCACCTCGAACTAGTATCAAAGATGGTTGAAATATCGCCGCGATTCTACTTGGAATTTGCCTGGAATTTGAATTATTTTGCATATTTCCTACAATGGCGGAGAAATCCCAGATATTTACGAACGTGAGCTCAAGAATATCTTGACGTGATATCCGTGATCTAATGATACGTCTACGGTGTGTACATCTGTAATTGATTTTGTACCCTTTACTTATAAATAAATTATAATCAACTTTTTGAAAAAAGCTGTTCGTACATTATTCCGGGATAAAAAGTCCTTTCCCGGGACTCAAAGTATCTCCATATAAAATTTCAGCAAAGTCGGTTCAGCGGTTTAGGCGTAAAGAGGCAGACGAACAGACGTAGGTACAGACACACTTTTCCATTTATAAAATTAGTATAATAGGGGTATAATTATAGGGGCTAGCAACAGCATATTAATTCAAACCATTCAACAATTTTAATGGACATTCTTTGTACACCTGCACCATTCACGAATTTCATGGGTTACAAGTGTAATTTAAATACTAAAGCATCCTTCAAAGTGAATGAACCCATATCCGCATTGCAGTCCTGTATTATCTACTTTTGTACCTTACATTACTATAAATCAATGCACAATTGCTTCCATGTTAAATGCGAAAACTTTTAATTTATTTAAAAACTACCAACCAGCTACACGAACAAATTAAAAACTGACAAACTATTCGATGTTTATTATTAACTTCCATTTCATTAACTTACGATATCTGAACATAAAAGAAACGTTTATTAACTTGCGTTATGAAAGTTGGAGAAACAGGCCTATCTTTCTTTTTTCCATGTTATCCATGCTAATAATTTATAAAATTGTAGGACAGCTAGTCTCTAGCCTTTTTACTTTTAAATATAAAAAAAGCGGCCAAGTGCGAGTTGGACTCGCCCATGAAGGGTTCCGCAGCAGCAATAAGGTTTATTTTTATGAAATTAAAAGGTTTTTGATTTATTTTTATATTTCAGTCGATTTAATGAACTTTAGATTAAGGTTTACCATTTATGACGTATAAAAAAAACTACTGGCTAGATATCGTTCAAACCAATTTTCGTTGGTAGTTTTTTTAGTAATCTACATCATATATTTTTTTTAGATTTATCATTAGAAATTAGAGGGGGGGGGACACACATTTTACCACTTTGGAAGAGTCTCTCTCGCAAACTATTCAGGTTAGAAAAAAATGATATGAGAAACCTCAATATGATTTTTGGAGACCTATCCATAGATACCCCACACGCATAGGTTAGATGAAAAAAATTTTTTTTTGTTTCAGTTGTACCTATGGGACCCCTAAAATTTTTAATAATTTTTCCATTTTTGTATCAAAATCTTAATGCGGTTCACAGACTACATCTACTTACTACGTTTCAATAGTATAGCTCTAATAGTTTCGGAGAAAAGTGGCTGTGACATACGGACGGACGGACAGACAGACAGACAGACAGACATGACGAATCTGTAAGGGTTCCGTTTTTTGCCATTTTGGCCACGGAACCCTAAAAAATTGATAAAGTACTAAGATACTTTGAGCTTCTCCACTGAGCGTCTCCTTTCGGTATGAACAAAATATCAGCGAATCGAAGTTGTCGTTAAAATGTAGTAATGCAAATAATTTAAATAAAACATTTCAACATTAACATTACAAATATGACAGACAAAAATGTGTAAGATATTTTAGCGGTATCAGGAATAGCATAGAAGCCAATCAGAATCGGTTTAATAGGAAATTGACTATGGAAGAAAAAGTGTTCATAAAAGTTTTCAATCCGCTGGAGCAAGCGTCGCCGAGCTGTTGATGGATAGCGGAGAGGGTTACGGAACCCACTGAACTGATTTCTGATAATTGAAATACATTTTATTTTAAATTTTCAACCAACACTCAAGGTAAGTTTCTAATTTGCGTTTAATACCTCACACATTTATAAGATAAAAAAAACAATGACGTTAACTATGTATATTAAAATTATAGACATAAATATCTATACATATAATAAAACTGTAGAAATGTGAATTCTGTACATTAAAGATATTCAAAAAATAATAAGCAGGGAGTGTTACTACATCGCTGTAGAAGCCAAAACTGTGGTTAGTTTTTTGTCTGTCTGTCTGTATGTTTGTTCCACTATCACACGAAAACTACTGATCCGATTTGAATGCGGTTTTCGCAAATATATTTGTCTTCGTCCAACTTAACATCTGGTGTATAAAAATTCCCCCCCCCCCCTCTAAGGGGACGAAAGAGGGGGTTAGATTTTGTATCAAACTTTTGCTTTAACACGAAAACTACTGATCCGATTTGCATACGGTTTTCGAAGATATATTTGCCTTCTTCCAACTCAACATTTGGTGTTTAAGCTTTCCCCCCCACCCCTCTAAGGAGACCCAAAAGGGGGTCAGATTTTGTATTAATTTTTTTCTTTAATGGACTTACGTCATATTATTAACTGTTTTTCCAACTTAACATCAGTTTCCCCCCCACCCCTCTTAGGGGACAAAAGTGGTGAAACAGACCCTAAATGTTATAATATTTTATTAAAATATTTCACTAGACTAGACAACGCCCGCAAGTACGTAGATCTTTAAAGAAAAAACGCAAAAAAAATTGATGCTGTTAATAGATGGATTCATTAAAAATATACGTTTATATTATGTGTTACTTGCATAGTTTAATCCGCACGGATTATCTACCTATTTGATAAAGGAGAAAATATTTTCTTTAAAAAATATTATAATCGTTAAAACGAGCGTTTGGGACTAGAATTATAATTACTTAAAATCCGATTAACACAATATTCTAACTTCCGTAACTCTGTCTTAACTTATTTAAATAAAAGCCCGGGGAGCAGCTGTCAGGAACATAAACAACGTTAAACATAATGCGTCTACTTGGTGAAATTTAGAATTATTTAAATGCTACATTTTTAACTTCTTAATTGCTCTCACAACTAGTACTGTTTAATGGTTTATTTACCTATACATATGAGTATGTTTAGAGATAATTTCACATTTAATTAACTAACTTAGATTATCTAATTTAATTGTAAAAATTATACTAATTAACATTTATATTTTTTGGAAGGGATTGAAATAAAATGTATAGTTATGGTTTATTTTCTTAATTCAATTAAAATTAAATCCTTAATTTAACGCGGCCGTTAATATTTTGAATATTTAAGTGCATGCGGATAACGGAACGAACAAGAAGGTTACTTATTATTACTATCATAATGCCTATTACATTATGACGTTAGTTTTATGTCAGACAGGTCTAAATATACGTTATGTTGCCATCTCCCTAATAAGATTACAAGTATCTTTATAACATCAGTATTATTAGAATTTCCGCATGGCGCTGAGGTTTATAACATCATTGTACTTTGTTTGAAAGACAAAACTATCACATGATAGTACTTAGTATTAGTACTTACACATGTAAGCAATAATATTTTATAGTATAATCATAAAGTTAACATACCTAGCGGAATAGAGCAACAAACTCGAGCTGTCAAACGTAACCGAAATTGGTTCTCATCTGTGTGAAAAATATGTGTACGTATACACTTACACAAGCATGATTGAACATGAATTCTATGAGATAATTGTCAACGGTCAGCCCCGGGCTGACGGACGTCAAAAAAAGAGTGATGCTGTCATGTATCACACGTCTCTTTTTACCACGCAGTGTTACTGATAGTGACATCTCGCTTGCTCAGGCCTTTGTTTCTCTATTCCGCTAGGTATATTAACTTTATGAGTATAATACTAGTTTATAATTATTATAACTAACATTACAATTTGAATGAAATTTTAATTGTATCTGATGTTAGTTATGTCTATTGTGGTAATAAGCGGTGAGGTTACGCCATCAGAAATATTATGTGATTCTTAAATTTTTTCACGTAATTTTTAAACATTTTCTCTCTGATATTAGCAGACAAGACACAACAAAAAATAAGAGAAATCGGTTTAGCTGTGTTAAGAGTGAGAAATTGATTTATTTTATAGATTCGTCTTCATACAGGGTGTCAAATTTTTCATTTAGTAGTTTTTCATTTAGTAGTTACAATAAGTTAGTAATTACTACTTACATGATGCTTTTCACCAATAAACTCAGATGCTAGTGAAATTGACACAAACTTTTACAACTAGTATATCTAAATGCTTAGTCATATTGCGTTCGGTAGTCCCGATAACGAATTTAGATATAAAAAAAATACTGAAAATGTAACGCGCCGTCGCAAATTCTATGATATACGACGCGTTTTTATGTCAAATCCCATAAAATTTTGCACCAAGGGCCAATTCAGACCACAACGCAAATCCATTCAAATATAAAAATGCATGTACGCGTCGCATCGCAGTCTGAATCGACCCTAAGGCTTCTTACAGACGGCACTTGCCAACGGCAGATACAACTGCAGCCGTCGACACTTGTCGACAGCAGTCGACGGCAAGTGCCGCGTTCCTATGTAAGAAGTAAAACTTCACTGTCGAAACTAGCGAGTACAACATGAGTAAGCGCTCAGTACATAAATAAAATACTACCACTAGATATTCAAAATGCAGAAGTTTAATGCACAATAAAAACAGCAGAAAGTTGTTGATATTGAAATTTATGAAACACTCGCACTAGGTCGCGGGAACACCTGTGCTCAGTTGCCAACTATGAGTGAAGCCACAATACTTCTTGTCGTTGCGATTCGTTGTGTCGTCGTTAGAAATGAGTTTTTGTCGTTGTTGGAGAAGACTCATTGTAATGCTCTGCGTTGAAATGCTCGATAACACATAGAAGGCTCAAGACGGTGATAGTGCAACGTGTGATACCTACTTTTTCTCCTGTCACAATGGACGATGCAATCATCGTTATATCAAAATACCGAGTGTCACGGTCGGTCTAATACATGATAGGTTATAAGGTTTACACGACACAATCCTGCACGATTCCTGCACGTTTTTTGCAGTATTCGAATTACGATAATATACGAATTAACAGTGGTGCATATAATGTATATTGTATATAGAACCATTCACACGTCGATTGTAAGTACTGCACGATTTGTTGCAGTACAATCGGCGTATGAATGTTAAGACTTAAGACGTATACAGCAAAAAAGTGCAGGATTGTGCCGTGTCTATTATATTCTGTGGCCGTGTGAACCTACTCTAAGGGGTCAATTCAGATTGCGACGCGTAGATGCATAATTCTAAATTTGTATGGATTTGACAGATTTGCAAGATGTCTCACGCAATTGAAATCTGTCAATTCAGTACAAATTGCATCTACGCGTCGCGTTGCGGTCTGAATTAACCCTAATGCTGCTTCTTACCTCCCATACCCCATGGACCAATATACCTACTACCAATAAAAACATTTAGAGGGGCATAAGTGCTTGCTATAAAATGCTTCAAAATCGTGGTGATAATCATGGTTTCCTATCATGGCCCAAAGTAGCGCCTGAAAATTCGGTAACGCAACGCAAGTTAGGTGAGTATTGTGGCCTCACTCTAAAACCTGACCGAATATAACATTCACGATCAGTTCCACTTAGGGTTGCCATCTCTAGAATTTGGAAAACAGGACAAGACGCGTGAAAACCCCGGATTTTGGAGTCCGAAAGCCGGACACATCAAAAAGATCTTTTAAACATATTTAATGCAATAAAAAACAATTGAAAATGTCATGATCGTGGTGTGTGAGCATAGGGCATGTCTCGCGGGCGGCCAAATTGTTTTTTATTTTTTTTTTAAACTCGGTCTACAAATGAAACCTTCCCCGGACGCTCCCCGGATGCCCTCTAAACTAGGACAAATTCGGGGAAACCCGGACGGATGGCAACCCTAGTTCCACTGAGTGTGGTTTCATATTTACTATCATAAATATTTCTATTTATTTTGCGGAAGTTATTCAAGTTAGTAACTTTTAAGGTCTACATAAACATTTTTAGGCTGGCTTGATAAAATCAAACATTTTACTTGAAATATTATATTTCACACTAGTTGATCCGACAGACGTTGTCCTGTCTTAACGATGATTTAATTATAATTCGTATAATTTAGAAAAAAAATTTATCTCTATGCCAAACATCAAAATACATTAAATAGTTAGGCGAAAATCACAAAAGTTTATTGTGCGGGAACCGTACATTTTCCGGCAAAGAAAGTATCCTAAGTTGGTCTTCGGGACTCAAAGTATCTCTATGCCAAATTTCAGCAAATTTACGCGTGATGTCGTGACCACGCAAATATGGATTCATTTTTAGGGTTCCGTACCCAAAGGGTAAAAACCCTAAGACTTCGTTGTCTGTCCGTCTGTCCGTCTGTCCGTCTGTCTGTCTGTCTCCAGGCTGTAACTCAAGAACGGTAATAGCTAGAGATTTGATATTTTCACAGATTATGTATATCTGTTGCCACTATAACAACAAATACTAAAAATAAAATAAAATGAATATTTAAGGGGGGCTCCCATACAAAAAACACAATTTATGGCCTAATTTTGCTCTACAATGGTACGGAACCCTTCGTGCGCGATTCCGACTCGCACTTGGCCGATTATTATATATAGAGATTTTTATTTTACAGATTGGTTTAACAAAAAAAATAAGTTTTATCAAAATTATTGAATAGTTTTATTGAATATCGTGCCAGCAATATGGAATAGTCACGAGGTTGGGCGGTTTAAACCCACAAAGTTTAGAATCCTCTGGTAAGGTAAAGAGGTAGATATATCTATCAGACAGAGAGCGGTCACGCGTTTAAGCGTTCTGCGTTCGTATTCTACGTTCGAGCGGTCAGTCGCACAGGACTCAGGAGCAATTTTGACGCGGTCAGAACGCCCCCTGTGTGTATAATATTATCTATGTAACGTAATACAACACAAAGAAAGCAAAAATGACAGCTTGAGCGCTTGACCGCGTGACCGCTCTCTGGTTCTCTTTGGTATGGAGATACTTTGAGTCCCGGGGAAAGACATAGGATACATTTTGTCCCAAAAAATATACGGTTACTGCTCAATATACTTTTATGTTTTGCACGTAAACTATTCAATCTATCTTGATGAATTTTGGTATGGAGATACTTTGAGTCCCGGGAAAGAATATAGGATACATTTTGACCCGGAAAAATGTACGGTTCCTACACAATATTCTTTTGTTATTTTCGCCTAAACTTTTTAATTTAATCTATTTTGATGGAGTGAGCGAAATACTTTATAATATGGCAAAACAATGTTTGCCGCTAGTAGTGACAGCTAGTAAATATATTATATAAAATAATTCTTTAAAACAAAGTCAGATCTATAAACCATTATCATTATTAAAACGAACACCCTAATCGCTATGTCATTTCGTTTAAAACGAATTTATGTTGGGAGTGTTTTTTGCAATGCAAAACGTTTTTGTAATTACTGCAAAAGAGTGGCCATCAAATTTAACGTTGCAATACATGTGTGGTAATGTGGAAAAAAAACTGTACTTTTGCTTCGTAATTACCGAGCATAAAATGCTAAAAGTTTTAGAGTAAAAGTTGTCATCAATGTTATTTTTATTTTGGTGCTAATACGAGTACATGATTAAAGGCAACCAGTGTATTAAATCCCCTACAGACCTCTGTGGCTCAGTGGATAGCACGTTGGTAGCTAAAGCCGGAGGTCGCGGGTTCGAATCCCGCCGACGGAACAAAAAGTTTTCAATGTTCCTGGGTCATGGATGTGTATTAAATATATTTATCATATAATAAAAATCTTAAATATATGTATAGTATAAAAGTATTAAATATATTTGCGTTGTCTGGTACCTGTAACACAAGTCCATCAGGTACTTACCATGGGGCCAGACTGACGTGGTGTGAAGCGTCCATAGATATATTATTATTACTAGTTGACCCGGCAAACGTTGTTTTGCCAATTAAAGTATTTCTACTTCATCAGTAATTGGTACAAAATCTTACCCCCCCCCCCTTTTGTCCCCTAAGAGGGGTGGGGGGAAAACTGATGTTAAATTGGAAAAATATGACGTAAGTCCATTATAGAAAAAAATTAATACAAAATCTGACCCCCTTTTGGGCCCCCCTTAGAGGGGTAGGGGGAAAGCTTATACACCAGATGTTGAGTTGGAAGAAGGCGAATATATCTGCGAAAACCGTATGCAAATCGGATCAGTAGTTTTCGTGTTAAAGCAAAAGTTTAATACAAAATCTAACCCCCTTTTTCGTCCCCTTAGAGGGGTGGGGGGGGGAATTTTTATACACCAGATGTTAAGTTGGAAGAAGACAAATATATCTGCGAAAACCGCATTCAAATCGGATCAGTAGTTTTCGTGTGATAGTGGAACAAACATACAGACAGACAGACAGACAGACAGACAGACAGACAAAAAACTAACCACAGTTTTGGCTTCTATAGCGATGTGGTAACACCCCCTGCTTATTATTAATTTTTGAATATCTTTAATGTACAGAATTCACATTTCTACAGTTTTATTATATGTATAGATTATAATAACTACTAGTTGATACCCGCAACTCCGTTCCCGAAAATTTGTTTATCGCGTGGGAACCGTACATTTTTCCGGGATAAAAAGTTCAATCCAGAATCCTATGTCCTTTCCCGGGACTCAAAGTATCTTCATATCAAATTTCATCAGGGTCGATTCAGCGGTTTGGGCATGAAGAGGTAATAGACAGATATACCACTTTCGCATTTATAATATTAGTATCCAGGATACAAAATTTCATCCCCTATTTTATCCCTTTAGGGGTGTTTATCAAAATCCTTTCTTTGCGGATTCCTACGTCATATGTAAGTAATGTAAAATTACATGCTAATTCATCAAAAACAGCATTTAGTTTACTTTCTAAAGCTATCATTACCTGTCTCTCTTCAGGATAGAATTACTTAACTAATTAAGGCTTCCATAAATTTCTAACAAATTCGAAAGCACTCTACAAACTTCACCAACTAAACCAATATCATAGTTATGCCCCTATTCCATTACCTGACGCTAAGTATTTTACGTACGTTCAGATGTCTACAGAACTTGTGAACTACCTCTATGATATAGGACTTATTTACCAAGGAGTATATTATCATATCGTGAGAATGAAGCTTAGAATTTGGTATTGATTATTACGACAAAATTTAATTCTATGTCTTTAACTATTATGTATAAGAGATTGGGGTGTATGAGTCATAAACAAGTGTAATTAGAATAATATTATAACAATAGAATGACATCGATTTGTTTCGTTTAGATATTTGAAATATCCGTAATATGTAAATTGGGCTTCAACGAAACAATAAGTATATATAACAGTTTCTTGTAACACCTATTAAAATGTAGTTAAAACTCTGCCAATATTATCGCTAATTATTTCTCAGAAGGAAAGTTGAATAACATTTTCGTTTCGCCGACTAACGTTTAAAATCTAATCAAAAATGTCTACACAGTGCAAGCTTAAACACACGCTGAAAATGAAATGAAATTTCTTAGCACGCTTTTCGGATGGAATAAAAATGTGTACTTTGTTCGTGAAACTCCAAAAAGTAAAAAGCATTTAATTATCAGATGCAAGCCACAAGAATCCAAACTAGCAAAACGAAGCCAACGTAACTGAAACAATAATATTACTATAAGTTAACATAATCAAATACAATAATATTGTGATTTAGATTGTACCAATGCGTCCAAAATTCGAATTAGATAGTGTAGAAATTTTGCGAGTGATGTAGAGTTAGGATGTTAGGGGCGAGGTTAGGGTTATTGACTATGGACCTTCCGTGATATGGTGTGAAGGGGAATCCAAGATGGCGGCAGTGGCCGGCCTGTACGGTCTCGGCGAAGAGCAGCGGGGCCGACACAGGCGGAACCAGGCCAACGCGGAACGCTCCGAGTCCAGGGACGACAACACAGAAGCGTGAGTAGTAGAATATGTTCTTCAAACATTTATGATTAGTTGATGTAAGATTTTTTTTTGGAGAAGACAATTTTTTTCCAATTTTTTGGCAACAAGTAGCCCCGTGCGAGTTTCTTACGCCCGGTTCTTCTCGCCAGGTTAGTTTCCAAACCTTTTGAAAACATCAACTGATTCCGATTTTTTCGGAAATTAAACAATTTTTATTTATTTAATAACTACTATTTTATCAGTTAAATATCGGTGCTGAGCCACTTTTGCCTATCACATAACTTGATGAAACAATCATTATACACATTGTAATTTGTACCTATGCTTGTTGTCATAGAATATAATTACGACGCAGAATGCCAAACGAGTTACAACTCAAACTAATTTTTAAACAACCATATTATAAATACCTCTTATTCTTTTATAGTGATACTATTTCACCTGTGTCTGTATCTCTTTTATACTTTTTTGGCAGTGCAAAATCAGACATATTTTCACAAAGTCTAAAACAACATGCTGATTAATCTTGGAAAAAATGAAAAGAGGAACGAATACGAATTTGACCTTTGTGTTCAAGGATACACACGAGTGTTGTACAATTATTGTATTGTTCGTCTTGAGTTCATATATTATATTCTTTGAGCCGCGAGATATAATATTACTTTGATATTTACGATTATAAATTAATATCGTTCTAGTAAAATCAGCTTAGCTTTTTAAGAACTGTTTTACCCATCCTATGGTAAATTACCCAATTACTATTGCTTTAAAAGATCTTAAATTACACAGAAAATCCTAATAATTCATAGTATTTAAAAAAAATAATGTAAGGTGACATTAGTCAACACTCAACGGTCAACAGTTGGATAGTCTGTCTGAAACTGTAGTTTTAAGGACGAGAGGTATTAGTGATGAACTTACTTTAAGTTAAAACTAGAAGACGAGGCACTAAATTATGTACAAATTGTGAAATTCTATCTAAAGTTTTATGACTCGTCTGGTACCTCGTACCTAGGTACTCGGCCATAAGTGCCGCCGCGCCGGCACCATTACTTCTTTAAATATATTTTTTAATTTTTACAGTTTACAACTTTTAATAATCTTTAATTTTAACTAATTACGTAGTAATCACTTACAAAAACAAAAAGCAATTTCCTTTTTTTGTTTGACACAAATAAGGGATAAGGATCTTTATTTTACGTTCACGGGCCATTGAACTCCGAATTAACTTTATCTTTATAACTCGAGTTAGCATGTGAAACGTTTTGGAAAAAGTGTCGTTACTAATTAATAATGCGTACAATATTTCTGGCTCATAAATAATGAATAAAATAATCGGCTAAGTGCGAGTCGGACTCGCGCACGAAGGGTTCCGTACCATTATAGAGCAAAATTAGGCCAAAATTAATTGTGTTTTTTGTATGGGAGCCCCTCTTAATTTTTTATTTTATATCAATATTATTATAAAACATTAAAGTATACATAAAACTAAGGATTGTGTGAAAAATTCAAGTACCTACCTGTTGCTGTTATTGATATAGAGCAAAAAAGGCCCCAAAAATCACGTTTGTTGTATGAGAGCCCCCCTTAAATATTCATTTTATTTTATTTTTAGTATTTGTTGTTATAGCGGCAACAAATATACATAATCTGTGAAAATATCAAATCTCTAGCTATTGCCGTTCTTGAGTTACAGCCTGCTGACAGACAGACGGACAGACAGATATGGAAGTCTTAGTAATAGGGTCCCGTTTTTAACCTTTGGGCACGGAACCCTAAAAGTGAATACCAACGAATGAAGAAATATAATAGGTAACTAAACATTCTTAAACTTAGCTGCAGAGACGTCTTCTTTTAAGATGACTCATGACTCATGCACAACTTTATAAAAATCACTCAGTACGTCTTGTGTAATCAAAAGTCGGTCTCTTTCGAAAATCGAACACCGTGCCGTCTACTTCTAATTGCCAAGCAAACTTAAATCTGTGCGCGACCTAATAATTTATTAACAACAGCTAGCTATCCCGGCGAACTTCGTGTCACTTTAAAACCTTGCCTTGGCTTCAAGGATTATTTTAAGACTAAAATTAGCAGAATCGGTCCAGCCGTTATCGAGTTATAGCGTTACTAACACAATTAGAAATCCATTTTTGTATATACAGGGTGTAACAAAAATAAGTGATAATACTTTAGAGTTTAGGGTGTGTACGTGTTCCTTGTAGAGAGTTTACTGTGAAAGTAGCAGAGACCAAATTTTTTTTCACTTTTGTATGGGGAAACCTGTGACGCTCGGGCCCTTGCTTATACAAAAGTGAAAAAAAAATTGGTCTCAGCGCTGCTACTTTCATAGTGCACTCTCTACAAGGAACAAGTACACACCCTAAAGTATTATTACTTATTTTTGTTACATCCTCTAAAGATAATAGTTTAATCCCTGAAAAACTAAGCGTATCATACAAACAGCAAGCTTCTTGTACTTCATTATTCCCGTACCGAGAACAACATTGAAAAACGTATAAAGCAAGCCCCGCGGCATAATAGGATTATACAAATATGGTGGAACAGGAAGGTATATAATTATACCACTATCCAATTAACGAGTTTGCTCCAGATATCCACCTTGTGAAAAATGGAATTTACCAACTTTGCATTTGAAAGTTTGGTGTTTTTGTTTTGGAATATGGAATGGTTAAGGCTTGGTGCACACGATGCAAGTAGAGGTGTGACGTTACGTTACTACACTGATATATTACTACAATTTTTTCACTCTAGATCTAGAGGCAGCACCAGTATTGACATTTGCCAGTAAACAGTTTCGTTCGACGTTTGACAACATTTCTGTCAACATTCAGATATTATGACGTGTACAACAATATGTTATAATATTATTTTGGTCGGATTATTAACTGTGAGTGACACCCTTAATAATCCGACCAAACTGACTGACTTTTGCGTAATATTCCCCATTGTCATTTTAACAAGTTGCGGCTACCTGAATAGAAATAAACAAATTAAATGCTAGCCAATCTCAGACCAGCACATAGAATTCCATCAAAAGTGATCCAGCCGTTTCGGAGGACAAATACATTATAATGTTATGGCCTTCGTTATACCCATAGAAGGGAGAGGTTAAATACATTTTAAATAAAATATTTTAAAATATTAATTGTTTTATTCAACCAGTGCAGTTATTGGACAAGTCTTCGAAAAAAATACGTTAACTTTCCTTATAATATCTTAAATAAATTGTACGTAAGTTGATAGAATACACATTTCCCTTATTTTGAATTGTAATAAAGTAGCCTATGTCCTTCTCTTTGTTTTAATCTATTTACTCATTCAAATCGGAAACACTTCAAATAAAAAAACATTTATAGTTATATAAGTATGAACAACGCATAAATTCCAAAGCACAAAAGTTTATATCCCGATAAACTTCAAAATATAAGTCGAAGTTGAAACATAGTTGCATCGAAGTTATTATCAAGCTTTCCATTTTAACTGCAGATTGAATTTGTGCTAATTAGAACTTGTCTTCTGTAGTTGGAACACCTGC
Organism: Plebejus argus; assembly: GCA_905404155.3. NCBI lineage: Eukaryota > Metazoa > Arthropoda > Insecta > Lepidoptera > Lycaenidae > Plebejus > Plebejus argus. The sequence continues at coordinate 3,423,859 of FR989932.1, read as the reverse complement.
TTCTTTGTTGCGAAATTCTGCTATAGTCTGGTAGATTTCCGATCTTTGCCCCATGAAACCACGACCGACAAAAATTCAAATAAACTGACACATTTTGAACTAGGCTAAGGGCCTGTTTCACCACTTCCTGATAAAGTGCCGAATAGGATATTCACAACTTTTTTGACAGATTCTCCATACTCTATCTGCCAAGTTAAGAGGTAGATAGCCTATCCGGCACTTATCAGGAAGTGGTGAAACAGACCCTAAAGGTTTCATTTTACTCTACACCACTACTAAACAGCGGCGTCATAGGACGCTAGACTAATATCGGTAGAAAATCAAACCTATAGCGTATGCCATAAAGTGGCATTTTACTTGATTTTTTGTCGGTCGCGGTCGCTTGCGATAAAGATCATAACGTAACTTTTAAAGGAAACCGTCTGAAAAATTTATTTATAATCAGACTAGCGACCCGCCCCGGTGTCGCACAGATATAAATTATATATAGCCACTGAAAAAATGATTGAAATCGATAGCCTAGGATTAAGAGGATACGCTAACACATTTTTTCCATACAAACGTATTCCTCAATTTCCTCCCTGGATAATGCGTCTAGACAAATGATTTTTTTATACATTATTGGGATCTGTGAAAGCTCTACGTTCGATTTTTTTTAATTTACTAATAAATAAAAAAACATGACCCTTCAAAAATCGCAAAAAATGAATGTTCCGTACCCCGCCAATCAACCGACCATAAAACAAATTTGAAAGATCTTTTAGGTAAAATAAAAACGTAGAGGCATAGACTCATCCTTTCTGAAGATATTAAAAAAATATATTAGATAGGCTCTATTTTGAAGGTGGAATCAGAGGAATACGTAACTTCGATTTACTGTATCTGTCTCTATCACAATACACGTGCCAGCGCAGGGTGAAGCGTGATGGCAATAGTTTCTTCGTTCAAATTTTACTGTACCCGCGTTCCCTCCTAAGATACACGAGCAATAATTGCGGCAATAATTGCTCGAAGACACGAATGGACCCGTATAAGCGCACCATGATTATGGTACGCTTATACGAGTAACTAAAATTGCTCACCTCCAGTCAATTCTCGTCAACTTTGATGTCACGACTATATCAAGCAATTTGCGGCAACAAGCAGCAATATTGCGCAATACAACATTGAGTGATGTTGCTACCGAATATTTGAGCGATATGACATTGAGCTATAATATGAAATAAATTGCTCCATATTGCTCCACTAATTGCTCCAGATCGCTCCATTCGTGTCGCCGAGCTATTATTGCCGTAATTATTGCCCGTGTAAGCGCTTCTTCAAGCGCTACCGTACTGCGTAGGTACCGTTAGTGATACTGATAATGATGATTATAAAATTCAATCCTAAGGGATTTTTCCGGACAGGGCTGAGTTATGGCGAATAGTCGATGTGCGCCGCGACTCATTACGGCGCTAAGATTTTCGGTTCAATTTTACAAGTAGGTCACTACGTTCTGTAATTAAGGGATTTTAACCTACTATTATAGCTATAGCACCAAAAATTTTGCAATAATATACTGTTTCGTTCTTAATTCGATATAGACCGTTCTTCCCTATAAAAGTGCAAAAAACTTTTGTTATAGTCTTTTGTAAAAGTTATATAGGATGGTTGATATGTCATGAAAATAACATTTTGTAGTTTGAATATTATATTTTTTTGTAGTTTTAGAGGATCGAATTTGAAAATTGAGGTTCAAGGTTCATTATATTATGCCTTATTTGTAATTTCAAAGGGTTTTTGCTGCCCCAAAATCTAAAGATAGAATCGCATTTGTTGAAACAGTTACATCGAAAAAAGGTGAACTTTTCAACATAAACGAACCAATATTTTTTTAAGCCTAAGGGTGATCAGACGTGCGCGTTTTCTGTGCGTTTTCTGCTCTAGCGTTTGGGAAAACACGACGCTGAATCGCTCACTTAGGAATAAGTAGAAGTAGCTAAGTAGATTTAAGTCACTATTTAAGAACTTATGACGAGATAGTTCTACTATTTTTTTTTGTATTTATTACATTAGCATAATATAAGGTAAAAATTTTATATCGATTTTCAGTGAATAAAGCTACGCCTGGCTCAAGTGAAATTCATATCATATTGAACATGTTTGCCCACCCGCGAAGACTTTTTAATAAATGTCATAATCCTAAGCCCGCCTTTGAATACTACCAAGTCTCGGTTAGTTTATTTCAAACTAGAGTGAAACTAGTCTCAAATATACGAATAGGGAATATTACGAAAAGACAGGAGCAGAGTGCGCAGCAAATGCAGTAAATAACCTGACATTCCGACATGTTGTAAATACAAGTCATGTCAGAATATTGACAGAAGCGTTGTCGAACGTCGAATATTTTTTTTGTTTACTGTCGCTAGTGCTGCCTCACTAATATTATAAAATATGTGAAAGTGTGTCTTTTTATGACTTTGAGTGTCTGGTAGCAATGGATAATTATTATCCCGGAAAGATGTACAGTACCCGCGCGATAAACAAAATTAAACGCAACAGAATTGCGGGCGCCATTTAGTCTTAAATAAAAATGAGGTTAGTATTCAAACTTAAAGAATTTTAAACAATTACTTAGCAAACATTCTCTAAAGTCTAAAGAGTATTACCAATGCATTCGTATCAGCCATCGAAAAGCAATTACTGGATATTTTAGTTATTGCGTTTTCAGTTACGTTTAAAGAGCACAGCGGGTGCGATTAAGTGTTTAGGGTACATTAATGTTTCATTTAATACGAACACTTGTTACATAATTGCGTTTAAAATACATAAATCATTGAATTTAATTACTAACAAAATATAATATAAATATATTAATGTTGACGTGGGAGAGCCATGCTTCGGCACGAATGGGCCGGCTCGACTGGAGAAATACCACGTCCTCACAGAAAACCGGCGTGAAACAGCGCTTGTGCTGTGTTTCGCCAAGTGAGTGAGTTTACCGAAGGCCCAATCCCCTACCCTATTCCCTTCCATACCCTCCCCTATTCCCTTCCCATCCCATCCCTATCCTCCCCTATTACTCTATTCCCTCTTAAAAGGCTGGCAGCGCACCTGCAGCTCTTCTGATGCTGCGAGTGTCCATGGGCGACGGAAGTTACTTTCCATCAGGTGACCCGTTTGCTCGTTTGCCCCCTTATTTCATTAAAAAAAATTAATCGATTCATTTTACCTATATATTCAACATCATCATTATTGGCTAAGCCCCGTTCAATACTGAGTATTCACAACGCTGACCATCCCAATCTTATGCAGGCTGCAGCCATCATCCATTCGCAGCCAGTTTCTTCAAATGCTTTGAGTCCAATGCTTGGATCATCAGCCATACTACCTTGAGCTTTTGCCTAACAAACTATAATACGAAAATATGTAATATATATGTCGCCAATACAAAACCTGTGCCAATATATAATTTTTCACGTTCCTTAAATTATAGCTTGACCGCTGCAAAGTCGACCCTTGTAGCATACTCGTAGCATACATTTAGTATGCTACGAGGGTCGACTTTGCAGCGGTCAAGCTATAAATACATAATAATGATGATGTTATTAAGACTCCTAATTATGTTTTAATCGTCTATTTATAACTGAATTAGATTTCAAAGATCCCAAAAGGTCGCAAATATTAATAATTAAAGTGTAATAGTAAATGTTTGAATATTCAAAATGTAAACTATAACATTACACAGCTGCCTCTACGAAAAAGTATTTATTTTTTGCTAATGAAAATGCCCCATAAATTACACATTTCAAGAAAAAGTGTAATTGAAACAAAATTAAACGCAAAACGAGTTTCGGGATCGGGGGCTTTCAATCTAAATTTGAAAACAACTTCTTGTTAAAAAATAAAAGAAGTTCTTCCGAAGAATTCGTTGAAAAGTTTTTGTTGTAGAAACGTAAAAATATATCCTTTCTAGTTGTATTTTTAAAAACAGAAATTTTAACTTCACCGAACGTATTGTATTCCAAAGAATCGACTTATATTTACTTGAAGCAACTTCTTTTCTTTTGATGACTTATGTATTATTATCATATACGATAGAACTAACTTTACCGTTGTAGTTCTCGAAACATACTCGTAAAACAAAAAAAATGTAGACAAAATATTTGCGTGTTTTCTCTTCAAAACACAATATTATCAAAATTAAATTCAAATTGGACCCTTCACATAGCAAAATCAGACACTTCTTTAGAATATTATTCCATATTGTATCTACTTTGACACATGACTCGTCCGACGGACCATCGTAACTCAGCAGTGTTTAATCCATCGATATCCCAACTCTACGGACATCTGTCACCGATGATATATTCTGATGACCTGCGCCCGTCGATCGTCCATGCGTCTCCTATGTCTCCCGATACGTCCCCTACGTCTCCCACACCGATGAATATATCTCCCAGTACTGCGATTCTATGCAACAATAATGAGGCTAGGCCGGCATAGTTCTATCAAACTACACAACGATTATCTCACATTTTGCAATTAAAACCTAATCAACTTTCAACTAATATTTCTCTCAAGTATATTTGCCAAAATTCGTTTATAGCAAAGGAACCGTACATTTTTCTGGGATAAAAATGTATTATGTTCTTTCCCGGGACCCAAATCTCCATGCCAAATTACAACAAAATCTGTTCAGCGGTTTGGGCGTGAAAAGTTAACAAAAAAGTGGACTTTCGCCTATTAGTATAAAGTATCTATATTATATTAATACGCGAGCGAAAAACTTTGGATCCTTTTTGGCGAAAAATTACACACATAGAACAGTTATAGTTTATATGGTGAAGGAGTGCATCGAGCTAATATTATTTTGAAATTATGTTTTTATCATACATTTTTTAACAAATAAAACTTTACACATCTATTTATTATTAATACGCGAGCGAAAAACTTTGGATCCTTTGACGTAAAATGCGGAAACGAGGTGATTGAAATTTTGCACAGTTATAGTTTATACTAGCTGTCCCGGCAAACGTTGTTTTGCCATATAAAGTATTTCTACTTCATCTTGATACAAAATCTTACCCCCTCTTTTGACCCTAGGAGGGGTGGGGGGGGGATTTTATACACCAGATGTTAAGTTGGAAAGCACAGTAAATAATATGAAGTAAGTCCCAGAAAAATGTTTGATACAAAATCTGACCCCCTTTTTGGTCCCCTTAGAGGGGTGGGGGAGGAGAATTTTATACACCAGATGTTAAGTTGGAAGCAGACAAATATATCTGCGAAAACCGTATGCAAATCGGATCAGTAGTTTTCGTGTTATATACAAAAGTTTGATACAAATTCTGACCCTTCTTTTGTCACCTTAGAGGGGTGGGGGGAAATTTTTTTATACACCAGATGTTAAGTTGGAAGAAGACAAATATATCTGCGAAAACCGCATTCAAATCGGATCAGTAGTTTTCGTGTGATGCTGGAACAAATATACAGACAGACAGACAGACAGACAGACAGACAGACAAAAAATTAACCACAGTTTTGGCTTCTATAGCGATGTAGTAACACCCCCTGCTTATCATTTTTTTAATATCTTTAATATACAGAATTTTCATTTCTACAGTTTTATTATATGTATAGATGATGAAGGAGTGTATACTGCATAGAGCTAATATTATTTAGAAACTATGCTTTTATCATACATTTTATAACAAATGAAACCTTACACACACTAGGAGATTTTGATTGACAAGCCTATGCACACGAATGGTAATCTTTTATTTATGTTTGAAGTCTGACTAATTAGCAAGAGACTATATTGTATGGATTCTCGTATCCTTGCAAGTTGCATCCAATCACAAGTATTGTATTTACATTGTAACCTTCATAATGGTTGCTATAACCCGGTAAATGGTTGTCTTTTTTTTCCACGGGGAGGGCGGGAGAATACTCATGGATTCCTTATGGGCCGGCCCATAAGGATATGTCCGACTTTACTGTGGTGTTATCCAGTAACCTACGGACTAAACTCCCTCCTGGTTAGAACCTGCTGCTGTCAAATTGCAAAATGGTTATGTCACATCGTGCCCCACAGAGTACAGTTTATGACCCCATTTGCATGGGTTACGTAACCAGGGTCGCAAGATCGCAATCTGTTGCCGAGAGGTTCTTAACTGGAAATCACTTCGCAATCCAGCTTTTTAGTTTCAGAATGGAAAACTTTGAGCTGTGAACACGATGTAAAACATCAGCTCGTTTTGATTTATTTTTAACCGACTGTCAAAAAGGAGTTATGATTTAAATGTGAAGAAAGCACAGCTCAACTTGGTTGAAATGGCTTTGTGGTCAGATTAATAAATTTGATAATAATTAATATCTATGGACGCTTCTCACCACGTCAGTCTGGCACGGTGGTAAGTACCTGAAAGACTTATGTTACAGGTACCAGACAATGGATACCTAGAACTAGATATTTAATACATTTATTTTTATACTATACATAATTACATTATTAAGATTTCTATTTTTTAATGATACACTGTACATTTAATACACATCCATGACCCAGGAACGTTGTAAATTTTTTGTGTCGTTGGCGGGATTCAAACCCGCAACCCACGGCTTGAGCTTGATACGCGCTCAGCCACTGAGCCACAGAGGTAGTCTTTCAAACGTCATGAGGCGTTGCGATATTTTTTAAAATATGAGCTACCGAGATCTGGCTACTTGACTTTTTGTGCAGTGGTAAATAAAGTTCAATTTTGTACTGGTTTTGGACTGGACTGGGTCCTAAGACAATCTGATGATGCTCCTCAATGCAACAAGCAGTTTAAACTCTATAGCGTGCCATACATACATTCATTCGAAAACACAACCGTCTTAGTCTTAATAGGGCAGTCGGGTAAAAGTTCGAGATTATTTCTTTCGTGGGCTCCCAACTTATTTCTGTAATGACAGGCATAACGGATTTATTACGGTCCCAATATAATATGCACTGTACGACTCAACAGTTATTAATAAAAATATTATTATTATAGTCCTTTAAAGAAGGATTTACTGTCGGTAACCGCTTTTTTGGGCACAAAAGTACTAGAGTCTAGATTTTGTTAAAATATTTGGTGTAGTTATCACAGTAAACTCAAGGTGATACTACATCCATACTTAATATTATAAATGCGAAAGTGTGTCTGTCTGTCTGTTACCTGTTCACGCCCTAACCACTGAACCGATTTTACTTAAATTTGGTATGTATATACTTTGAGTCCTGGGAAAGGACATAGGATACTTTTTATCCCGGAAAAATGTACGGTTTCCGCGCGATAAACTAATAATGGCGCAACGGATTGCGGGTGTCATCTAGTACACAATAATAATTAGAGTGTATGTCTGACTGTGTGCCATGCCAGTTGTCTCGTGATTCCCGGCACATATAAAAGTCTTTACGGAAGAAGAATTAATACTAATCGTATTAATTTTGGCTCTATAACATTGTAAAAAAATAAATGCAAACGCTTATGATACGCTACGCTATTGAGCCTCAAATAGCGAGCTCTATGGCATATACAAGGAAACTAATATAAAGCGTGTAAAAATCACATATTTAAATGAAGTTTTAAACTTTTGCGTTGCATTTTATTATTTGGGACTTAACTATATATAACTTGACCATGATACATTTTGATTTATATGACTACAAAATTTGTATAATATGACTACAGATTGTATATGACTACAAAAAAATATGGAAACATAATTATTATATTATATCTATGGAAAAGCGCCGGCAAAGCGATTACAGACAGAAAAAGAGAAAATTCTCAGAAAAGTAAAAACATTACATTATACAAACAGTACATTTCTAGAAAAGTAACCTTGAAGTAGATCGGCTAAACATAATATTATCACGGAAATATTACCTAATATTGACATACTTAGAACTATATAATATAACATATTATGTTATGTAACTATCGTTTCTTACCTCATTTCATCTCATCTCATTTTCATCACTAATTTCTTTGTCGCCATTACATGCTGTATTTCACCTGTCATTGGAAGTCATTTTAAGCTATAAGCTACTATTGTTTGTACTTTTTTTAATATTGTGTGAGATGATGTTTTGTTGGTGAATCGAAATAAATAAATAAATATAACAAAAACTTATTAAATATCAAACAGTCCCCTGATCATGCTTCAGTTCACAGAGCGGACTGGTAAAAATAACACAGCTGTAGTACAAGCAAAATCGACTATAAATCACACATCGTGACGTCAGACAGGGCTTCACTTAATAAGGTCGAAGAAAGTATTAGTGTGATCAAAATAAAACAATTACTTACAATATTGACATGAAGATAATTATTGGTTGTTTGTAAAAATATTTTCCTGTTACTATGAAACAAATGACCAGATTTCGAAGGTGAAAGAATACACGGAAATATAATAATTTGATGATTGATCACTCAGGTTAAGGTATTTTTTGTACAAAAATATAATCTACTATCAATACTTGCAAGTGGTTAATTTCGCAGAATTTTCACAAAGTAACGCCTGATTCTATTAATTGCTGAATCTGTAATGGCCGCACTCAAAGACATTTAAATCGATTTTATGAAGTTTTTGAGATGAACTCCATACAATTCCTATCAAATTATTCATAAAATTATATATAGATAGATATAATATTCTTTAATGATAAATAAATGTGGGTAAGTGTGGCCTTATCGCTGTAAGCGATCTCTTCCAGGCAACCCTGCAGAAAAGAAAATAATATCAAATGCAAAATAGTATGCGCGAGGTATTATGGTGTGATGGTTATTAGTAAAGTAATCATTTAATTAATAATATGTCTGCTTAAGCGACCGTTAGAGTATATTCCTAAATAAAGTACGTCCTGTCTCCGAACAAAATGTATCCGAGCAATTGAAGTAACGTTTTTCCCAATAAAGATCTCCAAAGTTACGTGCGTAGAATACTTAGCGGTGCTACGAAACCTCTACGAGGTGTCTACGTCAAAGCGTGACGTATCACTACGTAGGCTACGTAGGCCCAGCGCTACGCGCATAGCACACATTGGGACTTAAGGCCGTCACAGACTTAGCTATAATATATATTAATATACCGTAAACACACTGAGACCAGAAATATATAATATTACTAGCTGTCCCGGCAAACGTTGTTTTGCCATATAAAGTTGATACAAAATCTTACCCCCTCTTTTGTCCCCTGAGAGGAGTGGAGGGGGGGGGACTTTATACACCAGATGCTTAGTTGGAAAACACAGTAAATAATATGAAGTAAGTCCATTAAAGAAAAAAGTTACAAAATCTGACCCCCTCTTTGGTCCCCCTTAGAGGGGTGTGGGGAGGATTTATACACCAGATGTTGAGTTGGAAGAAGATAAATATATCTGCGAAAACCGTATGTAAATCGGATCAGTAGTTTTCATGTTAAAGAAAAAAGTTTGATACAAAACCTGACCCCCTCTTTTGTCCTGAAAAATTTTCTCCCACCCCTCTAGGGTGGGAGAAAATTTTTTTATACACCAGATGTTAAGTTGGAAGAAGACAAATATATCTGCGAAAACCGCATTCAAATCGGATCAGTAGTTTTCGTGTGATGCTGGGTGTCGGTTTTTTAAGCACATCAAAGGGAAGTCCCGAGCAGTGTAATGCGCTAGAGGATATTGGCTACATTAACGCCGGTTCATTTCGCAAAACGCGTGTGAAGAGGAACGACGTGTTTGCTTTTTTGGTGCGAAAGAAATACGACAATGGCCACTCCATTGTCGTATTTCTTTGAATCCAATGAGAAAGCGTTGGGATTTTTTGAATTACTTTAAGTAGAAGTACCTTTGTAGTGTTAATGCCTAAATGTGCCAACGCACAATGTTAATGCAGTTTGACATAAAGTTAACGTTAACGCTAACGCAGATGGAGCAGGAGCATTATAATAATATATTAGTAAGTATAGTACAAAGTTTGTACATAATATATTACTATTGTAATATGGGCATTAAACTCAAGGGTAGGTATTGTCGCTACAGAAAAATGCAGCCGCACCTTACACCAAATTAACAAAATTATTTGTTTTAAAATAATATAAAGAAGATAAAAAAGTGTAAAATTCTAAAGTGATAAAAATATTTCACTTATTAATTTAATTTAAAAATACTTAGAATCTAAACTATTACATGGATACCGAGTACCTACGCAAAAAAGGTATTTTTTAAGAATAAATTCACGTCTTCATTATTTAAAGGTATTTATTGTTAAATTGAATAAACTCGATTATCCGTACATTTTACTAGCTATACCTAATAACAAATAAGTTTTTTTCCTAATGGAGCTCATTTTGGCTCGAGAGAGAGATTTTCCGTGATACAAAAAATAAATAATGGCAAAATAATCTCTAAAGACAGCGTACAGCTATCTCTGGGCTAATTTTCTTGAAATACTTTTTGGACGTCTTAAAGGCGTCATTTGTTTCTTTGTAGATAGAGCTGAGTAATCGGGATATTTTATAAAATTTTATGTCAGTATCGAAAAATAACAAATAACTTATGTTGAGTTTTTATTTGGTCTGAGTGTTGAACATCAAAATGTGATAAAATAGTAGTGAAAATATAATATTTTATTTCATTGTTACTTGGATTTAAATAAAAATAAATGTTTCATGGTGTTTTACAATAGAATAATTGTTATTTTTCAACACACACGTGTTTAAAGAGTAAAATAAGAAAAGTTTTATAAAATAGAACATCTCAGACCGTGGCCTGGACATAAAGTTAATATACTAGCGGAATAGAGAAACAAAGGCCTGAGCAAGCGAGATGTCACTATCAGTAACACTGCGTGGTAAAAAGAGACGTGTGATACATGACAGCATCACTCTTTTTTTGACGACCGTCAGCCCGGGGCTGACCGTTGACAATTTAATCTCATAGAATTCAAGTTCAATCATGCTTGTGTAAGTGTATACGTACACATATTTTTCACACAGATGAGAACCAATTTCGGTTACGTTTGACAGCTCGAGTTTGTTGCTCTATTCCGCTAAGTATATTAACTTTATGGGCCTGGATGACTAGTCCAAGAAAGCGACATCTAGTGAAAATGTGTTGTATCTCTCGTGTTGGACTAGGTTCACCTGGCTGCAAACGTTTTAGTTTGCTGAAGTGCAATACTGCCATCTGACGGTGAGTAGTAAAACTAATTGTTTCAGAGCTTTGTTTCAGCAGGAAATCCCTCGCTTCTGATTCGTCTGAAGGCCGATAGGTGGCGCTATGTATTATAATTTCTAGCTCTCATAGAAGATGGTGCTAGTGTAACAAAATGAGCCATTGAATACCTAGTTTTATGATACAATTTAAAAATAAAAAAATAAACCGGTGGTAGGCATCGTAGTTTCATCGTTCATTCCACGACGTTCAAAAAGAGTATTTATGATACCTATTTTGAATAAAAAGATATTTTATTTTATTTTATTTTATTTAATGAACTTGTTTTAAAATAAGGATGCAATTTAGCAAACGCATTTTTGGTGCCTTTTGCTTAATTCTGCGCTAAATTCTTTTCTTTTGATTTAAATACAATTTATTCATAAGCTCCTGGCCTCATTTAATAATGGTCTTAGACATAATATTTTTATATACTTAATTCTGTGGCTCTAGTGAAAAGGGGTACAAGTCCGATTTTGTCGAAAATGAGTTTATTATACCAAAATGATGAGAAATAAATGCTCTATCGATTGGTGTAAACGGATCTAAGCTATCTTTAAAAACAAAAAAGTTTCTTGGTGTATATGGGTCTAACTAACACAAAAAAAACTACATAAGTTGGATCCAAGTACATCTGTATTGTTTTAAACTTAAAAAATTAAAAAAAAAATGTGTTTTTTGACCTAAATTAACATAAACTACCTTCCTTTTTATAAAATTTGGTGTTTACCAATACAACAAGAGTTGGTCCTTAAAAATGACTTAGTGAGTAATGATGTTACTGGACATCAATCTGTTTTCACCAAAATAAATGACAAAAGTCCAGTATAACTCAGTTTAGATCAGTATTCACAATACGCTATCCTACGAATGGTATTCATTTTACGTGTAAAACGATATAAATCGTCGATGCGGGGGACTGGTCCGCACCGGGTGTGTGGAGGGTGCATTGCGCGGTGCGCCCGCGCCAGCGTGACAACTTTTAGTAGATTTCTACTTTTTTTGATTGGAGGCAAATTGAACTGATTTAGTAGTGTAAAATCATTTAGTAGATTTCGGTAGAAAATCGGTATTATGGAACAGTCTTACATGACAATCCAAAATGCAAGTATCAAGGCCATAAAAAACCTCTTGGGTCCTACAGAACTCAAAACTGGCAACACAGAAAGGTGCGAAGTCTTTCAGGGGATTTCCTGTAACATATACAGTGCTATACAGGTAGGTCTCTTTTCCACATACAATGATAGAACAGGAAGAAATTGATATGTCATTCAATTCTATGTTGGTCATTTCTTAGTCAGTATTTTATTGAAAATGTGGAAAGTCACCGCTTATGATGGGCCGTTTGCAATTTCTAACGAGAAAAGCGAGACTTAGTCTTCTCCCATTAATAAACCCATGAGTGTCAGATCTTTTTATACTTACTAAATCTAATAAGACATAAGTGATGATAACGATGATCAGCATCCTCTTCTTAATGATGACTGTTCAGATGAGATTTCCTAATATTTTTATTTAGTTAACTTGCTATAAATAAATTTCCATATAAACTTGATCAATATGAAAACTCTTTTGACTGTTGTAACTTAAGGCCGTCCCCCGAGCAAACGACCTTGGCCATACATTTGCCGCGTTGCCGAGATCCCACCAAAACCCTATTTTTTTATTCATCTTAGTTCAAAATTGTCCTAAAAAAACGGGGAATGTGCAGTTTATGATATTGTCGATCTATTGGCGTGTGTTTCAATTAAAAGTAATTTGTAAATCCTAAGGGGATGCTGAATGTATGCTTAAATTTTAATAAATTGGTTTTACTTTGGAAGCTCATATTATCATGAGTACCTATAATAAACAAAAATATAAAAAATAAAACGGGGAAAGGAATGTTGATTTATAACTTTGTAGCTTTCAAATCATGAGTTTGTAAGGCTTTAAATACGGTAAATTACGGAATTATTTAGCTTTTTCCATAATTTCAGACACTATCCTTTACACGGATCGTTTCTACACTAAGCGGTTATAGATAAGTACTATAAAAACATTTTCAGGAGCATTTTTTCTTTTGTTTTCAACTCAATTTGTGATTTTGTGAGTGTAAGGGCCTGTTTTACCACTTCCTGATAAGGCTATCCACCACTTAACTTGACACATAGAGTATGGAGAATCTGTCAAATAAGCCTATCCGGCATTTTATCAGGAAGTGGTGAAACAGGCCATTAATTTAAATAACATTGATTTTATTTTTAGTTGAGAGAAATGCGAGTTACTCTCAAATTATTTTTGTATTGTACTACAAAAGAGACTTACTTAACTACGTTATCTTAAGTTAATTATTTTGTAAAATATCAAATATAAGACGTAAGTATATTAATTTTGTATTCTTTTCTTTTCTTTTTGTTAAAATCATGGATATAAGTTGCACAAAGTAGTTAATATAAGTCTAGATATACCACACGCCACGAATAAAATCATTGTGAAAAAGACGCTAAGATATTTTTTTCATAATTTTGACTTTTTTTGAGTCGAATTAAAGTACACAGTCAAACACTGTATACTTTTTATTAAGTGAGCCATTAAATATTTTTTTTATTACTTACTTATCATAAAAGTTATTCCAAATGCGTATTCCTTTTCACATAACAGAATTCACAATTTACTTATGTGATAAAGGGTATAAGTTATTTTGTACCCTTGAGGAATTTATTTTTTCGTGGGTATAAGTCATTATCTCGAAAAATATTAAATTTACATAAAAAACAACTTAATAATAATAAAGAGCATACTTTGTTTACCAATAAAAATATCACACGTATTATTTAGCTAGCAGTTTAAAGAAGCTACACGAGGACAAACACGAAATTTCTGCGCGCTGAATGTTTTTTGCCTCTCCTGTAAAGTTGTAATTTTAGACTTAAACCCCTTTTCACTAGGGCCACAGAATTGATGTAGGTACTAGGTACCTATATTATTTTTGTCCTGATTTTATATAATGCACTATAATATGACGCCCGCAACTCTGTTGCACCAAAATTTGTTTATCACACGGGAACCGTACATTTCCCCTGGGTAAAAGTATCCCATGTCCTTTCCCGGGACTCAAAGTACTATGTCTGTTTTGTACAGATTTCGCCAAAATCGAAAATTTCAATTTGGGCGTGAAGAGGTACCTAACATACAGACAGACAGACACGTCATTTCGCAATTATAAATTATGACTATAGATGACTGGTAAAACTTTATCTTACATACGTTATAACCATCTTAAATGTTTAAAATATTTAAAAAATATATCGTTATTAAATAATTTAAAAGAAGAATAAAATAGAAGAGTTTTAAAGGAAATGTATTGTGCTATTATTGAGGGGGAAGCCAATAGAAATCCGTGTTATATGAGCCTTCACAATGTGCCCTAGTAAGTATCCAGCTGACCTAATTTAAAATTGCCGTCGATAAAAGCGACATTTATCATTTAATCATATAGAATATTATTATAAATCGGTCCGTCCGTGTATAATAATGGACTTTAAAGATAGCTACATTTATCTAGTGCACTACTAATATTATAAATGCGAATGTGTATGTCCGCTTAATACCTCTTCACGCCCAAACCACTGAACCAATTTTTGCTGAAATTTGAGACCCGGAAAATACAGAATACTTTTTATCTCGGAAAAATGTATGGTCTTGCAGTAGGTCTTGCACGATAAACGAGTTTTGCCGCAACGGAGTAATTGCGGGCGTCATCAAGTAAATAATATGATTTAAAGTTAAAATTTATGAGGTGATTTAATCGTAAACTATGCGTAAAATATGGCACACTGCACAGAAAAAGTTTGTGTGATTATTTCGCTCATTTTACGCTATTTGTCGTAACAGCCGTAACTCTTATATTTTTATTATTAATAAGAAGCAAAAGAAGTCGTAAACATTTCAAAAAGTTATTTATCAATGGCAGTATTTATAGTACATTCTAAGAGGGAAAAAGTGATTTCTCAGAAGTTTGTGAAAAGCTAAAATTATGAATGGAAAAGCCGAAATCACAAATGAATCACAATAAAAAAAATGGACAGACATGAGAACAATACATACATCGTTTCTTGCCAAAATAGCTATACAGTAGATCCATACTAATATTATAAATGCAAAATAGTGTCTATCCGTCTGTGTGTTACGTCTTCAGAGCCAAATCACTAAAACAATTTCGCTGAAAATTGAAGTGTGACATGGGGATACTTTGAGTCCCGAAAGGATACTTTTTCTTCCGGAAAAATGTACAGTTCCCGTACGATAATCGTTTTTGTATTAACGGAGCTACGGCCGTCATTTAGATTCTAGAACGTTTAAAAGCCCTCATATCTGGAGAGGTCTATTGACTCCGCAAGGCAACGGGGCCAGATTTACGATGCGCAATTCAACTCGGGTAGGAAAGCTTCACCGCGCGACATCCAATAAACGCTCGCCGCGCTATGCATTGACCAATGATCACACATCAAGTTTCCGAATCTGAGTCGAACGGAGAAATCGAATCGTGAATCAACCCCCGGGGCCAGATTTTCGAGCGTCAAAATATGTCGTTTCGATCTTTTCGCCACGCTGTCTCACGCGAGACCGACGGCCTGCAATCAATTCGTTCGTCACGTAGGTAAATGCACATTTTTCCGGACAAAAAGTATCCTAGTCCTGGGACTTTCACACCATACCAAATTTCATCAAAATCAGTTCGACTGTAGCGTAAAGAGGTAATAATAACGTAAACAAACACACTTTCACATTTATAATATTAGAATGGATTGAAATGGAGTCGGATTTAGTAGACTATTATGACTGATGTAAATGCCTGGATTACAGTCAATGGATTTAACCACTTGCATGAAATCATACAAGCGTCATCGACTAACGCCTAGCGCTGTTAGCTCCATTATTACAATTGACACCCATCCATTGATTTTAGCTTATAATATAAGATCAACATTATCAGCCCTTCATCTAATGTTCAATAATGGATCATAATAATATTTTTATGAAACGAGCAAGGAAGCAAGCAAATTGATTACCTGACGGTAAGCAATACCCGCCGCCGATGGACACTTGCAACTTTTATGATAATTCATAACGTGAATTACAATGTGTAATAATTTATGTGTTGCATTTTTGGTCCTTAAACTCATCGATCGTGTCTGTTAACGACGTTATGAGAGTAAAGGAAGAGAAAGTCCTCGACTTGTGTACTGGGCAGTGGGCACACACTTGGGCAATATAAAAATATTCCTGCGTAGCTGACCACCGTCACCGACAAATCCATGTATGTAGTACCAAAATCAAATGTGGTTCCACGCTATTTAATATTCATGACTTGAGCTTCTAAGTTCTAGCTTAGTTCAAGCTGAAAATACACCATTAAAACCCTCACACTATTCCCAAGACACAGCTTATTTTTAGAACCCACTACGCCCACTCTTTCTGTGTATGTTTTAGCGTAGTTATAATATTTGTGTTTGTATATTCAACCCTTACTACCTCCGCATTAAATTATAATATCACTAGATGTCGCCCGCAACTCCGTTGCGCTTAAATTCGTTAATTGCACGGGAACCGTACATTTTTCCGGAATAAAAAGTACGGTACTTCTTTGTTGGGACTCAAAGTATTTCCATACTAAATTTAGGAAAAATCAGTTAAGTGGTTTGGGCTGTGAAGAGCTAAGAGACCGACATACACACTTTCGAATTTATAATGTTAGTAAGTATGGGTGATAATATTATAATTTATTATTAGTTATTATTGATAATTTTTCATTTTATTTTTAACCGTCTTCCATAATTTCAAAAAAAGGTTCAAGTTTCAAAGTTCGTATTTTTTACGTATTAATTTACGTAGGTATTTTTTAGAAGATTTTATCTTCTATAACTTGAAGGATTTCCGAGATAAAATGTTCGTATGTTTAGAGACGTATCTCTATGCACCTGGGCAGAATACCGTTGTTAGTTAAGATGTAACATACAGACACTTAAACTTATTATCTATATTCTATACTAATATTTAGTATAGATAATATATAATATATTAGAGATATGTAACATAGCATCTCGGTGCTCGATACAGCGACGCGGCAGTATGCGGCAGTGCGGCTGTCCCGCTCTGTCGCTCCGCCCGCATTTGTAGGTCATACGCTAACGAATTGCCAAATTCTGTCGCTTTTATTTTATGGCGATTTTTATTTTATGGGTGGGTTGCACCAACTTATTTTAACTAAAACAAAATGTCAAATGACTGTCAAATCTCTAGTTAAAGTCAATAATGGACGCCATACTTGACGATAACCTTAACCTTAACAACGCCTCTGGTGCAACCCAACCTTAGAGTGGGACTTACTTTAACTATAATTATTACTTTCACTTTAACAAAATGTCAAATCTCTGATTAAAGTCAATACTGGACGCTATATTTAACGATAACCGTAACCGCTCAATTTTGCTCGGTTGATATAAGGCTCACGGTGCAGTTGTCATAACAAATTATTTTTTCCTGTCAATTTGTTTGGATATTTTTTTATACTCTCATTCCCATTAAATTTTACTTGTCACTTGGATATATTTTCGCGAGTTCCGTGATTACTGATAAAGTTATTGCTAAAATTAACCTTCAAAATTAACCCACCCAGTTAGTAAAGAGCAAAATATTATGCTATCGTTGGCAGTGAACTTATTATTGGCGTCTAAGACGTTTGTTTCAAAATATTGGGAATGCTAATAAGAGGATTTTCTGTGGATTGAATTCAAAAAATGTCAATTATAGATTGTTTTACTTTAGATACTTGTAAATTAAAATATATAAGAAGGAAAGATTTGTGTACTTCATAATATTGGTGATAAAGTATTTTAGGTTTTCTCATTATTTAATCTTTAGAGTGAAGAAAATTAAGGAATTAGCATAAGCTATTCGCAATGTTTCCTTTATTAATAAAGATTGATATACATTTTATGAAAATAATATATTATATTATGTTGAACGCAGTAGCGGCGATAGGGGGGACGCTGGGCGGTCGCCCAGGGCACCGTATAAAAAAGGGGCGCCGCAAGCGCTACACTACCAGCGCATTGGGCGCCCAAGAAATCTCGCTCAGGCCGCTGGTAGTGCTAAAACCGGCACTGGGTAGACGCAGTAATCGTTTATATTGATGAATCTTGTCGCAAAATCCATCATACTATATTAATATGTCTTTTCACGAATCTTAAAGAACCAAACGTTACCATATTGGATCGGTTTAACGCTATGAAATAAGACAAACACTTTTGCATATCTAAAGTATGGACTGACCTACTGATATATAGTTACTTAATAAAATATATTAATTATAATTTATTCAATAATGTTAAATTAAAATTTAATCGCTAAAATACTTAAAGTTGCATACAAAAAGCCTCTAATATTCAGGAGTTTATGAATTCTACAAGGTCCCATGAGGTCCCAAGACTGAATAAATATATTCAATTATTCTCCCCCTATTGATGCTATGCTTTCCAGTTGTTTCGATATTCTGTTAAATTCGTCAAGAGCGATTACTTCTACCGCCGAGTTATAGAGGATAATAATATAATTATTGTATCCACAACTATCTTTTTGGGCGCAACTGGTAGCTGCTACATACTTAATACCTATCCACTAAATGGGGGTGGAAGTTCCCCACACTATACCCTGCGAAATACGAAAAGTTACCAGCAATAAAAGATAACTGATATTTGATACTAATAACGCCGCGCGGAACGTCTAGTTTATAACTAGACGTTCCGCGCGGCTTCGCTCGCGTAGGAATTTCACAGACAAATTAGCGCTTGCCCAAACAAATAAGAAAAAAATGTTTGCTCTTTCAGAGCTGCTGCTTTCTCAGTGAACTCTATGTAAGGAACACATACACCCATTATAGTATTAACACTTAGTTTTGTTTCATTCTGTACATATTTTGTTGTATCGTAAGCGAAATTGCTTGACTATCGCTGACTTTGCGATAGTCGGGGCGATTTAATGTTGTTACATAAGACTCATGTAATTAGGTTTCCGACGGGGCCGGTGAAAGGCAGAATCTAAAAGTCACGCTTTACAAAGTGGATGAATAAATTATTGTTAATGTAATAAAATATGTTGTTATATTTATTATATTGTAAAGAAATAGGTCTGAGTTCTAAACATCAATGTAACACTCTTAGCTACTAGTAAATTCTGTTAACTCTCTGCTTTTATTCGTCCTTCTGTATTTTCTCTAAAACTTATTTATATTTGAATTTTAATTTATATTTTGTATACGAGTAGATAGGAAACCGATGTTATTACTTATTAGGCGCAATACACACTGAGCCCGCCGGGCCGCCGACAAAGCCCGGCGGGCGGCGGCGGCCTGTCAATCAAATCATCATCTTCAAATGATCACCTTTTCATACAGACCGCCGCCCGCCGGGTTGTGTCGCCGGGCTTTGTCGGCAGCCAGGCGGGCTCAGTGTGCATTGCGCTTAATTAATCAGTAGTGGCGTTAGGGGGGGGGGGGGGGCTATAGGCGACCGCCCGGGGCGCCGAAAAGGGGCGCCGCAAGCACCCACACACTACCAGTACCCTGGGCGCCGATGAAATCTCGCCCACAGGTAGTGCTAAAATCAGCACTGATTATAATATACTAAAATATACAATAACAAAGTATATAGTAATGCGATATCAAATAATACCTACCACTATTATAATAATAGCGTGTAATTTCAATAGGACAAACACGAATATTTAAACGTGACGACCGATTCAACGATGCCGAAGTGGCCTTGTGGTGCAGTTTCAAGGCCCGGACGTGCAGCGGAATATTTTAATTTCTAACTAAATAAATATTGTGACCACACTGTAGGTGAAAGTATACTGTTTAGAGAGACCATATTTTTTGGAGATTTTTGTTTGATACTAACGTTATTTTATTTTCTTCGCGTCACGTTGACTCTTTAAAATATTAATAGTAATTAAAAATTTGCAACTTAAGTAACTTAAGAATATATACCGGAGAATTAGCAGGTCGGATGTCTGTCAGTACGAATATCTACGATAATGACATTAAAATAAGATTCATATTAGCGCGCCTTGTACAATGGCGGTTACGACGCTCGCCGCGTTCTTGATATGGCGAAAATGTATGAAAAAATCGGCCAAGTGCGAGTCGGGATCGCGCACGAAGGAATAGAGCAAAATTAGGCCATAAATTATGTTAAATTTCTAATCGAATTCTTAATCTACCCCCCCCCCCCAGAACTTTGCCAACGTAAATTCGGCCTAGTGTGTTTCTAAGCACACTAGGCCTACGCGGTTAGTGTCTACACTAACCCAACTATGTCTGAATAGGAAAAGAAACTTTTTATTTAATTTTTATATTTCACCTCAATTTGCACACCGTACAATACTTATTATAAAATTATCGTTGTTACAAAGAAGACAGTTTTCAATAATTAACAGTACTAGTCATGTTCATATTCTCATGGTGTAATTTAAAGGTCTATTATTTAATATTTACTTACCAACAAGGCCAATGTTACTGCATCGAAGACAATGTCGATATCGGATGACGTCATACAATATGTTATAATATTCAGTAAAATTATAACCTTTACCTTTAGGTTACGGGCATTAAACATTGTTTTTCCTCCAACATATTCTCGTTATACTGTAATCGAATTATAATATTTAACAATTCAAAAACTATTTTAGTAAATCAAAGTAACTTGATACGAACAATTTGATGAAGAAGGGGCATATTTAAAGAATTAGGTATAAATAGGGCATATCGTACCCACCGCTGTAGCACGTTGAGACATTTATCAGTTTATGAAAAGGCTTCAGCGCCCTTATTTAATAATCTTAGATATTATATAGCTTTATGACTATTATATGGCTTTATGACCTCAAAAGCAAAAAGTTCATCCCGATAACTTTCGCCGATTCACCATTATTACTTAAATATTAATAATTATTATTTATAACATCATCAATCAATATTATCAACATTACAGTAAGTTAATATTTTGATATTTGTGCTCATGGCTTACTACAAACTTAATGCAAATAGACTAAGAGTAAAGGAAACTTAATGTTATGATACTAGAATATGCGAAGACTATCTATTATGTCCTTCAAAGCTTTCACTGCTTTGCGGCAAACGTAAATAGGATGCAAGTATAATAATGATATCATTGTGGTATTAAGTATAATTTATATATACAAAAGGACAATAAGTGGGTAAGGAATTCTTGTCTATAATTAAATATACTAAGGTGGACTTGCGCAGATCTGGGTTAACCTTAAACTCAGATTTGCGCAAGTAGGCCTTAGGCTCTTTGTCACCGGGATGTCACCGACAAAAAAATCAAATAAAATGCCACTATTATGACCTAGGTCCTAGGCTATAGGTTTTATTTTCTACCGACATTAATTGTCTAGCGAACTATGTCGTCGCTACTTTGTAGTGGCGTAGAGCAGAATGACACCTATAACCTAAGTCATAAAGTTATAGTTATAGTCATGTTCTTATTCTTATTCTTATTCTTAAAGTGGCAATTTATTTGAATTTTTGTCGGTGACGTCCCGGTCACGGTGGCGGTGGACAATCGGCCTGAGGGGCAAGGGTTTCCGCCTTGTCTATATTTTCCATCAATTGTCATTCTCCAAAGGTCGACCTAATATATTATTATGGTTATTATTTAATTATTTAGTCATCCTTGATACTTCTAGTTTTATGCACCGGTTGCAGTAGTTAATAAACGTCTCGTAATATTGTCTTGAATTTTATGAGACTGTAAACGTAGACCAAATGTTTATTGTTATATTATTATCAATGAAACACAATCATCTATAATTAATTTGGTGGAAGAATATTAAAGTAAACAAGATATTTTCCAAATCATTTTCGGTAACGCAAACCTATAATAGTGCTAAAGTGAGAGCGGATCCACGAGTACTTACCAGTCGAACAACATGTCAAATGGAACTAACCACGATCGAAGGTTAGTACTGCAAATTGTTCACCGTATGATGATAATGTATTATTACTAGCTAGGTAATCAGGCAAACGTTGTTAGAACGTATTACGTATACGTTGTTTGGAGAAAAATAGATGCTGGCCGCTTCTCAGATATTTTATGGACAAAAACTGTATGGGTCGTTTCTCGGGACTCAAAGTATCTTCAAAATCGATTCAGTGCTAAAGGAGTACCCAGGCAACAGACATACAGATCGACATTTTCATGATATTTATTTGTAATAATATCAGTATGGATTAAAAACACTTCGAAAATAAAGAAACACAAAAAATAGAATAGAAACACTCGTAGGCATTATGCGTACATAATTCCATTCAAAGTTGGTTATAATATTGAACCTCTTCCAGACATTGTACGTCATAATGATGTTGGCGAGTGACGTCAGACGTTAAAATATGTGCGTGAGTGAGGGGAACCGACACAAATAAAAACATTGTATACTATGTTGAGGATAGTAAGTTGTTTAATGCTAGCCTTTAACGCCTTTTTTTTGGTTATTAAAGTATTCCACCGGAATAATATACTCTTTTGGGGAAAAATAGCAAATTTCTTATTCCAGAGTAAAAAAAAAATAACCTTTTTTATTGGTCTACTTTACTTATACTTTACATAATTATATTACTACTTTATATTATACGACAAATATATTTTTTGAGGAAAAATGTTTTTCTTACTAAGCATCTTTATGAGTACGTCAGCAGTTTTCTGCATAAACCTTTGTTGAAGCATTTAGAGCAACAAAAAAATTATATATAGCAGATGATATTTTACACCTCATATTCTTTTCATACAAAGTTCATACTTCTTTAAAATATCAAGTTAATATTACGCTATAAACTCTACAAACCAACCATGGAAAATAATGTGATGTGAAGAGATTGACATTTCTAAAACATTTATCATTCCACTCCGCCCCGGTCTCCGTTCCCATTTGAAAGCGTTTATGTCACTTGTCCCGGACACGTTCACGGAGTTAAAGCGGTAGTTTGTAGCATAATAAAGTGCTTCTAGCCTAAATAAAAAAACTTTTTTCATTGGCATTTTTAGATGATTGCCAAAAATATGAAGCATACAACTATTTCAATGCTACAATTGAACGAAGCTTGAAAACTATGTAAATGCTACAGGTAAATAATGTATTTATCGATGTGATTATAGGATACGATTGGATTAGGTAATATTAATATTACATAATATAAATTTTGTTTTATTAATTGTAATAATTTATTTTACTAAAACAAATAATACATAAGAGACTAGCGGCCCGATACGTGCTTCGCTACGCATAAAGTGAAATAATACAAAAGTCGGTTAGATCATCGATTCATTTCTTAAAAAATATACCACTTAATTGATAGCTATTTAAAACTTAATCAAAAACATTTGGACAAACAATGTTTTTTGTTTTTTCCATTTTGAGTGTGAATTAACAAACGGCTGGGGGGAGGGTACCGACTCTGGAACAGGCAACATAAAGTTGGTCATGTGAAGATCATAATTCTTCCAAATTCACACCACAAACGTTAATTGTGATTATCAGATGGCATACGATCGAGAGCAATTATTTTAAACAATTGAACTAATGCGTTATGCTGATGGAAAAAGCAATGTTGTAGCTCACGAATAATTTCTCGTCTTGTATTAGAATCCTAGAGATCTGCTCTCGAATTCATTCATTATCCGCACGTAGTTCTTCAATATGGGTGTATGCGGATCATCTGCCGCAATCCTCAGGATGCCGTTGTCACTTCCCCTTACGCGCTTAAATAATTAAAATCTATAAAGATGCAGCTTTTTTGCGAATGAGTGCCCGGAATCCATCCGTTCTTGCTTGCGCAAACATCTCAGATGCACTACAAAATTGGGGAAGTTTCAGCATCATCCTGAAGATATTATTATATTGGATGCGAAGGGTTTTGAGGGATGCTTTGGTATAGCTGATCCACATGCCGCCCGTTTACAGATTCTGACAGAATGCTTTACTAAATAACGAACCAACTTGATGATAAATCTGGCCTTGAATCTGTAACATATTGTATGCAATTTTAGGTTCTTGCTCATATGCTTTCAGTTCTTAAAACAGCGCCCCAACCTCCAAACTTGTATCTATAAGGAGTTCGGAGTTCTGTTCTCTACCTTCGAACCATAGTATATCTTGGTGCAAAATCTTACTTTTGGTAACATATGCCTGGAATACTTCATACAAAAAGCAAAGTCGTCATATATTTCCATATAAATTTTGAGGAGTTCCCTCGATTACTCCTGGATCCCATGATCAGATCACCACTTTTATGAACATGGTCTAATCCACGATCATACCCTATACAACCCCATAACAAAAATTTGCCCGTCTAAAAAATCTAACCATTTATTGAATTCATTTGTTACAAAAAATGTGATAAATGAAAAACCACTCGACCGATTTTGTGCAAACTTCACATAAACCATCTACTAAATAGTCCAAACAAACCCTGAAAATTTGGTTTGGATAGGTGAGCCCGTTCTTGAGTTATAAAGTGACAACGAAAAATGCCACTTATTTTTATACATTAAAGATAGAGAGGAAATGTCATTAAAATAAAGCCTATATCCTTACAATATATACTCGAAATAGTATTAACTGTCCGAAATCCGGGACAGACCCAGTTTTTCCCGGGATATAGGCCACGCCCCCCACCCTAGCGATGACGTCACGCCGCAGCGCCCGCAGTACTTACAACTTCGCGCAAACTTTGTGTACTTTGATACCTGTACGAAATGCTGCAAATTTTAGCTTTGAACAAGAATATTATGTAGGTTTTTTAAACTAGCTAAAAGCCGAGCTTTGTGAGGGCTCGCGTCGTCATACCTTGACTGATTATAACACATCTACATATTAAAAACCTTGACTGACTGATGATAAACATCTACATATAAATAGAAATTACTATGATAATGTACAAATCAATATGTGTGTTAGTTTTTCCGTAAAGTGTACCACAAAATATAAAGTTTGTGGGATATACTAGTGCTGGTAGTGCCTGATAAATGCTATGGTTCCGTACTCCAAGGGTTTGACGGAATATACTTGATCTTGCTGTCCGTTGTCACCGAAATTAGCGAATGCATGTGCTTATAGGGACATGCATTCGCTAATTTCGACAGCAAAGTTTTTTTGATAAAATGTATGGAATAATAAAGGCCGTCACAGACTTAGCTATAATATATATTAATATACGTACTAAACACACTGAGACCAGAAATATATATTATAGCTGAGTGTGTGGTCACGCGAAAATTGTATAGAAAATATATAGTAATATGCCTAGCTATAAACATATTAATATATATTATAGCTAGGTCTGTGACGGCCTTAACACAATAATATTGTGTTATTATTCCATAATATTGTGTTATTATTCCATACATATTACATAATATGTTGCTATGATACTAAGCGTCAAATCACATTCATTTTTAACAATCTAACTTCGATATTGAAACCTACGAATTCCATTCGACTAAGTACTATGGTATCTCAAAAACCATGATAGCCAAACTAAAAACATGAAAACATTTTTTTGGAACTTTAGAAATTGAAAATTATATCAATTGGAGACCAAAAATTATGTCTCTCTAACTTTTGGCTAGGCTCACTATAAATTACGTCACTTTAGCACTCAATATATTATATACGTTGTTCTAATGCTGCTACCATAAAGTTACACAACACGGCATGTTAGCCAAGTTTCGGAGTTAATAGGCTCTACACATACGTACACTTGAAAGGTCGACAACGCATTTGGAGCTTCACCTAATAGCTAGGCGTTAAAATTCCTTGTTAGCGTTAACTGCTTTAGTTTTCCTCGGTTACTATCTATTGAAAAAATACTGGCTTAGGCGTTGACAATTTTCGTTTTACTATGGCGATAATTATAACTACGAACTGCACACTGAATAAATATAAGTTAGTATCTATTGTTTTCTGTTGTTAATAATTTTACATTGATTTAAGGTATCTCTGAAGTTTTTATAAAAAGTGCAGAAAAAATATAGAATCAAACATAGGAGAAGGACAAGGCTACTTTGTATTTAAAAATACATAATTCATGCGATAAACATCTCCCGTCCAAAATAAATATATGAAAATGACTAGTCTCCTCGTTCAGATCATAATCATACGCGTTGTAAATATAAATCCCATTGTATCCGTCGATCGCGTCCGGAAACGATGTCATTACATCACCTCCGTCAAGAATGCGACTTCCGCCGCCTCCCAACCAGCCTGCGTATTATCAGGAAACTCCATTTTATGATAATGAATCATTTTTTTTACTGTATTACAAATTTTCAGTTTTTAATTAAGCTTCAAGGTATAATAAGTAGTAGAGACTATAGTCTATGATCTGTGTAAACTGCTAACTTATGTATAGCAAGGACAAATTTCTAGTAATGCATACTATTAATAATGCGAAAGTGTCTTATGTTTAAATCATAATAACAATATTATTCAAACAATACTATAGAAGAAAATATAAATATAATAGTGCTATAATAAACTAGTAATTTAGTGTGACAGCTCTACAGTAGTCAGAAAAATGTAGACACCGCTAAATCAAAATTAGCACAAGCGGAGTAGACGCGAAAAATTAAAAAGTTGCACATTCAACGTTTTCCTCGCGCTCTCTAGGGATTCACGCAATGTTGCAGCTTTAAAATACGCAATGCAGCAACATTTCCGACATTTTTATTGCATAACAAAAAGGAATTATGAGTTCAATAAAAATTATTCAACAAGGTGTTGAAGCGAAGATGATAAGCTCGTACAGAACGCGGCAACTGTCCAAGTTAAAAGAAATAAAAGATGCATTCAACTCAAAGGGTGAATGGGGGACCGTTTAATGTCTTTTCTGTTAAAGCCTCACCAAAGGTTTCTAAATGGCACCGATTTAAAAATTGAGAGAAATATTTTCTTTGATTCACTTTAATATTTCATAGACTTACATTGGCTTTATGAGTTTAGGGATTATACTATTTATAGAATATTTTGTATTAATTAAAAATATATATTAAAATAAAATAATTTATGTGGAATTTCAATTTGGAATAGCGTGAGACTAGTGCCAACGTTCGTTTTTCTTCACTCGCGAACGCGCTAGCTAGCACTCGAAAAGTTTGTGTGTAATTCATTCCGTTTGGAAAGAAGCGAACATGTGCGTCAGTTAATGTATTTTCTACTGATTATATGCATTCCGATTTCCAAAAAACCTGTGTTATGCAGACAGCGTTATTGGGTCCAGAATAATTATTCTACACAATAATATGTCATGCCTACGAGGCTCTACGAATTTCGTAGCGCTTCGTAGCGTAGCACTTCATATATTTTATAGTACACTATTTTTAAAGTATTGTAGTTCATTTTTAGGGTTCCGTAGCCAAAATGGCAAAGAAGGAACCCTTATAGATTCGTCATGTCTGTCTGTCTGTCTGTCTGTCTGTCCGTCCGTCCGTATGTCACAGCCACTTTTCTCCGAAACTATTAGAGCTATACTATTGAAACTTGGTGAGTAGATGTAGTCTGTGAACCGCATTAAGATTTTGATGCAAAAATGGAAAAATTATTAAAAATTTTAGGGGTCCCCATAGATACAACTGAAACAAAAATTTTTTTTTCATCTAATCTATGCGTGTGGGGTGGGGTA
The DNA here is from genome assembly GCA_905404155.3 of Plebejus argus. Classification (NCBI taxonomy): domain Eukaryota; kingdom Metazoa; phylum Arthropoda; class Insecta; order Lepidoptera; family Lycaenidae; genus Plebejus; species Plebejus argus. The sequence goes on along the minus strand of FR989932.1, from coordinate 3,395,918 downwards.
TCTATGGATAGGTCTCCAAAAATCATATTGAGGTTTCTCATATCATTTTTTTCTAACCTGAATAGTTTGTGAGAGAGACTCTTCCAAAGTGGTAAAATGTGTGGGGTAAAATATCCCTCTAATTTCTAAAGTAGGGGTATGTAATTCTAAAAAAAATATATGATGTAGATTACTATAAAAACTACCAAAGAAAATTGGTTTGAACGAGATCTAGCCAGTAGTTTTTTTTATACGTCATAAATGGTAAACCTTAATCTAAATTTCATTAAATCGACTGAAATATAAAAATAAATCAAAAACTTTTTAATTTCATAAAAATAAACATTATTGCTGCTGCGGAACCCTTCATGGGCGAGTCCAACTCGCACTTGGCCGCTTTTTGAAATTAACTTCTTTAATTAATGATGTTCGATAATAAAGTATTAAAATAAATTAAAATCAATTAATAAATTGAGCGTACTAATTATTTTATTGTTATTAAAAAAATGTGTTTGCACTGTATACTTGAGTTCGAATGAGGAATAATAATTAACACTTGTAGTGTGTCAATTGTACAAAAGAAGAAGAAACCATGTAAAAGATATATCAGTTATATCATAAATTGGTTTAACACCAACAACAGCTCCGGCGAACCTTGGAATTATTTCCGAATAATTCAATTATTCGGAAATATACATTTCAAAAATAAAAATAGAATTTCGAAAAGTGAAAACATATTATATTTTGAATTTTGAAAATTAGTAATTGAATTTCGAAACTTAACGACAAAGTAATTATTCGAGTGTGCAATCGGCGGGTACCTGGTCGAAATTTGGGGAAAGCGTCCCGCTCGCCCGCCGTGGATCGATATAAAACGTGTTGGTGGAAGTGAGATGGGAGATATGCCCAATATTTTCCGTCTCCCTCCCACCAACATGTGCCGGGAGCCTGTTGTTTCCTTTTACAAGAGCCCTCCCGTGTTAAGATATTATTATATCGGTCAAGTCGAAGAATTGGCTGCGTACATAAATTTTCGTTGTATTCTGCCCATACAGATCCGTTATGGTGGATGTGACTAAATTTATTGCTTTTATATAATAATAATATATTTATTTATTATTGTGCTCAAATAATTATAGTCTTGCAATACTAAGTAAAAGCTGAAAAATATTAATAATATTGTATCTTATTAAAGCTGATCGCAATTCGCACATTTGTCAGCAAAACACAGTACACGAAATGTGGCGCGTACGGTGCGGACGAATGTGCGAGGTTTCACATAGGTAATTTTGTACAACGAATTCTAACATGCGGTGCGTGTGGCGCGTGGGTGCTGATTAACTATGTGCGATCACCTTAACGAAGGTATGCAGTTGATAACGAATCTTTAGGTTGTGAGTTGTGACACATGCGACTCCTTACATCAAATTCCATGCATTAATTCTCATTCAGAACTTTAGGTCATAAGACCCGGCTTTCCCACGTCACACACGGCAATGATGTTAATATAATATTTAACCATTAGATGAAGAATCACTCACTTTATATTTCTGAAACAATTTTATCACTTTATGGTAAAGTACCTTACCTAACTGTGGGACACAATAGGCTAGTAATAATGATAATACAAAAATATAAGCGTTTATTCGTGTTGACTGTGAGCTTAGTCTCAGCTGATTAGTAGCTACCATTTCGTCGTACTAATTAAATTAACAAAACGTTGATAAACAACCATAATGCATTAGGCAATGACTGATTGCATCTTATGAACGGAGATGCCAAATCGTTCATCGTAATAGAACTTTATCAAATATCAAAATATCCATTATATGACTTCAGACGTTCAGTACAGAATGATAAGTATGTTGAATGTATTGTGCGTTGGTTGAAATTTATGTTTCATAACAATTGTATCGCAGTTATAATATACGGATTTCATGCACTTATACACACGTTTTACGCATACAATTTCCGAAGTCGTTTTCCGTATTAAGAAATCCGAATGCATAGAATTATTAACTGGCGTCTGGCACATACGTTCGCATTTTTTCCGAACAAATTCCACACACGTACGTTTCAACGTTCAAGTGCAAGCCGGCGAGTTCGCGCGTGAATCAAACGGACGTTTGCGCTAGTCTCACGGAATTCTGAATACGAAAACGAATTCGGAAATCGAATACGGGAAACGTCTCTATGCGGCCAGCCTTCATATTAAAAATATTCTATTTAAAAAAATATTAATTACAAGACCTGCATGTACTATAATAATTATTATAAATACTATTAGAGTAATAAGTGACATTGGCATTCACAATAAGGTATGCGCAAGTTGAGGTAGCCCTTCTTAAATACGGGGCACGCAGCACGTGTCCGTGACCAGAGCCCGCAACAGCTCATTTTTAGGGTTTCGTACCCAAAGGGTAAAAATATTACCAGACATTGAAGTTTTAGTAATAACCTATTACTAAGACTTCAATGTCTGTCTGTCTCCAGCCTGTATCTCAAGAACGGTGATGACTAGAGTTGAAATTTTCACAGATTATGTATTTCTGTTGCCGCTATAATAACAAATACTAAAAATGAGGGGGGATTTTTTGACCTTTTTAGCTCTAAATAAACGCTACATGTATAGGCACTTGAAGTATTAGCAAAATACTAAATAATAATAGAAATCGTTCTATAGTAATTGATAGTAAAATTTAAATAAAATACATATATTTTAAGGGGCACTCCATACAAAAACACAATTTTTTGAGAGTTCACTGTGAATTGTGAAAGTAGCAGCGCTGAAAGACCAAATTTTTTTTCACTTTTGTATGGGCAAGCGCCCCAGCGTCACGAGTTTCTCCATACAAAAGTGAAAAAAATCGTCTTACAACGCTGCTACTTTCACAGTCAACTCTCTACAAGGAACACGTACACACCCTAAAGTATTATCACTTAGTTTTGTTACACCCTGTATTATTACACCATATTATGACGCCCGCAACTCCGTTGCGCCAAAATTAGTTTATCGCGGGGGAACCGTACATTTTTCCGGGATAAATAATATCCTATGTCCTTTCCTAGTACTAAAAGTATCTCAATACCGAACAGCAAAAATCGATTCAGCAGTTTGGGTGTGAAGAGATAACATACAGACAGACAAACTTTCTCATTTATAAGTATCGATTCTCTAAGAACGTAAAACTCCGTAACATTAAGATATTATTATTGCACACACGCATAAAAACAGAGTAATAAAATTAATTACTAAATAATTGCTAATAACTTGTACATGGTTGGATTTTATGTTCGCTCCAGATGTTAAAACTGTTCACCCACATAAGATTTTGCACGCGTAAATGTATTTGCTTTGCCCCGCGACTTTGTACATGCAAAATTTTTGCATATAAAATAAATAAAAACATCTATATTGAACACAAAAATGTAATATAAGTATTATGAGGACGTTCTATATAATATAGTGTTAGGTTAGTAGTAGTATTTAAGTTCTTTAAACGAAATTTAATTTATTTCAAAATACATGGAAAACTGCAGTAGGTAATTCTATAAAATATTCTCAACTGGTCATGCTTATCCAAAAGTATCCAAAACATAAAAATGTTTAATATAATATAAAAAAATAAGTTTTGTATAAAAATTGAAGACTTAAATCAGCGATCTCGAAATAGTAGAAAACAACCACAAAATTGAAAAAAAAATGTTTGAATTTGTGAAAAAAACAAAAAAGTGTCGTGATTTAAGTTGATTAAATTCATTATTGTAAAAGCAAAATGAATTTTTATGACATTCCAAAGCAATAATATAAAAAATAGTATAATCTATTTCCGTACTGTATAAGTATACACAGCGGCCAAAATTAAATATAAAAATAGTTTTTTATAAAAAATTTTTTGGCGATAAATATTCTATTCGAGTGATATTGTAATGATCTATGAAACATTTAACTTACTGTACCAGATTCGCGCAGCCGCAAAGAGGACCTATACCAGGTGTATCTGTAAACGTTTTTCTCGATTTGTCACTTAAATACGGCCCTTAAACTACGTTTATAGTTCACTGGAACTCCGAGCTTCGCTAACGAGCACGTACTGTTTGAACTACTTCTTCGATAGCACTTCTCATATCAATTAATATAATAAGGAAAAAATATTGTGAGAAATTAAACGGCCCAATTAGAAAAATATATCTCTCCAGATAATAATTTTAGGTACACAGAACACTTATTTTAATTAATATAATAATTAATATGTCGCTTTCGCCCGAAAGAATAAAATTTTAGAGCCTAATAAAACTAGAGTAAAAAATTTTTAACGTCCTATGCATTATTGTTCTAATGTAAATAATAGCATCGCCATGTGCATAGCGCAGTGTGATTATGACACGCGTATGAGACACACGTATGAGTTACACCTGATACACATCGATAGCTCGAAGGTTGTTAACGTTATCAGATCAACTATTTGGCTCGCAGGCTGCATTTGCGAGTTTTCTTTCTTGGGGTTGACTCGGCTTGGCACTGTGCATCGCATCCGCGCTGCAGCGCCACTCGCGCCCATGCCTCCGGCCGCGCCGCCTCTCGACATGTGAACACCCAGCCAGCCAGCGATGTAATAATTTTATCTTATATTATACACTTTTATTTTATTTTATTTGCTACCGTCAGGCTTATCACACCCCATGATCATCCCGTAGCCGTAGACTCTACATTCACGCCCATAAAACGCCATCCTAGTGTCATTTCGATGTTCCGTCGTCACTATGGGAAAGTAAAAACACCCGAAAAAATAAGGGCAAGAAAAGCGAACGTTTCGCTGGGAGGGTCATGAATTTGGAGGGTTGCGTGCAGCGTGCGGCGTGCGCCTTGCGCGGAGGGCGGGGGCCGTGGTGCAGTGGTTGGCGCGCGGTGTCGATACGCGGCGCGCTCGCCGGGGTGTGGGCGGGCGGGCAGGGCGGGGGCGGGGGGAAGGGGGGGCGCGAGACGCAGGCGCGCCCGCCTCAGTCCGACGCCGCCGCGCCACAGTATTCCACGCGCCCGTCGGGACCCTGCGATCGTCACGCGGCTCCGGGTGAGATGATTCGCCGCATCCGATAGAGCGGTGTCGCCCGCGCTTACGTAAGGTCCCCGGCCGGCCGCGATACGTACATATCAAAATATTATATAAATCGGTTAAGTCGGGCCGTCGCATCGGAGTCGGGAGAAGACGCGCAGGTGGCGAAAGTTTTGGTTGCGCGAGTCGCGGGCGTGCCGCAGTGAGCGCGATGCGCCCGCCGCGCCGAGCGCTGTAGGTCCATTATGCGAGGCGCGATCGAGCGGCAGGGCAGCTCGCGGCCGTAGCGGCGGCGGCGACGGCAGAGCGGCGCGGCATGGCGCGAGAGTAGAGTGGCGGCGGCCGCGAGCGCCACCGACGGGCTGGGGGGCGCCGCGGGCCAGCCGGCCGCACCGCGACACCGCCGCGTGGCGACCGCGACCCGATGATACATTGAAGTTGAGCAGCCACCATTGCTCGCATAGAGTTGGTCGAGAAATGGGGGCTGACGCCTGTCCTCAGGCCGAGGCAGGAATGCCCCCGGGCTCAGGAGCAAAGCGAGGACCAAAGGTAGGTGGAGGTCGCGTCGTAAATTTTTTATATCCCGAACGAAACGGTGACGACCGGCCCGGTTGCGGTTGCGGTCAGGAAGTTCCGCTTGCGTCATAATATACTCGTAGTTCGTATCACACTCTCCCCGAAGTGCGTCCACTGCACGCGCGTCGCCCCAGGGCCCCGGGGTTCATGGAATACTTCGATATGTGTTGGTGAGTGAGCCGCCGAGGCCGCTACTAACAGCGACTAACAACACCTGTACCGGTGAGTGTCACCAGCGAGTCGCGTATTTTCACCAATTAAAACTCTATTACGCCATTCTCCGCAAATGCGGTGAATACTGCGTCAAGTATCTTGCGCTGTTCTCCACACACATGAATATTCAATTAAAACTGCAATACATTTAGTACGGGCAGTTTAACTACCCGGACGAGGACATTATTCATTGCTGATGTAGAGGGTACTAATAGTTTCAACTATATTCGATTCCTTTGTCGCCTATGTTACGCACAAAATTTTAGCTTAAAAAAGTGGGTAAAAATTTACAACTGCGCAAAAGATAAAAGGGCTCTCATCCCGGCTAAGGTTATCTACGTCATCAAAATTCTTAAATCACCGGCAACCGCGACGCGGTCGGGAGTCGCGACATGTATTTGACATTGTTGAGTTTATGCAACGTCTCGAATTTAGCCAAATTCCTTAATCCCATCATAAACAGCAAGAAGTGTAGGTGTGGCTTACACGTATGAATTCCATCTACCGGAGCTCGGAATCTCCGCTGCTAATTGCTATCGTTCCGGCAAATGCAGATTTTAATCTCGTATTTACAACATGAATCATTAACGCTATTTCTGTCACAATAGATGCCAGATACGAGTTTTATTAGAGCTTTAAACAATCACAGTGTCACGAGTCGATCATTCGTTTAATGAAAAATTCCACGGCTTCAGCTCTGGCGTTTCCGAGAACGATTCATATATTTTTGGCATTTACTTGCTTCCTGCAGTTGCGTAAGAAAATTGTGTTTCTTGTGACAAATGTCGTATACTCGCGTTTGTAACGCTCGCTCAATTTTTGTCAATAACACAGCGCTGAAACGCTTAATACATTTGAGATGTAATTCGGTTTCAGTAATTATCTAAATACTGCTTTGTGTCATAATTTACTTGTAACAAGCTTTAAGTCTTTGGCGTTACATCCATTATACTGTCAATTTTTCACACATAGATAAGTCAATTCAATTGTACCTAGCAGATGGCTTATGTTTATTTGTAATAAACAAAAATAATCTTGTAAATCTTCTGCGCTCGCTATATTCAAAGATTCCAGCTATCTCTATTATCCTCATGCTTTAAGCTTTCCATTATCGGAACGAGATACAATTATGTATTTCATAAGCCACTAAAGCCTACAGAAGTTTTGCAATAATTTTGATTATGGTCAAAAAAATTGTTCGTCGCAAATGCATTCGCAAAAATTAAGAGTCCAACATAAACTGCAGGAGTACCTACGAGCGAACGATTTCTTTTGCACACATTTGAGCACGTATCAGTATAGAGGAATAATCATTTTATGAAAGTTTAGGTAGTGAAATCAATAGAATTCACTAAGCTACAAGAATATGACATGCGTTAATTTAACAAGCAAAGACACATACAATTTAACGTAAGCTACGAACCGAATAATATAACATGTATACACTTGTAGTAGTACAATCAAATTAATCATTATGGAATTCTTTGCACAAACGTGTATTTTTTCTGCAACGCAGTTGTAAGTTTAGCCATTTAGCGTAAAGAGGAATCTAGGAAAGTTGGACATCCATCATGAAATTAGTGGTTACGTATGTTGACCTATTTGGCGTAAGCGCAAACATAATTACATCAGCATTGTCAAGGATTTTATATTTGGGGACACGATTACAATGTTCTTGAACAAACATAACGGAATAGTAAATTTAGACTCATTCATATGTTTGAAAAACATGCAGAAAATGCAGGATAAAATTGTGCTAAAACTTAGGGTGCGATTCTATTGGTTGTCCAGAAACACATCCCCCGCAACGCAGCTCAGTATGCTCCAGTGGAAACGAAGCCTTACAATGGATTTAGAGACCGCAGAAGTTAAAATTTATACTTGTTTATCTATCATCCTAATTATTATTGTTTTTCAAATAAGTACATCAATATGTATTTTTAAATTAGGTAATCCTAATGTATGAATCACTCAGCTTTTTAAGACTCATAATATTGGTTAATTTTAAAATTATTAATATCAAGGTGGCTTTGCGCTTGTTTTTTTTTTTAATTATTAATATAATATAAAATATCGTTTCAAAGGGCTTTTCCACGTGGGTTATAGACTATAGTAGGTATAATGAATCGTGAAAAATATTAGTTCAGAGGGCAGAGTGAAATTTGCAGAGTATTTATAAACGGCTAGATATTGCCCGCTACTTCGTTGCACTGAAATTCGTTCAATTAATAACCGTACGGTCTACATTTTTCCAAAAAGAAAATTTTGGTGGATTCTTAAAGTATACCTGTACCAAGTTATATCAAAATCGGTACAGCTGTATGAACGTGAAGGGGTGTACAGACGGTTAAATTATAATATTGTATATTATAATAGTAGTATTGTATGATAAAAGTAGTATAGCTACCAATAATACCTTAGAGTGCTTATTAAAATATTAATATAGATTAAGAACCTACTTAGTAAATAGTAAATAATTATGTCAAAATAATACTATTTTAAAAAGGTAAAACTGACTTGAAAACTTAAATTCCCTATCGGCTATCTCAAAAATGGCTGAACCAATTGTGATTAAACTTACAGCATTCCCTAAGTTTACCAATGCCTAGTACAACAAAAAATAATCGGCCAAGTGCGAGTCGGACTCGCGCACGAAGGGTTCCGTACCATTATAGAGCAAAATTAGGCCAAAAATTGTGTTTTTTGTATGGGAGCCCCCTTAATTTTCTATTTTATTTTAAAATTATTATTAAATATTAAAGTACACATATAACTAATGATTTTCAGAAAAATTAAAGTACCTACCTTTTGCCATTGACAGTGAAATGACGTTTGTTGTATGGGAGCGCCCCTTAAATATTAATTTTATTTTGTTTCTAGTATTTGTTGTTATAGCGGCAACAGATATACATAATCTCTGAAAATTTCAACTCTCTAGCTATAACCGTTCTTGAGTTACAGCTTGGAGACAGACAGATGGACAGACGGATAGACGGACAGACATCGAAGTCTTAGTAATAGGGTCCCGTTTTTACCCTTTGGGTGCGGAACCCTAAAAAAGAATAATCACTTAAATCGAACTTATTGTTCCGGAGATATGCGAACACAAACATAAAAACATACATATATACATGCACTTTTATAATTTGGCACATTAGACGCTAATATAAACTAACACATACGCAAGCTGGGCAGTTCTGGAAATATTACATACATACGCGTCAAATTATTGATAACCTACATTTTTGAAGTCGGTTAATAAAATAGCCTACAGATGAAACAACTTCGGTTTTCATGCATTCAGGTAATAAATGGGCGATGGTAGTTGCTTACCATCAGGTGATCCGTTTGCTCGTTTGCCCCCTTATTTAATAAAAAAAAAATATATTTTTCAAGTTCTCTCTATTTATCCTCTACTAAGCTCTTTCAAGCCTCTATATTCTTTTGTATTTGCAGTCGGCTTTCATTTTAGCTTTTGGTTCGTCGTGCATGTTTGATAACTTTTTGTTGAAAGCTGAAAAGCGATAGTCATATCAAAATATGAAGTTGGCTTTGAGTAAACAATTTATAAGGACTTCTGTATAATATCCTATAAGTAAAGTTTTTATATTATGTTTATGTTTTTATTTTTAAGTACCTACGTATTTACTTACCTTGGCTAATAAATGACATATAAACATGATCAATTTTTTCGAAACACAAATTAGATACCTACCTATGCCTTACCAGTTAACTTCCAAATTAAAAAAGGGATCATTAAATATATAGTACGGGTCGAATTGATAACCTCCTGTTTTGTAAGTCGGTAACTATCAAGCAAAATATCAAAAACTAATAATACCTTTAAGGATGTTTATATTTTCTACTAAAAAAAATTAACTGAAACACCAGTGTTGTTTACTAATTAAATTTTGTTACATAGTACGGGTCGAATTGATAACCTCCTGTTTTTGAAGTCGGTTAAAAAGAAAACTGTCGAGCAATATAATATGGCAATATATTATAATCAAAAGCTCATAATACCTTAAAGGATGTTTATATTTGCTACTAAAAAGAAATTAACTGAAACACCAGTATTGTTTACAAATTAAATTTTGTTTATTTTTAAGGTGTAATCTTCGAGCATTGTCTTTGAAGACTGGGAAATGATAACAATAGGTAACAAAAAATCTTTATAGAACATTTAAAAAATGTGTCCGATTTACATTTTTTATTTAGAATACTAAATTCCAATCCAGTGATCCAATCCAGCGCTGGACTAATTGGAATAATGTAAACGGGCACTGGAATTCACTGGAATGTAATTTTCCAATAAAAACGGTGGTTAGGCTCAGTGAATTGGAATAACGTAAACTGACCAATCCATAATTACTATGCAATAAGCAATAATTGTTTTTTACAATATAAAACAAAACATTGTGTTGAACTATAATATTATATTTATAATAACTACCTGTTCCGGTGAACTTCGTGTCACTTTAATACCTTCCCTGGATTTCTACGAATATTTTAAGACTAAAATCAGCCCAATCCGTTCAGCCGTTTTCGAGTGCGAAAAACACATTTGAAAATCCATTTTTAGGGTTCCGTAGCCAAAATGGCAAAAAAGGAACCCTTATAGATTCGTCATGTCTGTCTGTCTGTCTGTCTGTCTATCTGTCTGTCTGTCTGTCCGTCCGTCCGTATGTCACAGCCACTTTTCTCCGAAACTATTAGAGCTATGCTATTGAAACTTGGTAAGTAGATGTAGTCTGTGAACCGCATTAAGATTTTAATGCAAAAATGGAAAAATTATTAAAAATTTTAGGGGTCCCCATAGGTACAACTGAAAAAAAAAATTTCATCTAACCTATGCGTGAGGGGCCATCTATGGATAAGTCTTCAAAAATCATGTTGAGGTTCCTCATATAATTGTTTTCTAACCTGAATAGTTTGCGAGAGAGACTCTTTCAAAGTGGTAAAAAGTGTGTCCCCCCCCCTCTAATTTCTAAAGTAGGGGGTATGATAATTCTAAAAAAAATATATGATGTAGATTACTATAAAAACTACCAACGAAAATTGGTTTGAACGAGATGTAGCCAGTAGTTTTTTTATACGTCATAAATGGTAAACCTTAATCTAAATTTCATTAAAACGACTGAAATATAAAAATAAATCAAAAACATTTTAATTTCATAAAAATAAACCTTATTGCTGCTGCGGAACCCTTCATGGGCGAGTCCAACTCGCAATTGGCGGCTTTTATTATACATAAGATAATTATTACTTATATCTCAATCAAAATGATTCCTATTTCTGCTGCCAAAACTTGTAAATGGAAGATCGATCTTACTTCGGGGTTTTATTGAGATTTTATAGACGATAAAATATATACAAAGTCGTTTCATATGCGACTAGACGTTGCCCGCGACTTCCAAAAGCCAAAAGGAAAACTTGTGGGAACCGCTCGTGTTGACGCGATTAATTAATGTAGGTTAGCCCTTATGTCACACTGGATGACACCAGCAACTCCGATGCGCCAAAATTCGTTATTATTCGTACATTTTTCCGCATAAAAAGTATCCTATATGTCCTTTCCCGAGACTCAAAATATCTTCATAAAAAATTTCAGCAAAATCGGTTGAGCCGTTTGAGCATGAAGAGGTAAAACAGACAGACAGACACACTTTCGCATTTATAATATTAGTATGAATCTACCGTCTTTGTCAATTTCTATTTCAAAATTAGGACATATTACATAACTATAAATTATTGTAGCCACATAGGTACTCGTAAGTAGATCTAAGTAGACCATATTTCACAATTCGATATACATTATAAAAAAGCGGCCAAGTGCGAGTTGGAATTGCCCATGAAGGGTTCCGCAGCAGCAATAAGATTTATTTTTATGAAATTAAAAGGTTTTTGATTTATTTTTACATTTCAGTCGATTTAATGAAATTTAGATTAAGGTTTACCATTTATGACGTATAAAAAAAACTACTGGCTAGATCTCGTTCATACCAATTTTCGTTGGTAGTTTTTATGGTAATCTACATCATAATTATATAGTACGGGTGCCCTAGAACAAATTCTTTTTCAAAAAAATTTGTTCTAGGGCACCCTGACTAATATTTTTTTAGAATTATCATGCCCCTACTTTAGAAATTAGAGGGGGGGACACACATTTTACCACTTTGGAAGAGTCTCTCTCGCAAACTATTCAGGTCAGAAAAAAATGATATGAGAAACATCAATATGATTTTTGGAGACTTATCCATAGATACCCCACACACATAGGTTAGATGAAAAAAAAATTTTTTTGTTTCAGTTGTACCTATGGGGACGCCTAAAATTTTTAATATTTTTTCCATTTTTTCATCAAAATCTTAATGCGGTTCACAGACTACATTTACTTGCCAAGTTTCAATAGTATAGCTCAAATAGTTTCGGAGAAAAGTGGCTGTGACATACGGACGGACAGACAGACAGACAGACATTACGAATCTATATGGGTTCCGTTTTTTGCCATTTTGGCTACGGAACCTTAAAAAGGAGATATATTCTAATAATTTTGACAAAACATAGTTGACTATTTCACGGAACTTTAATGTAAGTATGTACTTCGAAACCCAGAAGTAATTTTGCAGAACCCATTTTGGGAATTCCTGCACTACATATGTATTTACAACATACGCCAAGTACAGACGTAAACATTTAATTAGAATCAATAATTACACAAACAACAACATAAATGGCTTCGATAACATAATATTTATACATTTTAATTAAAATTTTATGATTACATCTGACTGACATGACTACATTTTCCGGAAATAAAATTATCAGTCCTTTCCCGTGACTCTAAAATAATATTATTATGTCCATACTAATCACATTACAAGCACTTTCGCATTTGTCGTATTATTAATGTTATTCTTTTCTGTAAACCACCTTTATAAAATTAGCTAAATATATTATTATCAAAGACCTAATCGCAATTCATTGACTTTCATAAAATATTTACTGCTTAGGTACTTACGAGTACATGTATTTAGTATTTACGAGTACGTATGTACGAGTATTTACTAGTACATGAGGGATTAACTTAAAACGCCCCAGTAGCATCAACGTTCAGAAAGAGTTTGAAAAAACTTATTCTGAATAAAAAAATTTGACTTTGACTTTGAATCAAGTAATTTACTTAATAATTATTAATATTTTACTATTATATAATATTATTATCAGTTGAAAGCCAAATTAAAATCGAAAATCACATTTAAGCACTACACAAATAAAGAGGACAATTACACAGATAATACACAGAGACACATCCTCCCTACATTACTTATAAAAACAGAATGCTCCTTTAATTAGATACAAAATGAGCAAAAATCCATTTCATCACAATATTTTAGGGTCTATTGTTTGTATGCGTGTGATTTTGTATGTTTTATTGCCGCACAAATTAAAGATTAGGTGATCAAGTGCCTTGTAAGTCGTTTGTAACTACTGTAAATAAAAATAAAAAAATAATTAACGCGTTCTGAAGTTAAAATGCGCGGGAGAGATAATGCGGAGTACCTCCAAGCTTTTAATAGAATGAAGAAAAAGAAACAAATCAATAGTTGCTGTCTCATATTGTAAGTTTAGAAGAATAAAAATTATATTTTTAAAAGATTTTATGATCTAAGAATATTTCATATTTTAACACAAAATACAAACAAAAAGTTGTGCAAATATTTTGCTATTGTATAAAGAGATTATTAATTTAAGATTATTTATTTTTAATTAACCTAGAGTCAAGAATTTTCTTGTATTAAGTATCTACCACGAAAATTGCACAAAATCGCTAGAATAATACTTTTATTTCAAAAGGTCTATACAAAAATAATGGCACGAAAAATTATATTCAAATTATAAACAAAGAATGGAATATTAGGACACTAACCCCTAAAATCGGCGATAGTATCTAGGCGTATTGAAACTAGCAAGGTGCATTGCTGGCCTACTTCGAGATAAGTTATCACCGCTCCCACGATCCCGCGAGATGTCACGCGTTATTTTTGTCATTCCCGTGTTTGCGCTGTTTATATCTGGGTCATATCTGCTTTATTTGCTGAACGATTGTACCCGGGAGTTCGTGGATTAATCACTGGAGCTCTTTTCTGGAATTATCTCGAATACATTTCATCTGGAATAGTTTTTTAAATGCTTTAACACCACCAAGTACCACATATTATACCTAAGTAATGTTTTTTTGTATAATTTGAGCAATTATAAATGTAGTAAAATAATTAATTATAGCTATCGGCTGGGATAAAAGTTTTACGGAATAATAGCTCGAATAAATATAATAATGTCTAATTTATTTTTTGCATTATTTTATGTACTTATTCCTATTTTTTTTTATTTATATTAGCCTATAGTGTCCCACTGCAGCTGGGCAAAGGCCTCCCCCAGGATCTTCCACTGTTCTCTCTCCTGCGCCACCGATAGCCAGCCTGGCTGGTATGCCTCCAGCTCGTCACGCCACCTTTTTCTAGGCCGGCCACGGCAGCGGCGTCCATCTTCGGGTGCCCACACTGTTGAGACCCTTGCCCAGCGGTCGGGATGCATGCGGCTAACGTGACCCGCCCACTCCCACTTCAGCTTGGCCGCCTTGACACCTACGTCCTTGATGCCCGTTTGGGAGCGCAGTATGGTGTTTCTTATTTTATCGAGAAGCTTTACTCCTAACATACTGCGCTCCATTGCTCTTTGGCATACCCCGAGTTGGGACCTTTGCGAATCGGTCAATGACCATGTTTGCGCACCGTAGGTTAGGACCAGCAGAATGCACATGTCGACGAGTCTTCGCTTCATTATTATTATACTTATTCCTATATAGTATAATATTTTATAAATTATAAGAAAAGTTTGAGGAAAAATTACAAAACTGGTTTATAATGGTATGATTATTTAAATTTGTTTATTATAGTAAAAACTGCAATAATACTATAATAACACTTATTTAATAGCTGAATTACACCGTAACACCTTCTACGTAATAAAGAATGTAAAAGGATAATGCAAGCGCGTTATGTTTCAAATGCATTTTAATTATTTTAATAGGAGCGGGGAAATGAAAAAGTAGCACAGGAAATACAAGTAGGTAGGAAAGACGGAAACGTAACTATTCTATCCGGTTAGCTATTCTATGTCGCAGACCTAATGACGTCACAATAATATGTTCACTTTATTCTCTTTCTCCTTTACTTACATAGCTGTGTAGTGTTTTTTCTTTGTCTATCACTTTGGAAATCCACTTAATAGACAAGGATAAAAGATACAGTATTAGTGTAACTCTTCCGATTAGTGAAGAGGTTAGTTTGTAAAGCACACCATGCTGCATGTTTGTTGGAACACAGTACCTAACACCAAACGTGTTTGAACATCGCGAACCGTTTGCCGAATATTCATTACGGTAGAAAATCCGACAGTGTCGAACACCGGTGATTGGTGAACAGTGCAAACCAAAACAAACAGAGTTGTACGTACGTTCCTGTAGCTATATCGAAACTTTTTCGAACGGTTACGATACGATATCGATTCCCATTATATGGGTGGACCCAAAAACTTATTATAAATTGTTTTCGAAAATATCAGTTTAGCTACAGGTTATGAATTTTTGTAATCATAATCTACCATATAGTATATCACACAATCTTAACATTTTGTGGCACACTTTTACTAAGAAACCATCATGACTATTGATTTGTGTTTTAACATCGTAATTTTTATTTATATGTAGATGTATCAGTCTTTTTATATGTAGATGTGTTATCATCAGTCAGCCAAGGTGTGACGACGCGAACCCTCACAAAGCTCGGCTTTTATCTAGTTACAATTACATACGCCTAATACGAGTATTAAAAGAAAATTAAGACCTTTCAATATTACGGTCCTGGCCTTGTACCATGAAACTGTTTTGAGACTCAAACAATCGGACGAGAATGCCGCATCCTACTCTAAAAAACGTGAAATGACGTTGTTAGAGCAGGACGCGGCATTCTCGTCCGATTGTTTGAGTCTCAAAACGGTTTCGTAGTAGGCCTACTGACCTTAGAATAAGTTGGAAACTTCGTGCAAAGGAACAGATACATAGCAAAATTTCGATTGCAAAAATGTGTATTGTGTACATACTATACAACCATACTACAAACTGCTTATCTGACAATTTAAATGAGGGGTCATGAGATAAAGCTGATAGACTGATATAGAATAAGACAATTTATGCCACAGCAAAGTGCATGGTTCCGCGCTGTAATAATTAATTCTGCTCTTATGAAGTTGATCAACATGTTAGTACATTTATTACAATATTCACGTTTTGTGAGATTGTACCATTGTGAATTAATTTTAAGAAAACAAACAAAATTACGATCATTATAAATGCATTTCTCACGAAGAGCATTTTGTAATTTTGAGAATTCAGTTTGTAAAGTAATTGGAACCACGTGACTTTATTATTTCGAATAAATCCACGTTTCATTCGCATCATTGTGAATTTATGTATATCCAGACCTGTATGTCTTGGTTCAGATGTTTTTAAACGTAAAGATATATAAACTTCTACATTAATGTAATCAGCATAGACAGTGATCAGTAGACATAAAATGCATATAATGGCACTTTTTTTATATAGTGCATATTTCGGCTATATTTTGCCCTTGTAGTCTCTAAACTAGCTATCATAATACCCACCGAGGCCTTTGTAGTTGGCAACATTAGAAAAAAAATAAATAAAATAGGTAATGAACTTCCATGGGCACCAAAGATGGGCACCAAGATTGAAATCGGAAAGAAGGATAAAATGTTGGATTTTATGAAATTATAGAAATTGGTGTATTTATTATAGGCAACACCGTAAAACTCCTCCAAAAAATAATAAATTTTAATAATAAGTGACTTTTGATTGTGCATATTTAGTGCGTATTTCGGCCATTTTTCGTGCATATTTGCATACGCCGAAAAGAACTATCAAAATAGTTTTACTTTTTTACCAGAGTTATTTTTAAAATTAGCTGCATTAACATAGTTTAAATAACGTTCCAAAACTGAAGACGGCAAGTGTTACATAAACATAAACGATGCCGTATTCTACTGCAGTCTAGTACTGGCCTTCACGCGTCAAATTTACGAGACGTATGCTTGTTTCCGCTGGAACTCACTCGGACAGTAATACGGTGCCTCGTTTACATTAAAATATTAATATTAGTTGGTGGAGAAAAAAACATGAGAAGTTTTTTTCTCCACTAAGCGACGAAATAGAAAAGTGACGAAGGAAACGTAATAAATCTATCTCGAGAAAAAGGCATAACATTTTTACTTCTTTTACGTAATCACATCATACGTCCATATTATTTAATATTATTTTAAATTTGTACCTACGTCTGTTTATCTGACTATTAAGGCCGTCACAGACTTAGCTATAATATATATTAAGGGCCCGGGTTACCCTCGAAATTTTCATACATTCTTAATACCAAAATCATTTTCTCATACGAAAATATTTAACATGCTTGAGTTATTTTTCAGCTTAAGATAGTAATTACCTAGGGTCCTGAACAAATTTTTTATACAAAATATTTAAATACTAAAAAAAAAATTTTTGTGTTTAAATATTTTTTAGTAAATTTACTACTAAATATTTAAACACCAAAAAATAGACAAAAACACTAAAAAATATATAAATAAATAGTAAATTTACTACAAAATATTTAAATAATAAAAAATATTTTTTAAAGTTTAAATATTGTGTAGTAAATTTACTATTTATTTATATATTTTTTAGTGTTTTTGTCTATTTTTTGGTGTTTAAATATTTAGTAGTAAATTTACTAAAACATACTTAAACACAAAAATTTTTTTTTAGTATTTAAATATTTTGTAAAAAAAATTTGTTCCGGACCCTAGGTAATTACTATCTTAAGCTGAAAAATAACTCAAACATGTTAAATATTTTCGCATGAGAAAATGATTTTGGTATTAAGAATGTATGAAAATTTCGAGGGTAACCCGGGCCCTTAATATACCGTACTAAACACACTGAGACCAGAAATATACATTATAGCTAAGTGTGTGGTCACCCGAAAATTGTATAGAAAATATATATTAATATGCCTAGCTATAAATATATTAATATATATTATAGCTAGGTCTGTGACGGCCTTTATTATAAATCTATAAATTAGTTGAATAGAGCGTGAAATTTTAATGGTTGTTTTCCCGCAGTAAAATGATTCTATCTTAGTAGTACAATAGATTTGTGAAGTTTTTTTGTTCAAATCATAAAAAAAATTCGGCCTGGTCCATAGCCGCTCGCGCCTATCGGCATAAAGTTGCCATAGTACGTTATACAAAATGTTTTGTATTTTCAAAAAATAACTTGCATGATTCGATAGTACTACTGTAGGTAAATCGTCCTGCTGCGGGAAAACAACCACTAAAATTTCACGTTGTATACATAATATAATATAGACTCTAGGAGTTTATCACAAAAAATATTTGTTTCCCCACGCGTTAAATGGCACTGCGTTTTTTTAGTTGAAAAAGAAACATTTCTTACCTATCATAGCCACGGCTAATGCACCATCGGTCATTTTTAGGGTTCCGTAGTCAACAAGGAACCCTTATAGTTTCGGTCTGTCCGTCCGTCTGTCCGTCTGTCTGTCCGTCCGCGGTTTTGCTCAGAGACTATAGGACCTACTAAGCTGTAATTTGGCATGAATACACATATTAATAATGCCGACAAAATGGTACATAAAATATTTAAAAAATATTTTTTTATGGTACCTCCCCTACACATCAAGCGGGGTTGAATTTTTTTTTTCACGCCCATCCCATCGTGTGGGGTGTCGTTGGATAGGTTTTTTAAAACTATTATGAGTATTCATAGATCATTTTCCGATTTAGGGATTTCTTTGTGAAATATTAAGTTTTAAAGTGGAAAAAATCGTTAGAGGCCAGTGTCCCCCCCTTCTACCAGCTAAGCGGATGCTTCTGGAAATGTGAAAAAATTCACGGGAGTAGGAAATATGCTGAATTTAAAAGGAAAACTATCACGGCTAAGAAGACTTCATAAGTTATTGAGTAATAGTCGATCAACTAAAAAAAATATATTCGGCGAAGTATAAAGGAACTTTTCGTTCAAATTCCTTTGAGATGATGTTGTTAGTAGTGTAAAACATGTTATAAATGTACATTCATTGACCATACAAAAATTTTCAAAAACTTGCGGTGCTACGGAACCCTATATTGCGCGTGGCCCGATACGCACTTGGCCGGTTTTTGCACTATAACTTTTGACAAACGGACTCTACTTTCACTGAGCCAGCAAAAGTCAATATTCGATCAGTGTAAGCACTAACACCATAGTAACACGGTTAAGGTCAGTCAGATTTTTGGCAAGACCAGAACCGCTGATTGTGTTACCTTGAAACATAATATTCTAAGCTATTCCCCGTTGCGACCTCGGGTCAAGTCACACCAAGACGCAGCACGGCGTTTTTTAAAACAGCGTTTCTTAATTCACTACACACTGAGAACTTTATTGTAAGAGGCATGCCCAGCCAAATTGTTGCATTGCGTCGCAGGATCAGATTTACGCAACGCGATGCAGCAATTACAGCGTGGTCTCTTTTAAGAGAGACTTGCTGTGCTGTTTAGCGACAAATTCGAACTCTTACAATGAGAAATATTTCTTCTCGTATAAGCTAATATTAATACGGGGTTGTTTGTTCTCGCAACAATTATAACGAATTTGGTAATTTTTGGAACGAAGTTACTTATCGCGCGTTGCGCCTTGCGGGGGCTAGACGGAATAAGTTGTAACGACACTTTTTATTAGTACCTACATATTAGGGGCAGAGGGCGTTGATATTTTAGTTTATTTATATTGAATCTTAACTACGTACTTAGACAAATAAAACACGGCCAGTCTGTCGTCATTTGACTTAATTACTCCGAGACTATCGCAGGAATTATGTCTAAAAAAATAAAAATTCAATATTTTGACACTAGAATATCAATAGAAAATAGAATATCAATAGAAAAGCGTTGCAATTTTATTATTACTTTTTTATTTGAGGTCGAATTTCGACCATTGAGCGATCTCTAGTATTGAAAATCCTATTTATAACTTCGTCCCATCCGGGTGTCCCTTGACATCTCTCAAGTTTTTTTTTTACCATTACAATGCTACATTGTCATCACAGCAATAATTTTTATATCTATACATATAATAAAACTGTAGAAATGTGAATTCTGTACATTAAAGATATTTAAAAAATAATAAGCGGGGGGTGTCACTACATCGCTATAGAATCCAAAAATGTGGTTAGTTTTTTGTCTGTCTGTCTGTCTGTATGTTTGTTCCACTATCACACGAAAACTACTGATCCGATTTGAATGCGGTTTTCGCAGATATATTTGTCTTCTTCCAACTTAACATCTGGTGTATAAACATTTTTCCCCCCACCCCTATAAGGGGACGAATAAGGGGTCAGATTTTGTATCAAACTTTTTTCTTTAACACGAAAACTACTGATCCGATTTGCTTACGGTTTTCGCAGATATATTTGTCTTCTTCTAACTCAACATCTGGTGTATAAAAATCCCCCCTCCCACCCCTCTAAGGGGACCAAAGAGGGGGTCAGATTTTGTATCAAACTTTTTTCTTGGACTTACTTCATATTATTAACTGTGTTTTCCAACTTTACATCTGTTGATAAATCCCCCCCCCCCCACCCCTCTTAAGGGACAAAAGAGGGGGTAAGATTTTGTATCAACTGATGAAGTAGAAATACTTTAAATGGCAAAACAATGTTTGCCGGGAAAGCTAGTTTAGCCAATAAAATTGGATAAGGTAAAGTAGAGTTGGAATCGCTTATGCCGCGCTGCGTCGCCTCAATATAAACTGACCCTAAATTTCAGACAACAAAATGTTATGTAACACATATATGATATATGGAGGTATACATTCGCTCTACTTTCTGCAAAGGTCAGAGTGTACTTCTATGTCAACTAGTTTTCGCTTTGGTCACTTGATGAACTGGCTTATTGTAACACCTTAGACGCGTCTTATTCTTGCAATTTTGAATTGAAACTGCATCGTTGTTCTATAAATCTTCAGTTTAATTCATCGAAGCATATACGGGGAGACCGATCGAATCCGGTAAAACTGACCACAGTATGGTCATCTGGTCTGGGATATAAAGTATCCTATGTCCTTTCGCGGGAATCAAACTATCTTCATATCGCAAAATTCAGTAAAATCGGTACAACGGCTTGAGCGTGAAGAGGTAACAGACGGACAGACACACTTTCGCATTTCTTAATCAAATTTAGAAGTTATGGAATTTCAAAACGCCATAGTTCCATACAAATTTCTTTAAAAATAATTACTGATGTCACAGCAGCTGTTCTCCGGTAAACAATCTATTCATGATGCACGATTAAATAATATTTCAATATGGTCCCAAGGAAAATGATTTATAGATTATTCTTTGGTCGGGTTTATGTCAAATCAATCTTTGGAATAATTATGAATATAATATCCATACTAATATTATAAATGCGAAAAAGTCTGTCTGTTACTTCTTCACGTCTAGACCGCTGGACCGATTTTGCTGAAATTTGGCATGGAGATACTTTAAGTCCCGGGAAAGGACATAGGATACATTTGGTCCCGGAAAAATGTACGGTTTTCGCGCGATAAACGAGTTTTGGCGCAACGGAGTTGAGGGCGTCATCTAGTAATTCATAAATGCGAGGAAGGAGAGAAGACGTGATACAATTTTTAAACCAGACTGGCGCAATGGCCTTAATAATATTATCATGTAAAGTACAAAACTCCGATCGTATCCAACAAAGGGCCGCTCGAATTGTTGACTGCCATAGTGTTTCAAACAGCTTGGACCCCTTGGAATTACGCCGAGATGTAGCTTCACTCTGCATCCTCTATCGGTTGTATCACGGGGAGTGCTCTGAGGAATAATTGTTCGGAATAATACCACCTTCAACTTTACGCCATCGTCCCACGCGAAAAACATACCATCCTCATCACCTTGATGAGCGGCAGTCTTCCACAGTGCGTTTTTTCGCGTATATTTCTGCCGCGCACTATAAACTCTGGAACGAATTGTCACCAGCAGTATTTCCGGACCTATACGATCTGCAAACCTTCAAGAAAAGAGCGTATTCCCTCTTAAAAGGCCGGCAACGCACCTGCAGCTCTTCTGATGTTGCGAGTGTCCATGGGCGACGGTAGTTGCTTACCATCAGGTGACCCGTTTGCTCATTTGCCCCCTTATTTAATAAAAAACTAGTTTATATCCATACTATCTAATATTACAAATGTCTTCAGTCTGTCTGTTTCCTCTTCACGCCCAAACCGCTGAACCGATTTTGGTATGGAGATACTTTGACTCCCGGAAAACGACAAAATATTATGTCGGAAAAATGTACGACTTTCATGTGAGAAAAGAATTTTCGCGTTACGAAGTTGCGTCCGTCGTCTAGTTAATTAATATTATTAAAATTTAAAACATTGAAATCATGTTTCTCGTTATTTTGATTAAAATAACTTCTATGGCATTCATTACATAAATGAAGGTCGCAATAAGTCCCTTTCTCTCTTTTCTCGGTATCTAATCAGTGTTTATTTCTTTGAGCTATATTCATAGCAATTTTCTAGCAATTCGCAAATTAAAAATACGAATAATATTTTTTTTATTTTTAGGGTTCCGTACGTAAGAAAAATTTTCACAGATTGTGTTTATTCGTTGCCGCTATAACAACAAATACTAAAAATAAAATTAATATGTACACATGCCTATGCGTGCACTCACTCATTTACTTAAAGGTTGAGGTTTATTTCGCGGAATATTGCTAAAAATAATAACAAACTAAATTTTAGGCCCCGAATTACATTAAAAAAAAAATGACAGTATTGCCAAAAGCAATGTTCGGCTCCAGTTCGAATTTAGAATGACTCATTTAATAAAAAACCCGATAAAAAATCTCTAAAAATTATTGTACGTTATAATAGATACCATCATAAACCTTATTCGAGTACATTAATAATTATTGCAGACATTTGGTTAATCTTCTTCACTTTTATCCCACATACATATTTTAAATGGTTCGACCACATTTTAGGGTTCGACCGATATTCATCAAACATGTCTGAAAACACTCGCACAAAAGTCTTGAGGGGGCTCCCGTACAAAAAACGTGTTTTTTCCTTGTTTGCTTAATATCAATAATGGCAGCAGGTAGGCACAAAAAATTATCGTAAAATCCTTAATTTTAAATAGTAAATTTAAAATAAAATAAAAAGAAATTAAAAATAACCCTATGAAAAAAAAACATTTTTTGCCTATTTTTGCTCTATGACGGTATGGAACCTTTCGTGCACGAATCCGACTCGCACTTGACTAATTTTTTAAGGGTTAAAATGCATCGCATCGACGCGTCACGTTGCAATGTGAGGCGACCCTAACCCTAATCGATGGAGCGTGCGCCCTACGATCATGTTCCTGGGGGAAGTTCCTATAAAATCTAGGCACAAGCCGGTCTTCCGGTAGATCCTAGACGCGCCGCGCGGCAACCTCCCGCGTTTTCCTTTTTATTTTCCCTTTTCGTTCTGCACTCTCTTTTGTTCTACGATGAAAAAGTGAATTATTATTAAATTTCGGAACTTTATTTAAGTAATAAAATTTAAGTGAACAAGATGCCAACCGTACAGTAAGTATTACTTAAATATTAATTGTTGTTGGTATCCAAAGTAAAATATTTTTTATTAGTATTTTTTAAATTCATATCTAAATCCACTTGCTTCCATTTATAAGATTTTCTAGACTTGAAAGTTTTAATTTTCCGTTTTTATATGATGTTGATTAATTTTTTATTACAAGTGATCAATAAAAATACGTTCTAGGTACGCATTTTTCAAATCGGAGTAATGAAAAAGTTTTATATGCCAACCATAATACCTTCGGTGAAATTCAGTTAAGAAAATAAATATTTTAAACCTGTTGCGTTGATTCTGTCACATGTGTGTTGTGCACGTACTATTGCAGTGTACAGTGAAAAAGATGATTTTTTTGTTTTCATTTAATAGGTTGCGAGAATTTTAACTGATTTTAAGGATTTTTTTAGGGTTCCGTATTTATAAACCACGAGGATGGACGAAACAAAAACTGTCTTATGGAGGCATATTTGTCAATAAATTCAATTTACAACCACTTAAAATAGAGCACTAAAAATAATAATTCTTAAACTGAAATAGGGAGACTGCTTACGCTAAACTTGTGTCTATATCAGCGCATGTTCAATGTATGTACTAAGATGTGGATGAAGATTGATGGTTTGTTTGGCTCTTGTCTATCAAAAAGCAATTTCGTTGATAGGTACGGTCGCCGATAGATCCGGTGTACCACTTGTCGTTGGGAAATAAGATCAAAACAATTTTTGCAATAATAGCAATATTAGAGTTAAGTAAGTATTATAATTCGAGAACATCGTGATCAATAGGATATTGTGTTACAGCAATTTTTTCTCGCTAGAGCACCAGCATAAGAAATACACAATCAATAAAAAAAAACTTAATCCTCTATAAAAAAGCTCAAGTGGACTTTCTTATACTTTAAATATTTGTTTGCCAGCTTTTCTTATATTATGCTATAACGCAAGCAATAATAATTTACGCAGTATTCGTTCTTTTTTCAAGATTTAATAAGATATTATTAATAAGATAAGAAGATTTAATAAGTACAATTTTATTCGTAAGCTTTACAAATACTTTACAAATATTATGTTCCTGCTTGGCTTATTGTAAAAGCTGTTATACCACACTTCAGCTGATCTTACAAAGTATAATCATTAAACTAAGTGACAGCTGGAGGTCCCTTGGGAGACGTCTGAAGACATCATTCTGCAGTTTAAATCTTAAAAGCATTGCATTTGAATACTGTCCAACTTTGTAAGTTTTCGAAAACCACATTGTTAAACTGTATATGGAACATAAACTTATATTTACAAAGATTTATAGGATAATTTTAAGGACTTCAATTTTCTAACTTTCTTTTTATGGTTCCGTAGTCAACAAGGAAGCCTTATAGTTTCGGTCTGTCCGTCCGTCTGTCCGTCTGTCTGTCTGTCCGCGGTTTTGCTCAGAGACTATAGGACCTACGAAGCTGTAATTTGGCATAAATATACATATTAATAATGTCTACAAAATGGTACATAAAATATTTAAAAAATATTTTTTTTATGGTACCTCCCCTACACATCAAGCGGGGTTGATTTTTTTTTTCGCGCCCACCCCATCGTGTGGGGTGTCGTTGGATAGGTTTTTTAAAGATATTATGAGTATTCATAGGTCATTTTCTGGTTTAGGGGTCCATTTGTGAAATATTAAGTTTTAAAGTGGAAAAAATCGTTAGAGTGCCCCCCTTCTACCAGCTAAACGGTTGCTTCTGGAAATGTGAAAAAATTCACGGGAGTAGGAAATATGCTGAATTTAAAAGGAAAACTATCACGACTAAGTTGACGTCATAAGTTATTGAGTAATAGTCGATCAACTAAAAAAAATGTATTCGGCGAAGTATAAAGGAACTTTTCGTTCAAATTCCTTTGAGATGATGTTGTTAGTAGTGTAAAACATGTTATAAATGTACATTCATTGACCATACAAAAATTTTCAAAAACTAGCGGTGCTACGGAACCCTACATTGCGCGTGGCCCGACACGCACTTGGCCGGTTTTTATTTACGAATACTTACACTTCTTGTCGGGGGCCCAATACATCAAATCTAATAAAATATTAAATTATCCTTGGTGCGAAAAACATAATAAAGATAGAAAAAAAGGATATGGACGAATTATAGCCCATATATGGACCATATATGGGCTATAATTCGCCCATAATTGCATAAATAAAAAAAATAAAAATACATCCAATATTATCTCTGATCTATTTTAAAGTATTCCATTCCTGCATCCAGCCATATCGGATGTGCAAGAATTATTGTGTGTTTTGATCACTTATGGTTCCACAACTTAGTTGGAAGGCAAACAAATTCTGTTGGATGGCGGGACTGATCATGGGCTGACCAGGGGCCGTACAACGAAACCGTTAGAAGACACAATCGAACGAATCGGAATGCCACGTCCTACTCAAGCAAACGTGAAATGACGTTGTTAGAGTAGAACGCGGCATTCAGATTCGATGATTAAATCGTTTTGAGAATTCATCGTGGGCCTCCAGATTCCTTTTTTTGCATTTTCATGTGTGTGCACAACTGTGGTCAGTCGTCAGAATGTAGATCGGCATACGATCGGCTTAACATGAGTAATATGAGTATCTCCCCGTATACAAAGGGCTCTATGCATTGCATATCGACATTAATTCTGCCGGCGAATTCTCTCCAACAATTGATTCGTGCAATCAGTGCAGCTTATGCTAATTCTATGGCATCAATACGACCATAATGTCGATCGCTTTACAATTTACATGAATTTGTATTCGTATTATCCTGTATACGACGTTAGTATAATATTTGCCATAACTCAGTAAAACCGATACGACCATACGCGCAATTTCAACGCTGAAGTAAAATATTATGTTAATTATTCTAGGTATCGTTTTTAGGGCTTCGTAGCCAAAGGATAAAAACGGAACCCTATTACTAAGACTTTGTTGTCTGTCCGTCTGTCTGTCTCCAGGCTGTATCTCAAATCGCTACAGCTAGACTTCTGAAATTTTCACAGATTGTGTATTTCTGTTACCGCTATAGCAACAAAATATACTAAAAACAAAATAAAATTAATATTTAAGTGAGGGCTGACATACAAAAAACACAATTTTTGGCTTATTTTTGCTCTATACCGGTACGAAACCTTTCGTGCGCGAGTCCGACTCGCACTTGGCCGATTTTTTAATCTCATACATTTTGGTGTCGGCACCGAAGATCAGCGAGCGGTCAATGCGACAAACTTGTACATATTATTTTTAATATCAAATAGTATGTTCTAAGACAATATTAAGTCGCTTTAGTGCAAGTTTTCGCACTTCAAGAATAAAGCAAAGTTTTAAAACATTTTTAACTACAAAACACTTTTCTTAGTATTTTCTAAGATAAAATCAAACTCGTACCTGAAGCGGCGCCCGATAGTTCTCAACTTCGATGGCCATTCATGCTCTTGGAGATAATTAAAAGGTATTTCTATCCCTTATGTTCTTTTAAAATTAGAGAGAGATATGTGTATTGATCTCGACTTGAGCCTTTAAGCTTAGCATCAGCATAATAGCTTTTGATGCCCTGACATTGTATTTTCAAGTTTGTAATAAGTGTGCTTCATTTATCTAAAAGTGTTTTGAAAACCTTGTTTTTTTAAGGTTATATTATTTTCTTTTACCACATTATACTTACTGTGCTACTTTGACATGATGTTCGATTCAGTGAGATAACGATATTATGCACTATGCTTTAAAAGCATCTCTGGTTGGTAATATATTGCTAACTAGCTGTCCCGGCAAACGTTGTTTTGCCATTTAAAGTGCTTCTACTTCAATCAGTTGATACAAAATCTTACCCCCTCTTTTATCCCCTAAGAGGGGTGGGGGAAATATTTTATACATCAGATGCTAAGTTGGAAAACACAGTTAATAATGTGAAGTAAGTCCATGAAAGAAAAAAGTTTGATACAAAATCTGACCCCCTCTTTGGTCCCCTTATAGGGGTGGCGGGGGGAGGGTTTATACACCAGATGTTAAGTTGGAAGAAAATAAATAAATATCTGCGAGAACCGCATTCAAATCGGATCAGTAGTTTTCGTGTGATAGTGGAACAAACATACAGACAGACAGACAGACAAAAAACTAACCAAATTTTTGGCTTCTATAGCGATCTAGTGACACCTCCCGCTTATTATTTTTTGAATATCTTTAATGTACAGAATTCACATTTCTACAGTTTTATTATATTATGTATATAGATATTGCATTACCACCACAAAACTTTTATTATATTAGGTAAAGGGCACTACAAACATTTTTATAGGCCCAAATCCTTACAAATATTATAACTGCAAAAGTGTGTTTGTGTCTTCACTCTCATCTCAGGAACTACGTCCGATTTGAAAAATTATTTCAGTGTTAGATAGCCCATTTATTAAGGAAGGCTATAGGCTATATTTTATCACGCTACGACTAATAGGAGAATGTGGAAAAAACGGCAGAAATTATTTGAAATGGCTTATCTCACGAACAATTTTTATGTTATTTGGCATAGATAAGAAGTAGACCACGTGAAGGATCATAGGCGATCGATTTTAATCATTTTTTCAGTGGCTATATATTTTATACCCGTGCGACGCCGGGGCGGGTCGCTAGTTATGGGATAAGATAAGAACACTTGATATTTCATCGCAGGACAACAACCATCGTAACTATAAGTTAGAGTGCGCTCTAATGAGTTTTGAAGCACGTCCAACCTCTCAATCGCGTCAAGTATCAAAATGATTGCATTGTGCTAGCCACCACTGTAATTTATTACACGAGAAACTATCAAGAAAGTTTTTGTATTGTCTACGTCAAAGTTTTAATTTTATTTCTACCAAAGCACTGATTAAAGTGTTCTTTTTCAGCGCAGCTTCTAGAGTATTAAAGATTTAAAGATTCTACAAAAATTAATGCTGAAATGCTAGAAAGACCTACTTTGAACCTACTAGATTCTAGAAAGGTCATTATTTAAAAACATTAAGGGTCATTTCATCGCAATTGGTCTTTCTAGAATCCAGAAGGCTGCGAACAAATGACCCATTGATAAATGCGTAAATTGATCGCAAGTCTTTCTAGAATCCTGTTTCATTGAATTGTAAATTGCATTGTTACTAACTTAAATGACAAAACAGTACAACGTGGTACAAATATCACACAGTAAAGATAAATTTGTTTTGGCTATTTAAAGTTATTTGAAATCACGTGCACGTGTGCGTAAGAGAAAATGCTTTATATTATGTTAATACCTCAAAGGCATGATCCAGACCTATTTACCTGTTGAACTTGACTTTATTCAGAGTTTGTGCATTAGACACCGTTTTAATTGCTAAAACTTTCCTTCTGTAAAGTTATAATTAATAGGAGCAAAGTTACTCAATCCCTGCAAAGGTGATCTGAGTGTTGGCGCTAGGGAGAAAGGTAATAGGTATCTATCCTCACTTCAGTCTGTTATAATTATCTCTTTGCTTTATCGGGCTATACATTTAATATTTAGAGATATTTAGGAATGTTGACTATAATTTGATAACTATAATGAATAGTAGGGCTTTGAACATTTTATAACCTCGAAGTTGGAAGAAAAAACTGGATGGTGTTTGACATAAAATATCGGAATCGCTATCGCACTTAGTGATGCATGCTTAGTACCCTGTTGAAATTTGTCACCCAACCAACTATCTGTATTTTCACGCTGTTGATATCTCGACATCTAAAATAGACTATATAATTTGATCACTAAGTATCACTTATTTCAGGTCGCTGCCGAAGCTGTGCAGTCAAGAGGAAGAACAGGGGCGTCCGCCTCAAGGCGGCGTGGTCACGTTTGAGCCGATACAGCATGACCACGACTTCTGCGAGAGAGTCGTGATCAATGTAAGTAAACTCTTTTGTAGTAGACGTGATCAAATTAATGGGAACGTGCGACCAATTCACCGATGGATCCGTATCTATTTTATATTAACTTTGGACTAAAAGCAATCTAACAATTAATATAATTGACAATAATATTACTCGCCTTTTTACCGACTTCAAAAAAATATTATATGTTTGGAGTAAAAACTGCACCGCATTTTTAAATAGTACAGAATTTTTCCAAACAATAATTGTTTGATTAGGTGCCATGCAAAAATTACCTTCTTCACTATGAAAATCTCGCATTTCGTAGACAGTAGGTACATACATAATGATGTAATAGAGAACACGTAAGCCATACATAATTTAGTTCATAACTCGTAAACGATGTTCACATAACAACATAATGTATAAGTTTCTAAGAAGCTGCCTCTCAAGGATACGCATAATTTGAGAAAAGCAAATTAATTTAATAAAGGAAAACTACAACACATTCACGGTCAAGGTGCTATAATATGGGTTCACATGATTAACAACATGACTGGTGAGACATTACCGATACTTATGGAGAGTACACTGTACTCGATTCTCATTATAATTATGTAATAAAATTAGGTTCTTAATTTTTTTCCGAATTTCCTAAAAATAAATGAATCATGGATACTAAGTAAATTACGCGGCTAGGCAAGTAGGCATACTATGCGGCCGGTGCAGAGGCGTGCGCTACCAAAGAAACACCACACAACTACCCCTCCCGCTCGCGGCCGGTGTCCATGCGTTGGGTAAATAATTATTTAACTTTAAGCTACATTTACTCAGTGATCAATTGATATATATTTTTTAACTAATATAATAGCCAAATATCACGTCCTCGAGTATTGAACATGTCTCACCAGTCACGCAGTATTAGGTACGTATGTATTTTAACCTTTAACACTAGGCGGGCAATAAAATATATTATGTAATGTAGAGTAAGTACTTACTCTACATCCTTTTAATATTAAAATGTGAAAACGTGGATGTTTGTTACGCTTCCACGAGAAAACTACTTGACGAATCATCGTGAAACTTTGTACACATACTATTGGATGTATCAGAAGTAACATAGGATACTTTTTATCGTAATGTTTTTTTTTCACGAAAAAAAAATTATGACGTGGACGCGGGCGAAGTCGCAGGCAACAGCTAGTTCATAACATTATTATTAGGTAGTACATGACGCCTGCCGTTATGCAAGGGCGGATCCAGGGGGGGGTCATAGGGGTCATGCCCCCCCCCCCCCCTGGGCTGGGTTCAGGTCCTAGGTGAACCACTAAGTAAAATTGTTAAACATGCTGATTTTATAGATTTTGACTTGACCACGACTATGTGATCCCCCCCCCCTTTATCTCGCGGGAGCTGTACATAAAAACTCAAAAGGTTTTTTTATAAAGTTTCTTTACAATTGACTAAAGTATATAGGTGCCATTTCGTTCGATAACTTTCGGCTATCTTGTTGGTAGGGACATGATCCCATTGCTATAAAAATTTTGGGGCTTCTGATGAAAAAACTGCGACAAGTGGTTTTGGCAGTCCTCTTGTGATGTCAACCTGACACTGCCTAAGGAATTCTGCACCAAACGAAACAGGTGGAAATCTGAAGGTGCAACGTCAGGACTATACGGCGGATACATTAACACCTCCCAGCCAAACTCCCGTAATTTTTGCTGGGTGGCTAAAGATGTGTGATGTCTAGCGTTACCATGGTGAAAAACCACACGCCTTCTGTTGATTAATTCCGGCCGCTTTCTGTCAACTTCTTGCTTTAATCTCATCAGTTATTCGCAATACAGTTCAGAATTGATGGTTCTACCTGGCTGTAACAGCCCATAATGAATAATGCCCTTCCAATCCCACCACACACACAGCATCACCTTGTTGAGAGTTTCGCCACAGTCTGTGAAGCCTGACCGGCCTTTGACCTCTACCTTTTTCAAACATTCTTGTCGTACGTGATCCATTTTTCATCACCAGTTATCAGCTTCCTCAAAAATGGTTCGGTTTCATTACGTCGTAATAAAGAATCACAATTGAGTACACGGTTCATTAGGTTTATTTCAGTGAGCTCATGAGGCACCCAAATATCGATCTTTTTTGTGTACCCAGCTTTTTTCAAATGCACCAAAACCGTTTTGTGGTCAATCCCCAGTTCTTCAGCTACATCGTAACTACTAATATGCCGATCTTGCTCCACTTTTTCAAAAATGGCATCAGTTATGTCCGTAACAGGGCGACCAGAGCGACGTGCAATGTGCATCTTTGATATCAAAATTTCCGGATTGAAAACGCTAAAACCAAATTTGCGCTACTTTCACAGCTATACTGCATTAGGTCCATAAACATCACAAATTTTTTTCGCGGCTTGTGTTGCATTTTTAACTTTTTTGTAATAAAATTTTAAAATGTATCGAATTTCTTCATTACAATCACTCATTTTAACATTAAGAAAAACAAATGAAAAGCTCACATTACCTAATTTGAATTTGGAATTGTCTTCTATAAAATTAAAACTTTTTAATGATACCAAAATCAGCCAGATAGAATTTATATAGCCCAATAGATTTTAAGAGAAGTTCATACATACCTACTATAATGCGAAAAGACTTTCTCCCCGACCTATTATTATATTTCCGGGATGAAAAGTATCCTAAATCATTTCCCGGGATTCATTCTCAGCACATTACTTCATTCATTTCTAGTACATACCAAATTTCATCAAAAATAATTTCAACTGTTTATGTATGAAGAAGTGACGTAAAATTTGGTTTTCTTCTCTACAACTGCAACAGTACCTATAAGTTAAATCGTAACGCCAAGTATTTTCATTCAACGCACGAACTTTTCAATACGTCAAATCAAACACTGTACTAACTTTCAAGGCGTTAAAACTTTTCATTCAGTAATGTTTTATTCAGGATTTAACTACATGTGTTCAACCTACTTATGGCAATGCAACTGCTAGTTAGTTGTTAAGTGCTAATGAGATAATTTTTAATTTACTCACTTCACTCATGTCTTCTAGTTCTAATTGATTCTTTTTGAGTATGTACAATTATAAAAAACCATAGAAGCTGTTTTCAAGCTATTGCGTAGCTTTTATCGCGAGCTTTGAGCGCGGCAACCGAATCAACCGATTCGAAAAAATTCCATAACGAATCAACCTAACGCTCCGACGGGCGCAGCGCTGCGGCGTTGCTAGACTTCCACACGGTGTTTGTGTGCGTGTGACTAGACGTATGCGAATTATAATTGCATAAGTTGATAAAAATGCTATGCAATAGCTTTACCGCGGCACTCCCCAAGTGACTCACGTATTTTTTATTGTATTTTTCGACCACAGACTAGTGATACGTAATTAAGTACACTTACAGCGTTATAACAAGCTTATCGTGGGGCCATAATATTATTGTAATTATTATAATTGAATAGGGGTATTCGCCAATCTTGAGGAAGAGCTACGTAATAAAGGGTTTTACCGACCTACGTCGTAGGTCTAAGGGGTTTTTACAAGATTACGGTAAAGGAATGATTTTGAAACTCCTTTAAAATGGTCGGACCGATTTTTATGCAATTTTAAAGGATTCGATCAAGCTGGTATCATAACATTTACCAATTTCATTCAAGTAAAAACTTCTTTAGCTACATTGTGCACTTCTTGGGAATGGTAAAAAATGTTAAAGTCACGTGACCTGATCTTAATTTTGTAAGGCGAGTAGACCACCAGACACCAGTATGGCGTAAGAGAAGTAATGTCTCTTTTCTAACTACCGCGCTTCTGAATATATGCCAGTTCCTGTTCTTTCGTTTGCTCTCACTTCCTGATTGTAGTGAATTGTTTTAATAATTATAGCTGGTTTGTCTTGTACACCATTGAGGAAATTGATTTCTAGGCATATAACCGAGTCATTTGATCGGCTCATGTCAATTCAATATTAGCCGTGATCGGTCGGATGGGTTTGACTTAGGCGTCCTAACCTACAATGATAATATTATATTATAAAACATTACGTACCTAGCTATGTCATCAAGTCATCTTAATGACTTGATGACATAGTTGGATGATCCTACTCCTCCACCTTTCTTCTGATTAATTTCGTTGCGGGTCCCAAGACAGATTTAGCTTGTCCCTCGGGCATCCTTGAGATCATACCAAAGGGTTTTCGTGGTTGGTTACCACTGTTGATCCCGGCGACACAGGAGTTGCAGTGGTGGGAATGTGTGGTGGGCCTTTGCCGTTAAAAAAAAATAAAAAAGTCATCTTAATGAGATGAGTGCTTGCAATCACTTCTAATTCGATCCTGGCTATAGGTAGATAGCTAGTTAATTGATGCATAATGTAATTTTCATGATCCACACAAACTATGCATTTGAATATTATGTTAATGTCCATAACATAATACTATGGTGATCCCGGAAATCAAAGGATAGTTTGTATTGCAAAAAAACTGTTTTAAAACTTTATTTTATTGAAGTATGAGAACAAAACAAGTAATAGTTAACGTCATAACTCATAACTCTTATTGCTATTGTAGTATTTCCTTCTATAAAAGTAATGAAGAATATTGCTATTCTAATAAGCTTTGCATAAGTGTACCTACAAAGATTTATGTCGTTTCGACGAACATAGGAAACTACAGCTTATATCGCAATAACAACTCAACAAGTAGCTTATTTTTCTATAAATAATTTTTCCTTAAGTAGAATAAAATTTTCATAATATTAAATATGAACATCCTAGGAGAATACTAATATTGCTTCGTTGTCTAAGCGGGTTTTAAAAGTTATTGCTTATTAGTTGATAAAAAAAGTAAAGCACAAAGCATAAATAATTTTAAAGTCTCTACTTCTTTATGGGATCGAATCCTGAGAAATATAAATTGTTAAATAAATAATGACTACTAAATATACAAGAGTAGTTTTTCTTAGCTTAACAATGTTGGATTTTGTGAATATCATAAAAATTATGTATACTTTAGGACCGTAAATGCAACATTCGATAATATTTTTTTATTTTTTAATTCTTTACTATTTCGGATAAATGCAATTTTTAGATATATGACAACAATACCTTTTTAGAATTTATAATCTCTAGATTACAGTATAATTCAAAATGCTTGTACTATACCACAAGTACCAACCTAGTCGTGAAAACATTATGTCACATATTTTTTATAATAGAATATCATAGCACATATTATAATATTATACATAGCCCTTCACAGCATAATATCTAGATTAACTAGAAATCGCGCAATGGTCGAAATTCGACCTTAGTTTCAACGACATTAGGAATAATACCTATAATATTTTGGAACAAATTATTGAATTGATCATATTTTTCAATTCTTTTTATTTTTTCTTTTAATTTCAACTCTTGTCTCTGGCACTCAGCTGATCTCAGACCGGCGGCCGGCCGTGTAAGCATTCTCCAATAATGTCTAAGATTCAATAAGAAAAACTATGATCATTGATCAGTCATCTTTTCTAGTGTGTGTGTTGTAGAGTGTGTAATGTTTTATTTGTTATAAAAAATATGATAAAAGCATAATTTCAAAATAATATTAGCTCGATGCACTCCTTCACCATATAAACTATAACAGTGAAAAATTTCATTCACCTACGTTTCCCCATTTTTCGTCCAAAGGGATACAAAGTTTTTCGCTCGCGTAAATATCTAACTACAGAATCTAGATTAATAAGAATATTATGTTAATGTCGTGCGTCGTATAAAACAGCCTTTGTTCAAGAAGTGACATTATTGTAATTTTATAATAAATCGCTTCTATTTTCATCTCAGTTAATTTTTTTCTCCTTTTCACATAACATCTGTGAATATTCTCAACATTTGTTTCATAAATGACAACGATGTTATGTTATTTTTTTTCACTGTAAATTTTCTCAGGCCTATTATTTTCACAACATAGTTTAATTAGTATCAGGTTTCATTTTTCTCAGTGGTATCATTAATCATAATTATGTATAAGTAACTAGATGTTCCGCGCAACTTCGCCCGCGCAAATTAGGAATTTCACAAACAAATTGCCCACAAAAATAGCCTGTGATCCTTAACGTGGTCTTCTTTTTATCTGTGACACTGCCAAATAACATAAAAATTGCTCCAGTAGTTCATGATAATTAAGCCCTTTCAAATAATTTTCTTCGTTTTTTCCACGCATTGGTTTCCTCTTGTTTCTTCGTTTCTATTAATAGTCTTAGCGTGAACATAATATATAGCCTTCCTCGATAAATGAACTATCTAACACTGAAAGAATTTTTCAAATTAATTGCATCAGTAGTTACTGAGATTCGCGCATTCAAACAAACAAACTCTTCCGCTTTATAACATTAAGTAGAGATAACAATGTTTTTTGTCACCGAATCACAAAACAAACCGTTAATAAAATATTTTCGAGTGACACAAACCGGGAAAATGTATTCCATATCGGAAGATATAGTAAATTGGGCTCGACGCAATTTGAGACCTAGGCATTTGATACGACACTTGGTTCAATTAAAGTACCCAGTGAAGGGGTTTTCAGCCCTCTTGGGTATCGTGACGTAACAATTTCAGTTCAGTCAGCATTGTTCACGTTGCGATACAGGGCCTATAGCCGAAACTTTTTCGTTTTCGCTTCGTTATAGAATCGCCGATCAAAATGTACGGAATTGACATAAGACGAGTCGAACGTCAACGTCATATTAACGAACGCTTATGTCAATTCCATACATTTTCATCGGCGATTCTATAACGAAGCGAAAACGAAAAGATTTTGGCTCACCCCCAGGAATTATAACAAAACTGCATTTTAAAAAGATAAAACCGACTTCAAAATTGTACGTAATTGAGAATTAAAACTTCCTATTTCCAAAACTACTGAACCGATTTTGATGAAACTTGCACTATTCCCTAAGTTGAACAATACCTGGTACAATAAAAAAAGAATCACTTAAATCGGACTTGTAGTTCCGGAGATATGCGTGCACAAACATAAAAACATACATACATACATACAGGTCATACACTTTTGAAATTTGGCACATTTGTTCAGAAGCTGTTATAGATTAACATATTATGCAAAAACTGGGCAGTTCTGGAAATATAACATACATACGCATCGAATTGATAACCTCCTTTTTTGAAGTCGGTTTGAAAAGAGTATCTGACAATATTATAAACTTAAGAGTAGCTGCATCACGCTACATAATATAATTTAGTAGAAGATCCGAACTTAGATCAACCTTCACCGAGCTAATAATAATAGAATGAAAAATATTTTATAACAAAAGTATGAGTATTAGAAAATAGATACAACACTTTCCTCAAGTTTGCCATAATTATACGATTACTTTCTAGAAATTATTCCTTACCAGCAACAATAAAAATTGATGCAATAATGCAGTGTATTTTTTGTAAATATTAAAAAAAATATATTAAAAAAATATTAATTAAAAATAGTCTGTCCAGGATTATTTTAGGCAACCAATTTTCTGATATACTAAATTTGCTATAACTAAATAATTTTCATTCTATTATCAGCTCGGTGAAGGTCGATCTAAGTTCGGAGCTTAGACTAATAGAACAATGCTACTTTAATAATATCAGACTGGTCCCAAACGTTAGATTATTTTAAGAACGTCAAATTCCTGTCGAACACCAAATTTTTATACATACTGGCACGTGCTAGCATACAAACCAGGCATTGCGCACACAAAATATTATGTGCTTAACGTTAAAAATAATTTTAAAGTTAAGCACAGAATATTTTGTGTGCGCAATGCGTGGTTTTATGTTACATGTGAAAATCAGGCCTTCAGACCTGAATCTTAAAAATTGGCTAAACGTATGTTGCGAGTTTTTAAAATCCGTAATCAACAAGGAACCCTTATAATTTCGGTCTGTCCGTCCGTCTGTCTGTCCGCGGTTTTGTTCAGAGACTATAATAGGGCCGACAAAGCCTTATCGGCATGAATGCACATATTAATAATGCCGACAAAATGGTATAAGAAATCTTAATTTATTTTTCTCCTAAATTTTTTCCTCAAGCGGGGATGATTTTTTTTCGCGTCTCTCTATAATATGTTGTCTATATGTTTGTCTATATCAACGTCTTTCGGTTTTATTTTTCAAAAATATTATTAATTGAACAGAAAACAATCTTTATAGAATCCGTAGCACGTTGCACCCTCTACAGTCTACGGCGTAGCAGTGGCTACGAAACAAACATTAATAATTGTAATATATAATGCATTTTCAAATTACTATATAAAAATGTGCGTAGAGCCGATATTAAATAATAATTAATAAGCGTTATTTCTCGTGTGCTTATAAAAATAATAATCATTACACTAATATTATGTGATTATGTAAAATGCTTATACAAAGCAAATTCTTGTAAAATACAAATTAATTATCATAATATTAGGTCCTTTAGGTATTTAGCACGGGGCCAGACTGACGTGGTGTGAAGCGTCCATAGATATTATATTTTTTTAATATTAATTTATTATTATTCTTTTAAATAGTATGCTTTCTTGCACATAATATGTAATTAACGGTCACATAATATTATCTTTACACATAATACATTTTGCCCGCGGCGTTTACGTAGAATTCTATCTGACTTGTGCCTGTTTTACGAAATCTTTGATTCATTATAATATTATGAACAACTCGAAACAGACATATAGTCCATGTTTTTTATTATTCTAAGATATTTAGTAACATAAAATAACGATATTTCTTAAAGCTACCTGATACTTGTGATACTTTATTACTGCCAGTTCCGAAGAGTCTGGTTACTAACGGGACTCAGTTCAACTTGGGTTACTTCGCTATGTAACTCTATATGACGCCACGTGCATGCAATAATATAAGTTTTCAAAGGTCGTGTTTTGAAATGTTTCACTTTCTTGTTATAGTTATTTTATAAAAAAAACTAGCAGAATACTAGGGTCGATTGTTAAAATCGGAATAACATATATATTTCGAAATACAAAAGAATTATTATTATTGCCTTATAAACAACGTAACTGTTATAAAATCAGCTTTTTGACATTAAACCTTTTAAAGATGTAAAGGTATTCACTGGTGTAGACAAGTAGGGTAGGCTTAAACAACATGACGGCGGGTAGATCCTGTCAGCTTCACGACAGTTCCGACATTCCTGACCCACAAACAATGAAAATGTGCCTTTATTTCACGCTCGAGTTCGCTACTTTACTATTATTTCATTGAGAACAATATAAGCTTAGCCTTTTCTATCAGTTGTTTCCGCTTAATATGTAGCGACCGAAGTGGCAAATGTCTCCTGTTGTTGTAAACAAACATAATAAGATCATAATTTTACGCTTCTAATACTTTGGTGTGGTAATTTGAAAATTGTTTTTTCTAAGTTTCATTAGAAGAATGCAGGCTCATCACCTGATTGTCTAACAAGTAGGATGATCCGTGGGTAAACATTTATAAACCACCTTAATTGCAATTAAATTGAAATTAAATATCGCCACCACTTATAATACTTCACAGATATTGTGAAGTAAATATATATTTTCTGGATCAAAGTAACTAATTTGACACCGCCAACACGGAATTGAATAATATTTTCAGTAAACAAATCGAACTGCAGCAAAACAAATGAGGTCACGCTTCATTTCGCTTCGCAAATGTTTTGACATTCTAAATGAAGCCAGCTTAATTAAATCGATCTTAGCCAAAGGGTATACGAATCAAAATACTGGGCTTTTTATGGCTTTTTCTATTTTAAGCTGTAAAAGCATTCCTTGATTTATTTTTATTGAAGAAAAGTTTGGACTACGATCATTGTTTTAAATATTTTCATTGATGTTAAAACGTAGATTTTTAACTTTTTAACCGACTTTTATTTTACTCTTATATTTAGGAAATTATCTGTTTGGTATAACACTAAAACTTGTCCAGTCAAACAGTAATTTAGGTATGTTACCCAAGTTATATAACTATTCTCAGTACTTGCCCAAAGCGTCGGAGTCGAGACATTTTGTGGTGTCAAAATATGTCTTCGTACCCAGTTATTGGAATTAGAAGATCCACCCAACTATGCAGATATTTCAATCTATGTAGGAACACTGGACGCCTGGGAAATGGATGATATGAATATCTTGGCTTCATACATCTAAAATGGCTTTATAGATCTTAGATGTTTGTTCAATTAACCCAATCTTTCCATAGAGGATTTATATATTTAATTGAACGGGCTTCAAAAATATTAGACAGATTTTCTTGGAAAACTATTGGATATAGCATAGACTTATAATATACTGTCGTAAGGTTTATGGGATATAGACATCAAACAACTTTTTATTTTATCGGGTAAATATAATATTAAGTATTTAGAATCCTTTAAAAGTGTGGTCCTCATATAAACTAGCCATGTTAACTACAGGTCTATCTTTTACTATAACAGTTATAACTTTAATTTTGACTATAGTCTACTAATCCTACCTACTTATATTATAAATGTGAAAGTCCGTTTGTTACCTTTTCACGCCCAAGCCGGTGAATTGATTTTGCTAAAATTTGCGATACTTTGAATCTCGGGAAAGAACAATAGGATACAATACTTTTTATATCGGAAAAATGTACGGTTCTGGCGAGATAAACGTTATTTAAAATTTTGGCGCAACGGAGTTGCGGGCGTCATCTAGTATAGGTACAATAATTATGA
Source organism: Plebejus argus (assembly GCA_905404155.3). NCBI lineage: Eukaryota > Metazoa > Arthropoda > Insecta > Lepidoptera > Lycaenidae > Plebejus > Plebejus argus. Next base: position 3,355,695 of record FR989932.1, on the reverse strand, counting down.
CGATACAGTAATTTCCCTGTAACATGCCGTGAAATAGGACGGGTGTGAAGTAATAACTGGATCCGTCACTTCCGCCATTGCCGATAATTTTACGACCAGATACTATTGAAGTGTTTCTATTCTGAAGTATTCTAAATGTGTCCATCGTCGACCTTCAGCTTATTTTTGTGAGTACTTTTTGGAAAAGGGATGAACGGTACAAGTAGCTTAAGTATGCATTTTTATGCACACTAAAACATAAAATGTCTTAATTTTAATTAAATGAGACTGAAACAGAACTGCTTTACTTTACTATAATTATTATTTGTTAAAATTGTTTAATTTAGACTTTTTTATGTCTATTTTTTATGTCTATATCATCATCATTTTGTATAAACTCTTAGGTCATGTTTGCGCATAGACCAATATGTCCCATCGCACATTTTATGATTTATTCAGCCATAATTTGAATACAATGCAGAGTGAGTTGCACCAACTTACTTTAACTATAGCTTTAACATTAACCATAACAAAATGTAAAATGAACTGTCAAATCCCTAGTAAGTCCATAATGGACGCCATATTTAACGATAACCTTAACCTTAACTTTACCTACGCTTCTGGTGCAATCCACCCTAAGAGTGGATTGCACCAACTTACTTTAACTATAACTTTAACCACAACAAAATGTCAAATGTCAAGTTCATTATGGACGCCAAATTTGACGATAACTTTAACTTTAACTACGCCTCTGGTGCAACCCACCCTTAATTTCATAAGGCCATCATATTATAACAATTATTATAAAATCTATTATGCAATAATTATAAGCATGCAATACATGTAATTTCAGCTAATTAAAATCATTATGAATATTGAAATTAATGACATTATGAACGAATTAACATCTACCTAAATTATTTTATGTCAGGCTTAAGATATAAAAAAATGTTTACCTTTTTTAGGTTGGTCGAAATTCAAAAAGGGTTCTAAAACGCGGGTCAAGGATGCAATGCAAAAAAGCGGGCAATTAATTGGTTTAAATAATTATTAGGGGGAAAACCGAGAGCATTTCAAAATTGCCAAGAAAGACCCTAACGGTTACTTTGCTCCACCTGATGGTGAAGGGTAGCACAGTTTCAGAAAGTACTTTTTGGCAGTTTTTGAAAACGTGAATCCACCAGGCTACGCTTTGCGATTGTCGGGTTGGCCTTCTATCCAAATGAAATATCGCAAACCCTCATCAGAGCACAAATCATTGTGCTCGAAAACGAGTTACAACTTTTTGTTTGCCGCTGTCGAAATATGGAACTGAATACTGATACACAGTTTACGTATTGTATAGATTTCTAACACTTTCATCAACATTCACGATTGGATGCATCGCTATTTCTTGGCGATTCGCCAAAATATGTCAATAGTTATTTATTTTGTTTTGTTTCAAAGTGCACTTCACATAAAATATAGTCACTTGAAAGTTTGATTATTAGTTTCCAGTTCTACTGCTTAACATTAAAATGTACAATCAGAGAAATAATTACATTATATTATTTATTATAGGAACTACATTATTTCATCACGTCAATCTATCTCTATCTATATAAATATAAAACTCAAAGGTCACTCATAAATATAAAACTGTCATGGTGTCTGCAGGTGATCTACCACAGCCCAAACCACTGGATAGATCGGGCTGAAATTTTGCATGCAGGTAGATGTTATGACGTAGGCATCCGCTGAAAAAGGATTTTGATAAATTCCAACCCCGAGGGGTTAAAATAGGGGATGAAAGTATGTATATAATAATTCTTAACGCAAGCGAAGCCGCGGGCAAAAGTTCATGTTAATAATATTATAGTACATTGCCTTGACATAACCTCACCAAATTGTGAAGATCTGTAAAGAGAAAAGATAGAGCCAAATAAAGCCCGCTTTTCAAAATAGCGTAATTCTTTGCAGAGTTAAATATGTGTGAAAAAATAAGACTTTTACTAGCGGGTGACAGAGATTTATTATCTGTCGACAGCCTACGCGCCCTAGCAGTGGATTCGCACTATGTATCCGATCGTAAGAAATACGGATATAGAATAGAATATTATGTTATTACTGTAATGTTTTCACTCTAGACGGCATCACCAGCACAAACAGTAAACAAAAAGTTTTGCTTGACGTTAGTTAATAATGTTCTGATATGATGTGTGCAACATGTAGGATTTTGGTCGGATTATTTACTGTATGTGCTAGGAACACCCTCTGTTCCGCTTTTTTCGTAATAATTCCTATTATCTGCTTTAATCCGGATATTTTACGCACTAGTACGATCTCCGATTCAATGCTAAGAAATTCGGGGGCCACTTTTGTCATTTCTTGGGAGCCTTTCCCTGAAAAAGACATTCACGTATTACATTAAGAAAAATGAACTTACAAAATAGTTTTACGTTTACATTACATTAGGTGTAACATATTTAATGGATGAGCCCATCCATTAAATATGTCACACCTAATGGGAGGTCGACGAAGTGTGACCCCTTTTTAAAAATTTTGGGACATCACATATTAAATAGTAAAATTTTAAATATTGAGGAGGTTTTTAGGATTCCTACCCAAAGGGTAAAAACGGGACCCTATTACTAAGACTTCAATGTCTGTCCGTCTGTCTGTATGTCTGCTGTATCTCAAGAACCGCTATAGCTAGACTTCTGAAATTTTCACAGATTATGTATATCTGTGGCCGCTATAACAACAAATACTAAAAATAAAAATAGAGTAAATTTTTAAAGGGGGGCTCCCATACAAAAAACATAATTTTCTGTCCACTTTCGCTCTATACCAGTAGGTTCCCTTCGTGCGCGAGTCCGACTCGCACTTGGCCGATTATTTTTAGGTTAATTTTTAGATGTAAAATTGCAAATTTGTTATTTTGTTACGTTACACTACGGAGGATGGGGTGGGTGGGGGGGTTACTTGTGACAAGAAGGGATCTAAAAATCACGAAAATCGTGTGACGTAGTATAAGAATGGTCCCTACCCCTTATTTCATGAGTTCGGTTCGGTTTCGGATCGGATGTAGTGCGAAACTCTAACAATACTTTATGAATTATACCAGAAAAAAATAGGTCACTTCACATAGTACGCCCGCTGAGGCCAAGTGGAGTGTGGTTGAAAAGACCTGAATATAGATGGCTGGATTTATATTTCGTTTATAAATAGTTGAACTTGTGTTACACTGTCTTGCAGGGGATTTCGGTTTCTCATAATATGTTTCGGTTTTATTGAGTTGTAGATTTTGTTTATAGTTTATAATATTAGGAGGCGTACCAGTCACCTGATGGAAAACAACTGCCGTGGCCCACGGCCCACGGGCCATGGAAACTCGCAATATCTGAAGAGTTGGTATAAAAAATATTATTTCTGTTTTATTGTAGAGCGAACTAATATATCGTTTCTTATTTCCATTCTATTATCTAGACACGCGGTAGCGTGTCAAGCCAAGTTCCAGCAAAACAGAATGGCGAGCAGCACCGTGTGTTGTAATATTACACGAACCATTTGCAGCTACTTTTGACCCCCTCATAATTCAGAAACTATTTCACATAAGCGTTTCAAATTTGGCTCATGTAATGAGACTTGCGAGATAAGTATATTCTCTGAATTATATGAGCACAGCTTAAATAGTTATTAAGATATTAACGCCCGAAAATCTACATTTCTATCACTGACTAACTGACCTATAGATCAAAATTTTAACCCACTTCCGGATGACCTAGAAGGCTGAAATTTGGAATCCAGCTCGGTAATTGTGTGTAAGCGTAGGGTAAAATCAGAAAACAAAAAGATCGGTCAAGTGCGAGTCGAACAGAGCAAAACTAGGCAAAAATTGTGTTTTTGTATGGAGACCCCCTTTAATATTTATTTTATTTTACTTTTATTATATATTATGAAAGTAAAAATATAATTAAAGATTTTGTGAATATTTCAAGTACCTACCGGCTGCCATTATTGATTTTGAGCAAAAGGCCAAAAAATCACGTTTATTGTATGGGAGCTCCCCGTAAATATTTATTTGTGAAGTGAAAAACTTTAGGAAATGAATAGAAGGTGACTTTATGAAGTGTGTCTGTCTGTCTGTTACCTTTTGACGCCCAAACTATCAGAATCAAAATGTTCAACCATCAGAATTAAAATGTTCAATGACTTTATGAAATGACTGATGCAATGAAAACTGGCCAAGTTAGATCTTATTTATTTTAAGATCTCATATTATTTAAATAACATCAGTTGTTATAGATATTCAATAAAGCAAAGAAATAGACTATTATTTGTTAATAATGTTATTTGGTTCCTATACATACATATTTCGATTTTCCATGATACTTGGCACTTATTAATTAGATCTCCATCCTTTTTACGACGAAGACCATAGACAAGAATAATGTTTATATATGGAACTTGGCTCTCCATTTTTACATTTATGTTTTTGGAGGGATAATTCTATAAACGACGGAACGTGACGAAATCTGTCGCGCCCGCTTGTTCTTTATACAAGTCTTTGACCACTCCACGTTACGTTTATAAATAACACAAAAGTCAATACACTCAGCGTAGACATTAAATTTTTATTGGCATAAATAATAAGGGCAAGTAATATATAAAACGTATCGCGAAATGTTACTTTTAGGGCCTTTTTTACCACTTCCTGATAAGTGACGGATAGGCTATCCACAACATCTTTGATAGAATCTCCATACTCTATCAGACACTGTCAAGTCAAGTGGTGGATTGCCTTTCAGGAAGTGGTGAAACAGACCCTTAATGTAAAATTTTAATTGAAACAATAATTACTTACTTTAGAAGAAATGTACATTGCAATAAAAGCCAAAGGACAAATTCTACGCACCTATGATTTGTCTGGTGTGGCGGTTAGCTGAACTCAGAGAGATAAGCTTTATAATAATACATTGACAGCTAAAAATTGTAATAGTATCGATTATTATCTTCATATAAATTACAAATCTTTTTTGACATGTACAGGTTGCAACTAAACAAAGTGATAATTACTTTATGGAGTGTAGTATCCTTGTATAGAGTTGACTGTGAAAGTAGCAGCGCTGAAATAGTTACTTTTAACCTCTATGTTTCTATGAAAAATACTTTATTGTCATGAACTTGCCTGCACAATGATTGAAAATAGGTTATCTTTTAGCGCACAATATTTTTCCCGTATTAGCTATATTATATGGGAAAAATAATTATAAATGTGCGGTGATGTGGGACTCCCGTAGCTAATGAGACCACGGTATATCCACTAAACCCCCCCCCCCCATCTTCCGCCACGCCGCCTTTTGACGGGGCCACGGGAACGATACACACATCCGCGACCCCGCCAGCGGTCCGAAGACTCCACGATGGGCGCACAACACGTGCGCCCTCCTCCTCGGCCCCCACCAGGGCTGTAGCAGACGCCCCCCGAGTCTGCTACTTGGAGGCCATGTGGCAGATCAGGTCTGTGGCTCTGCCACCGACCACACCTTGGCCGCAGAGGATAGGGCAAGCGGCGCACCGCAATACCTACTTGCCTCTTCCTCTGCGGCCCCACCAATGCCGTTCAACGGCCCCGCCAGCTCGCAGGGGGGGTAGGGAGAGCGGCAACCTACCACAATGCCTCTCCCCCCCGCGATCCGTCCTCGGCCGCAGAGGATAGGGCAAGCGGCGCACCGTAATACCTACTTGCCTCTTCCTCTGCGGCCCCACCTCGGTGCGCATCCGCAGCGGACTCCTCCAGTCAGCTGGGAGCCAGGCGGCGACACCGGCCGGCCCTGGTTGCCTCTTTGCTTCACCGCGGTTGTCCAAGCCGCGGTTACTAGAGCCCCACCGCCACGACAAGGCGAGCAACCATCGGGGGAAGGTGTATCTATCTCACGTATCATAATACAGGGTGTAACAAATAAGTGATAATACTTTAGGGTGTGTACGTGTTCCTTGTAGAGAGTTCACTGTGAAAGTAGCAGCGCTAAAAGACCAAAAAATTTTTTCACTTTTGTATGGGGAAACTCGTGACGCTCAGGCACTTGCCCATACAAAAGTTAAAAAAAATCGACTTTCAGCGCTGCTACTTTCACAGTGAACTCTCTACAAGGAACACGTACACACCCTAAAGTATTATCACTTATTTTTGTTACACATTGTAGAGGAACGCAGGGACAAAAAGTTAAAAACGTTTCACGGAATCTGTGCACGCTTCCTTACCTCGAACACACGCGCTACACGGAACCTTCACACACATCAATCGTCGCTGTAATCATAGTCGGTCGTCGAAATAAAAGTGAAAACGTAAATATTTCCGTAACGTGTTCTTGAAAAGTGTAAAATCGATTGTAAAAACAGAGAGATCACGGTCGCGTGACGTTGCTCTCACAATGTGTTTACACCTAAATCAATAAGTACCTACATAGTACATACAATATAGCGCAACATAAACAACACACAGTAGATCATCTCCATTCTAGACCTCGCGAGAGCGTACACGTACTACACACACAGCGTCATTTCAATTTTGAATTAGCAATTTTAGTTACGCCGCGTGCAAGTAAAGCTTGTGTGTGTAAGTTTGATTTCAAGGACGCGCGGAATAAGTCTACTGTTCGTTTGTATTGTGATAATAGTTTGATACAATGTAAAAATACGGCCATCGATATCTACGTCAGATAATAAAAATTTAAACCAGCGGCCATTTGCGGTGGTTTTACAACATGTACGTCGGCAATTCATTGGAAAATCTCTTTAAAATGCGTCGTGGAATTTCGATGCTCGCGTAAACGTAGATACCTAATGGGTATAGTAAGTTTTTAATTTTTATAATAACCAAGCTATCGCAATTTTTCCAATTTATTATTTAATGAGTGTTAAATTAAGTTTTAGCATCATACTAATGTTAACCGCAGTACAGACAAACATTGTCTGTCTGATAAGTAAGTTAAACCAATAATTTTCATAAAGGTACGGATAACATTTTTACGGTAAATGCACTAAAGTAGCAAATGTAATTAATAGCCATTCAGTAACATTAGCTACGTACCATCAATGCGGTCCATTCATAATTTTTGACATTTCAACCATCATCTGAGATCATAACTCATAACAATTGTTGTGCTGTACAGTTGACATGTCAAAAGTACCATCAACACACACCGGTTATTGAACCGTTTTCGTATAAGCTCTGAATCTAGTCTCGCACATCGACGCGCAGCACGCACCTCGCGCCCTTGGTGAGCACACAATAAAATGTATTTTTGGCCCGGGCCATTGCCAACCGCAACGGAAAGAAATACCGCGGGCCGAGCTAGTCGTAAATAATATTAATGCGTCGGCAACTTGCATTTGCGTCGCTTGTAAACAATCACTTAGCCATACGCATAAAATTCGCTAGATTTTATTGCGCTCCCATTCAACTATAGTTTTATGGTATATCTATGTCTTTATTCCTTGATTCAGTACAAGTTTTAATGTTTTGGGGGGTGTACACTGTACATCGTGTGTTATTTTTAATCGCGACGAAAATACATATTTTTTCTGTAAAATACATTTTGTCTGTGTTTTTTCGTGGCATCTTAGCATCCAAATGGGTGGATCCACTATAATCTAATTTTTTTTCTATATATATTTTATATAATCTACTTTTTAACAAAATTTGCCGAAAGTCGTTTAATGGTCCTTCTGTACAAGTGCCGTTCATCTAAGAAACCTTACATGAAAAATAAAAACAGCGGACCTTGAAAACTTGTTTACGGGGGGTTTCAATATTTTGGTCCTAGAGCTAATGCAAAGTTCAAGTATCAAGACTGTAGATGAAGTATTGTGGATGTTATATAGTATTTTCTTGCAATATGATGATTACCCTGTAATGCCATATTCTTATACCAGGGACTGCGCTGCAAAGCCCTTCCCAAGGTATAGTCCTTGGCCTATATTTCCCTGGCTTATATTTTATGTAACCTATCTTATCTCACAAAGTAACTTCATACACTTTTGTTTGAAGTTTAATGCAGATTGAAAATGCGCAATTTAGTTTAAATATCATACTGAATTTCACTTTATTTTTGGCTTTTGCATATTTGTGATATTGATATCTATTGTAAATCTACGTTACGAGTACTCTACAATACGCCATTAGTCTCAGTTAATTCGATAACAAAACTATAACACGAGTTTACAGAACAGCCATTAGTTTATCAAACATTTGATTAAACGAGGTCTAGTTCAAATCGCCCGAAAGGGTTACAGACATCTGGAACTGTTCCGAGTGAGAACTCAATCCAACTTTTCTAATTTTACACATTAGTTTGTAAACAAGGGAAAGTCCAACGGTTTTGTTGTTGTCAGATTACTTCTATAATTAAACATTGATTTAGGAAACGTAGTTTATCCCGCATCAACATGAATAACATAGGAAACGTATATCTTATGACAAACGGACAAACTATTTCATTTCCTTTTACAGACTAGAAAAGTTTAAGTTACTTGTTTCAGTGTTTAAGAACAGACATTATTATTATAAAAAAAAATAAAAAAAGCCTTTTATTTCTTGCTTTACATTAGACTAATATTACAATTATTATTTTAATATATCTAATTGAGATTCATCCTAATGAGTCATGGGTGTAAAATTAATAATAAATGTGAATTATTTATTCGTTTTTAGGGTTCAGTACCCAAAGGGTAAAAACGGGACCCTATTAATAAGACTTCGTTGTCTGTCCATCTGTCCGTCCGTCTGTCTCCAGGCTGTAACTCAAGAACCGCTATAGCTAGACTTCTAAAATTTTGTATGTGTATATCTGTTGCCGCAACAACAACAAATACTGAAAATAAAATAAAGTTAATACTTAAGGGGGCTCCCATACCAGAAAGGTAATTTTTTGGCACTTGAAATTTTCACAAAATCCTTAGTTATTTTTGTACTTTAGTAATGAATAATAAAATTAAAATAAAGTAAATATTGAATGGGGGCTCCCATACAAAAAACACAATTTTTTGTCTACTTTCGCTCTATCCCTGTACAGAACCCTTCGTGCGCGAGTCCGACTCACACTTGGCCGATTTTTGGTAAAACCTATTTGTGCGCTAATCATTTATTAACGCCACAACCACTTCTGAATAACAATAATTATTCCTGAAAACTATGACACCTCAGAACGTTCCAGATTGCTCTTATAATTGCTTCATAATAGAGTCATAACGCTGTTGCCAGGCGATTATTGCCCACAATTTTACTGCAAAACCACCTTTATGATGCACCTATCAATCCTGCATGTTTCATTGATGTTTCACAGCCTACTTCGCCCGGCCCACATAAACAACGCATCAACGCCGATATTTGAAAGATCAGACGTTTTTAACGGTCTGTAATTTGTTATGTTCACTCTAGATACTTCTTACAACATTTGTAATATTCTGATAATGAATATGGCAGCGTAGGTCGATGGACATCAAAGACACGAAGGCTTATTTTATTTTACCCTTTTTGCACAGTGTACAATAGCGGGCTTAATGTCATAGGGCAGGGATGGCGAACCTTTATGCGTATACGTGCCAATTTTCTGGAATAATATTTAATGACGTCGCAGCCGTGCCATAAAATATTCTTGACTTTGTGATCAGTGGAAAAATAATGTAAAATAACAATATCAACTCAAAGCCGCGCACCGGACCCGAACGCTCGCGCGCGTTTGCTTTTCAAAGATTCATAGGTATTATGCTACATCATAATCATAATTTATACTTTTTTCTTTAAACTCGTAATCAGTGACGTGCCGAAATTATTTCGTCGCGTGCCAGCAATGGCACGCGTGCCATTGGTTCGCCATCCCTGTCATAGGGCATTCTCTACCACTCAACTTACTTGGTAGGCACCAACGTTCAGAAAATATTTGAAAAAATTTATTCTGAATAAAAAAAATTGAGTTTGAGTTTGGTGGTACAACATAAATCTAACGAGACTAGTTATTAAGTAGTCACTTATTCTTGAGTACAAAAAGACAAGGTAGTTGTCTAGATGCCGACGAGTCCAGAGTATTCGGTTGCCAAATATTGATTTAATTGTACTAAAAGTTACTATTATACAATTCAAAACTACGGAATACTTACCGAAACTCTAGTGCCAATTTGGCAAGAGTCTAGTTTACGGGAACGTGGAGATTTTCAATATCTATAAACTAATTCATGGTTGTTCTGACTTTATAATGTTTATTGTCTGCGAAATATTATTTTCAATGGGATAGGCATTAGGCATCTTACTTTGTCAGGGCGAGCGAAGTGAGTCCTAGTATATCCCACCACCTCTACTTTTTGTGGTACACTTTACGGAAAACGTGAGGTTACTTTGTAGCTCTCTGAGTTCAACATTTCAACATAATAAGTATTAAAATATTAAACTGTTTATGATAAATCCTTATCACGTACCCAGTTTCCTAGAACATTGAATTTTATGGTCAAAACGTGGTAAGTATGTTTACGATATGACGATGTAGTACTCCTAACATTTGACATGGTTCCAAAATTGCATATAATATAACAAGGTAATCTTAAATAATAAGATTTGCCCTTCCACTGGTTGGGGTTAGGACTTAGAAATCGAAGTGTCTAACCGTCAACATATGAACACGATAAGGGACGGGACGTTCCTTCAGGATTTAGGACTTGTTAGTTAATTAAAGTTGCTTTTCTATCTGTGTGTAAAAGCGAACATTTAGTTTTATTTTTACTTACTTATTTTCGAAATGTGACATACTTTTACGGAAGTTGTTATAAGGGGCAAGCGGTCACGCGCGGTTCTTAAGGTTCTTTGTATTGTATTAGGTCACATAAATATAGTATTAGGTACACAGGGGGGGGGGGCGTTCTGCCCGCGTCAGAATTTCTCCTGTGTGATTGACCGCTCGAACGTAGAATGCGAACGCAGAACGCTGGAACACGTAACCGCTCTCTATGTGTGATAGGTCTCTAAGGGCCTGTTTCACCACTTTCTGATAGGCTATCCACCAATTAACTTGACAGATCAAGTATGGATAATCTGTCAAAAAAGTTATAAATAGCCTATTCGGCACTTAATCAGGAAGTGGTGAAACAGGCCCTAGTGTTGTTTTTAAGCTAAGCCGGTTCAACTAGTTAACAAAAAATCAGTTTCTGCCTTCTGTAACACTTTCCTTTTGGGTTTGCGTGTTAAAAGTTTTACAACTTTTTCGGTACTGATAGGAACGTGCGTTACGTAGTAAAGTTAGAGGAAGATCTTCCGACCGAGCGAGGTGTTATGCTCGGTCAGGCCGGAGCACGCGTACATTTCAGCTGTAGTATATATATACAGACGCGCTCAGAAAACTTCGATAGCGCGATGCAGGAATGATAGGCGAATGTGGGTACCGCCACGATAACGTAGGCGTGAAGCCCATTATTAGAAGATTTAGGCTATCGTTGGCTATCATTTTAAATTGTTTTACGTACGTACTCGAGACGTGTCAACAGACTTATGATCCAAATGCTCCAGCCTCCATGAGATGAGACATAGAGCTTCAAAATTTAAGCGAAGTTTGTTGACTTTATAATATGAACTAGAGGTAGAATCCAAATTTGATAATGGTAACACAGATTTTTATTAAAATATTTATTGTATTTTGTCAACAGGTTAGCGGTCTCAGGTTCGAAACTCAACTAAGAACACTGAACCAATTCCCGGAAACACTACTGGGGGACCCCTCCAGAAGGATCAGATACTTCGATCCACTCAGGTTGGTTCACCATATTGTACATATCTGATATTAGAAGGTGCACTCCAGTGATTGTCCATTGATTTTCCTCTTTCGCCATTTATCATTTCATTTAATGATCAGACTTTTCACTTGTAGTTGGTACCACTAATATATATTCTGTGCTTGTAGTGAAAAATGTTATTTAATGTTATGACATTTTTGCGGGATAAAAGTATCCTATGTCCTTTCCCGGAACTCAAAGTATCTCCATGTTTCCATACCTAATTTCAGCAATCAAAATCGGTTCAGCGGTTTGGGCATGACAGACAGACACACTTTCGCATTTATAATATTGGTATGGACCATAAAGTTTAAATAAAAATAATATACCTAGCGGAATAGAGCAACAATCTCGAGCTGTCAAACGAAACCGAAATTGGTTTTCATCTCTGTGTAAAAATATATTGTGTAGGTACGTATACACTTACACAAGTACGACTTAACATGAATTCTAATTTCTATGAGATTAAATTGTCAACGTGCCGATACGTGCCGACTGGTCGTCAAAAAAAGAGTTCTGCTGTCATGTATCACATGTCTCTTTTTACCACGTAGTGTTACTGATTGTGACATCTCGCTTGCTCAGGCCTTTGTTTCTCTATTCCGCTATAGGTATATTAACTTAATGGTATGGAGTTATGGACTATATTAATATGGATTCCGTAATGCCATTCAGGGAATGTTCAGCGACGCTTGAAACAATTCGACTCGACAGTTTTATACATTTTGTTTTAGAAACGAGTACTTTTTTGACCGAAACCGGCCGTCCTTCGACGCCATCCTGTATTACTACCAGAGCGGCGGGCGTCTTCGGCGCCCGGTCAACGTACCGCTGGACGTATTCTCCGAGGAGATCAAATTCTACGAACTGGGGGAACAAGCTACCAACAAGTTCCGGTAATTCCAGATTCTGCTTGTCACTTTTATGCCTGAAATATCTGATGTCAATCAATAGGCTACTTGCTAAAACCTGGAGAAATCTGTACAAACAAGCAACAATAATCCAAATGTCTACCTGGTAAAGTGAATAATGTCACCCTTAAAATAATAAAAATGTGGTTGGGGCTGTTCAATGAAAACTAGTATTTATGTTGTAAAAATTACTTGTTAAGAGGTCATGAGGTCGTTGACTCACGCAACAATAACATAATTAATTGAAACGAACGCTTTACCCAGGCGTTTTCTATAATTGAATGTTTATTTTTCTTTCAATTTTCCGCAAATAAAATTAAACCATTATCTGTTAAATCATAAATGTTAGTACCTAAGTATTTTAAAAATCATTCTGAATTTGTTACTGAAATGTTTTATTTGTTATCTTATTTTCAGTGAGGATGAGGGCTTCATAAAGGAGGAAGAGAAACCCCTGCCCTCCAACGAGCGCCAGCGCAAAATCTGGCTGCTCTTCGAATACCCTGAGAGCTCCCAGGCCGCCCGCGTTGTGGCCATCATCTCCGTATTTGTCATCCTCCTCTCCATCGTCATCTTCTGCCTGGAGACCCTCCCCGAATTCAAACACTACAAAGTCTTCAACACCACCACCAACGGCACCAAGATCGAAGAAGACGAAGTCCCAGATATCACCGACCCATTCTTCCTCATAGAGACCCTCTGCATCATCTGGTTTACGTTCGAATTGATAGTCCGGTTCCTGGCCTGCCCTAATAAGTTCAATTTCTTTAGGGACGTGATGAACATAATAGACATCATTGCTATTATACCATACTTCATCACGCTGGCCACCGTCGTTGCGGAAGAGGAAGATACGCTCAACCTTCCAAGAGCTCCTGTCTCGCCTCAAGATAAGTCAACGAATCAAGCCATGAGTCTCGCCATACTTCGGGTGATACGTTTGGTGCGCGTATTCAGAATCTTCAAGCTGTCGCGGCACTCGAAGGGTCTACAGATTCTTGGTCGAACGCTAAAGGCATCAATGCGAGAGCTGGGGCTTTTAATATTTTTCCTCTTCATTGGTGAGTATAATTTTATTGTATTCCTTTAAAAAAAAACAAAATGTTGCAAACTATCTACTGTGTGCATTTTATAGAAATAAAATGGTATACACAAAAACTATAATCAAAACTCCAGGACCTTCTTTATTTATTGATTTTTAACTTTAATGACCGTGTACACAAGAATAACACTAGTGACTAGAGCCTAATGCTGAATAACAGAAGAAAGGTAACTAATGACAGAAGATTTCGGGCAAGAGGGATGAACAATAAACAAAAGAAGAGACCCGAACCCGTAGGGTGCGAATGGTACAATTGGTTATGTGTTCGCAGGGGTGGTCGTGTTCTCAAGTGCAGTATTTTTTGCCGATAAAGATTGTCCCGATACAAACTTTTCCTCAATCCCCGATGCATTTTGGTGGGCCGTAATAACGATGACCACCGTCGGTTACGGAGATATGAGGTAACTGTCGTTGCTCGCTCCACCCCACGCCCACCCGCAATCGCGTCCTTCGCAATGTGTATCCCACTGTATGCGCATTCATTATATGTGCTTAAAGGTGTGGTGCTGTTTTCATCTGCGGTGTACTTCGCGGAAGCTGGAAGTGAGAACAGCTTCTTCAAATCCATACCTGATGCGTTTTGGTGGGCGGTCGTGACCATGACGACCGTAGGATACGGAGACATGACGTATGATACAGCGACTTCACCCTAAATTTCATCTAAGCATTCTCGTCATCATTTTTTTATCCTACATTACATTGGCATCTAACGATTGTGATTTTCTTTCACCACCATCATGTAACTACGTATGCTTATATTTGAGTTTAATCGTCGGTTCGCTTAGAACTTAACCGATCACTTTTCCTATTTATCACTTCTTATTCAAAACATGCACGATACGTTCGTTTTTGTCTATATTATTTTTACAGACTATTTTTTGGTACATTTCCTTCCTGAACTTTTTCAATTTTACATGGAAGCATAGTGGCTATGTTCTTCGCCATTTTAATTTAATTTACCGCGTTTCTGACCGTAACATTTACAGATTTGTCGTCCGTGTGACAATCGCCCTCCCCAAACCGTAATCACATTATAATATGATATATATCAACTCTTGTGTAAAGTAAATTGTGTCCCTAAGTTCGAATTGAAGACACTATAATTTCAATGTTCTCTGTGCAGATTCCTACTGTTGAATGTTGTTCCCTTGTGACGCTTAAGCTAAAGCATTGGTGTACTCCTACGCAACTATTGTTGTCGTGATTGTAATCGAAATGTGAAAATGCTTATCGAAAATGGTGAATTTATAGTTTCGCACTTTCTGACACCATCACCAAAATCTACCCATTATTTTCAACTTAACTTCGAATTATTTTGCTTAACCACATGAATATTTATTGATTAGCACTTATTATTATCATCTCTGGTTTCCAAAATCATGAATCGAAATTTATTTTTCGGATAGATGTGGTAAATTAAACATATTATGCTGCTATGTAAAATTGACGTTCAGACTTTTCCACTGCTTTTTGCTACCTTTTCTCGATTGGCTTCCACACCATTTTCGATAGAAGAATAAGTGTTAGATGTATTCTAGTAATTTGCATGTATGCAACTATCGTGATTCCAATGTTCATCAGTTATTAGTCAATGTTAGAAAAGTGTTTGTTTTTTATCAAGTAAAAAATTCACAATTAATTTATGATTATTACTATGTCCAAAAATAGCTTAAGACTCTATGGCGGTAAATGTATTAATAGACCCTATTACTTGCAAGCGAATTCTTAATCTGTTAATACGTTTAAGACTGGAGTTTTGGTTATTTTGGACACTGCTGGCGATAGCTTTGCTGTGCGTTTAGCCACTTACTTGCTGGCGAGTATGAAAGGTGACGAATGAAATTGTTATCAAATTTTTAATGCGATTTATTCGTAATATTAAAATTGAAACCCTGGTAAAGCTGTTGTAGTTATTCATTAGACGTCATTTTTGTTTTACTAGTATTTGTATCAGCATGATCATTCTTCACGTCTATGTGTGACTCGGCGGGGTGTGTAATGTTCGTTTTTGTACCAGGCCTGTTGGCGTGTGGGGTAAGATCGTGGGCTCGCTTTGTGCGATCGCCGGTGTGCTCACTATTGCCCTGCCCGTACCAGTCATCGTGTCCAACTTCAACTACTTCTACCACCGAGAGACGGATCAGGAGGAGATGCAATCTCAGAACTTCAATCACGTGACCAGCTGTCCTTACCTGCCGGGCACAATGGGAGAACCATACTTGAGTAAGTTTGTAAACTTGTGCAAAATTATAATTAAGTATTAATAGTTTTTATTATTCGTAGGCCTACACGGACTAACTTGTCCAAAGTATGTGAAACTGAATTTATTAACTACTTGTTCAAAAAGTATCTGAGAGGCGTCAGCCTCGAATTCAGTGGACAGCGGGGCAGGACTCAGGAGCGGCGGCCCGTGGCGGCAGCGCAGGTAGCCGCCTAGCACGCCGATCGCCGCGCCGCTGCCTTCGAGGCCAGTGCCCATTGATATACAAAAAACCCGTACCATATAAATCTACAACTTCTTAAATCTATACATTGGATCGTGCCGCTCCTACGCCGCCGCCGCCCCCGCCCCGCTGCCCGCTGATGTCGAGGCTGAGGCCCGGACACGTACTTCCTATTATAGTGACACACGGTCTCATGGCCATGGGACATTTTGACAGAAAGTATTTCGTGCTGTCATTTAACCTATTAACCCACGAACGGCCCAAGTGGGCCGCGATAGCAAAAGAGTAACAACAGATTTCCAAGAATCCGCGATCGACGGATTAATATTATGTTCATTTCTATATTTTTGTACATTTTGAACCACCTATCTGTTGTTTTCGTTTATATTATGTTTACTTAATTTGAAAAGGATTACGTTTTAGATTATTAACTTATTTTTGATTTGTTTCTCCCCTTTCCAGGTTGTAAAGATGATGATAAAGACGAAACTTGCGGTGATCATTGACTGTTATAAGTGAATCTCTACTGGTGTGCGTGTGTTTGTTTTGTACAGATTAATTTTATCGATAGAGACGACCATTGTGATACTACCATCTAAGGCGTATAGTGCAGTGTTATGTAAATATTAGTTTAAGTGATGTAAATATACAATAATAGGAAATTGTTGCTACTTGAAGTCTGCGATGTTATTTTATTACAAATAATAGAATATTGATCGCATTCAATTGTTCGCACTTTTTTGTTTTATTTACTATCTGTTTTGATTTTCTTATTTTTGTTACTTAATTCACACTTTAAACATATTCTGTAAAATCAAATTCCTTTATCAGCAATTAGTATGTTACATCCTCAAATTATTGCTAAAATAAGTACATTTCAAATTTTGGAATGAAAAGGTCTTAAGGTTCCTATCAAATGATAGACACTTCATTATTAATATGTTACGATATTCCGATCCGACGAGATACGGATCACAATTTAAATGATTTAGTTTTGCTAAAGTTACTTCTGCCACTACAAAAGCTTCTCTTCAAAATTTGAAAGCTTTAAACAAAGGCAGGCTATTGTTCCGATGTCCCTTCCTCTTAGGTGATTATGAAGAAAGGATTCTTTTGTCAACAGCACTGTAACAGGGTTCTTTAGTATTTTACAATACAAGCACAAAAGAATACACCGCACTTTTAATATGCAGGATACCACGATTATTTTTACGTAAGTTATATTTGTTTTTTTTTTCAGTTATTATATGCTTGTTTTACTTTATTATTTCTATTTTCTGTTCTGCAAATGAGGCAACTTCACAAAATAAATTACAGTGACAATTACTAAAGTAAAACTTCAAATTTTTCTTGAAAAAATATTTTAAAATAATTGCTCTTTGGTATTAACTGTAATAATTATGTTAGTGCAACGAACTTAGTACTCTTTATATGCACTATCAACCCCTTACTGCATTTCCATAAAGTAGGAACTAATTTATCTTAATCTTTTACCGGCACGACAGGATGTCTGTTGGACAAAAGAAAATAAGCCTTAGATAAAAGTAGTCACGACATGACCGAGAGCCTTTCCATCATTTATAAGGTTTTCAATTTTCCTTACTTTCCTACTTTACATTAATTTTCGAATACAAACATAAACTAAGCTATACATCCATTGAAATTTGTAACGAATGAAACATCGTGTTGCCTATAACCTCTTTCCTAACAACGATCAATGAAACCAATTATTTTTTCAACAGTTTCAGGACCAATAAAGAAATCGTCGGCGAGCGATGACTCGTCATCTGAGATGATGGAGTTGGATGATTCCGCTCTGTTGTCCGACCCTCAGCTGGAGAGCAATCTAAAGCGTCTACGGGAAGAAGAAAGGCTTCTGTTGGAGCAACAGGCTGCTTTGGAAGCTGCGGGCAACGTGGATGACATAGCTGCTCTCGAAACTCAAGACCTACTTCGACTCAATCACGTAAGTTCCTTTTAAGACAACGAAGATGCGCAAGCGAATGCTTATGATTGCAGTGTATTATATTTATGTTTAAAAACTAGCTATATCTGTATTCATCAAACAAAATATATATACGTCATCCAAAATCTCCTAAATGCGTTTCAAGGAACGAACGGTTTGGTTATTTTTTTCTTATGTTTGAATTTAGCCAACAAGTTTAATAGCCACAATTACATAAAGACGAGTTACCTCTATCAGTAGCTGATATTGGCGACTTGATAATATGTGACAGTGGCAACAGCTGTCGAACGGAATTTTTGTGCACTTGTTTTTATGACAGGTATTCTTTGCGTTTTGAGGGTTTTTGTTTATGGCACTATGTAGCCACTAGCCTATGGAGGGTAGATGGAGGAGAACTATCTTATATGGGGGATATTCGAAAAAGTGTCCAGCTGTACGCAGTAAATAACAGTTGAAAGTGGCGCTAGCTGCAGCAAAGGGTATGGAATGAATGTAGCCGTTGGCGACAAAATACTTAATAAATAAATAAAATAAATAACAAAATAAATAATACTAATATATTTTGAAAAATATAACCTAAAATAGCTGAAATAAAAGCTGCTACTTAAATGATTTAAAATTTGCCCTGTTGCTACTAGCGCCATCCTAATTTAACGCATTTCAGTGGACACTTTTTACATGACAGAGATAGTTCTCTAGTAGTAGTAGGGTCTATTGTGTCAATTGTCGTGTCAAACAGCTGTCATATGTCACGAAATAGCTTCCACATGTCACGATATAGCTATCATATGTCTGTCTAACACGACATTTGACACGAAACCTACCGTCCCTCTGGTGGCAAATGGTATATCGAAAACCCTCATTCTCGAAAAACCTAACCTTTCCCACTCACAGCTTAAACAGCTCGAGGTGCAGAAGCAGCAGGCGATAAGCCAGCAGCGCCAGGCCAGAGCCAGCCAGGAGGAAGCCCAGGCCCGGCCCCGCGCCACCTGCAACGTCCGCGTCAACCAGCTTCACGCAGCGGTAGGCGCCGACGCCATAGAGACTGATGTCTGACCAACGGGTAAGAAGATCACAATTCTGATGACGATGGTTATCGCTAATTTCATCACTATACCAGTGACGAAATTAGAGAAGTATTAGGTATATATTATTATATTATATTATATGGAGTGTAAGAAACCTTCATTTGTATGATGGAAGGAGAGTGAGCAACAGTTAACATCAACAGAAAGCAATAAAATATGATAGAAGAAATTTAGAGTAGGAAAATGTAGTATTTACTGACGATATTGAACATCAATTTTAATAATTATTAGCTTCTATGATTTAACATAATATTATTTTTGTTTAATGTAAGATAAAATATTACAATATAGCAAAGAGTTGTTTTTCAATTTCACACTTTTATTACTAAGAAGTAGGTAGAGAAATTAATATCTAGTACAAACCAAAAACAATAAAATAAGACAATAACACCCTTACAAATAAACGTTGTATAAGCTTTGAATCTATACAGTGTTTTGTTCCTGTCACACATGTGACATTTTTAATTGGATTGAAGAAGACAAAACACTGTTTAACTATTCAAAGCTTATACAGCGTTTATTAGTAAAGGGGTTAGTATAATATAAGGAGACAATAACAATCCGGGAGTTGACAACTTTTTAAAAATAGTTTTAAGCGCTTCAGTAGCTTACAATAATAACTGTAAATTAATATTTTATTCATTATTATGCCCTTGAATGAGTTAATAAATGATTTATATACTGAATTCAAAATATGTCACAAAAACGCGGTATTATGGTCACGTGATCACGTGTGACGTCATTGTGCATGAAACAAACCAACAACCTTAATGATTTTGACAACTTATGTCATAACCTTGGTCATAGTGGTCATAACCTAACAACTGTCAATTGAGTTTGACACTGCACAATGACGTCACTGCTTCTGACCGGCGTTTCCAATCACGTGACTTACAGTTAATAAATCCAATTTTTTTCAATGTAAAATAAAATAAATCAATAATTATTTTTTCGTTATTTGTATTGTTTTAGACTTTTTATCAATAAATGTATAAAATTTAATAATTATTTTAAAATTTTAAACATACTGTCAACTCCCGGATTCTAAACTTGATTCTAACAAAGTATCAGTCGCTACAAAACCAGAAAATCAGCATTTTCTTTAAATTAAAATTAAATCTATAACAAAAACTGTAATTTACGAACCGCCAGTAAAATAGTGGACGTGTTAATTTTGGTTGTTGAAGGAATGATAGGCTTAGCGCACACTGTCGGTGAATGGAGTGACCGAAATCGATAGACGCACCGCGCCCGTGACGTCACGCCCAATCAACGCGGCCAGCGGCGTAGCGGAATTTATTTTACAACTACACGAAGCCCACAACTCCCTTGCGCTTCAATTCGTTAATCGCGCGTAAAGCGTACATTTTTGCGGAATGAAAAATATGCTATATGTGCGTCCATAAAAATATCTTCATACCAAATTTTAGAAATCGGTTCTGCGGTTTAAGCACAAATCATTAAAGTTTATTTCGCTGGTCAGAAAATACCACATTATGACGTCCTTTTCACTCACTCACTCACTGAGACAAATTATCTGCAAACCAAAAGACAGACACACTTTCGCATTTTTATTTACAACGTGTTAACTGCAAAAGTGTGGCTTTGTACAATTTATCGCGTCCGCAGCGCAATGCGCTTGTTATGTCATCTGTCTGATGCAGTCGTGTTCGCCTCAAATAAGCTTTCCACTTCCCCAATTAATCAAGTCAAACGTTCATGTTTAACCTGAATTATTTTACTTAAAATAAGTGTATTTAATTTATGAGCAACAAACTTCAAGTTTCACCTTAACCTATTTTAAATTATTGTTGGCAGTTGGCTTAATCGTTAGGAGCATTCGAAAGTGGAGAATAGAAAAAAATATTATTGTACACGTAGCCTTACAATTGATATTTCATTCATTTTTTACAATAGCCCTTGAGAGTTATCGATTTACACCAAAATAGTTCATAATCATTAAAAATTGTATTTTTTTATAAATTGATCGATCCTCAAAATAATACTGACTCCAACGCCAAAGTTTTTAAGGGATATCAGAGATTAGATAAAAAATATATATTTACTCTTACATTTTAACCACATGATTAATCTGTTCAATCTATTCAAATAAAAAATTCAAGATATTTAAATGTTTTAATGTGTATTACAAGTAGGTACTAACGTTTGACATCCAAATACCGTCTTAGATTATGAGTTAGGAAGTAAAATTTTATACGCGGACTTTTAGGGACCATAACCTTTGACGAAGGTAAATTATTTCCTCTCGATAACATCACCTCATCCTTTACGCTACACTTCACTTAATATTACGACGATAATATAAGCATTAAATATACAATACTTGTTAAGAAATATATTTTACGTACAAATGCTTGTGTTATAAAATATAGTACAAAATCATAAGGCACTGGTGATAAAAATTAGTGCACCAATCAAATCATTTTTAGCTAATACGAAAAACATTTCATGTTTTTAGCTTCCTAGACTGAAGATGAGGCAAACTTTGCCAGTTTTAGCAAATCATTTTCATCAAATCATTTTATTTTTTGTTTTATGAGATCAGCTAATTCAAACCACATTTCCTTTGTTTAGTCACTGTAGACATACATCAAACTCCGGGAAGTTTCTGAGCCGTAAGTTAAAGAGATATAAGCATGTTATCCTTCAAGCGAGCTTTCTATCGAAATGTTCGAATCAAATAACGACGCTTTTAAGAGCAATTGTTTATAATGCACCGGTTTTAGAGATCGCATTTCGATTGAACGCATTCCTTAACTGAGACCCGCTGTCATTAAATGTGTACGGCTCTCTACGAAATACCAAACGTTTGCTAACATATTTTACCGATAATATGCATTGCAAATTGCAAGATTATTCTAGACAAGTTTCCATCGTCAATCAACGATGCAACTTGCTCAGAGCCCGAAATAACAGAAAACAATAATGACTTATTGTTTTCTTTTATGATGTGTCCTAAGCTTAATTTCATTTTCGAAGACCACTTCGTTATCAGTGAAAACGTCTAGCCATAGTACCTACTCCAATACTTACAATTTAAGTATCACCTTTTAGACGTTTTCATGACTTCATTTGAATATTACTAATCTCCGATGAATTCATGACGATTTGGATAATGCAAATTTCGTCGGGGGTTGTTTTTTTTTTAATCAATTTTCTTTTCTTATTTCATAATCAGCTTCTCCTGTCCCTGAATATCCGATATTATGTCTAAATGAATGTATGTGAGTCGTAAATGAGTAGTTTATGTTTTATGTCAAAATGCGTTGTTTGAGAATATAAAAATGTTTGTACACCTGTGTGTATGATTGTAAAACGTATTTCGCTCCTTGTGTAAGGGTATCAAAATTTGCATGTGACTCTCGATTTTTGCTCGAGCCAAACGATGTATTGGTTAGCGAGTTCCACCGAACTGCAACGTCTACATTGGCAACTAGCTCGCTACGTTTGTGATTTATCGACGGATTTTTCAAATTTTGTAACAAGCATAACATTGTTACTATTAGAATCGTCACTCAAAATTTAACGTGCGAGAGAAACGTCTTTAATTCGGTCGGACTCTGTTATGTGTACTCGACGCAGATCGGGAGTGTGACAATTGGCAAACAAAACGAACCATCTATGTGCAATTCTGTCTGAAACGACAGCATGGCTTAACTATCCCTTCCCGATAACTGATGTTGTAATCACTGTTTGTGTATTTGTATATCTGTTTATCTAAAGCAAGTCTCTCATTTGAAACGAATTCAACTTTTGCAATTCGAAGAAAACTTGGTATTCGCTTGGAAAGAAGAGCTGCAATTCTCGTAAGGTTGTCAATCAACAGCATGGCTTCAGTGACAATACTACTGACAGTTATGTGTGTGTACGTCTTGCCGCTGGACTGACTGCAGTATATTGTCAACCATTACGAGGATCGGCCCCCAGATCTTGAGATTGCGATGTTGCTGTATGTCTATAATCGTCGGTTGTGGTATTTCAGGTAAGGCGGGGGGTGCGCAATGCGTGTGGCGCGGCCGACTACCCGCGCGCTCGCCGCCCGCCTGCCACGTCTGAAGCGCCCGGACTCAAGCCGACACACAGAACAGAACTTTACTATGAAACCGCCCTGTGAACGTTCAGTAGGTGCTTCTATTCCAAAGCTAGTTAGTAATTAGGTATCAATTTTCAACGACCTAAGTAAACTCTTTTACTAAGCTTGTACTGTGAGCGCGATCGCCTCGGCCCTTGTAAATATACAGACAGCTTTACTACCGCTTCATACACTTTACACATTTTGACACGTAATTAGAATTGTTCTTCTGAAAATATGTTAACAAAATAGGCCTATAGATACTGTAATTCGGGGAATGTTCTCGAAACTCACGGACGCTACACACACGGACTTACTACCGGAGATGCGACTCCGACCCGCCAGGCACTGACGAGTCATCCTCCCGGACGAGACTAGCAGGAGCCGTCGCCCGAGCGACAGGAACTCCGACCGGGTCTACCGGACACCGGTGCCACGAGCGGCGACACAGGAGGATAGCTACAGGTGGAACGCGAAGGACCTAGCGTAGTTTAGTCAGTCGTCTCGGTAGGTTTACGGGACATTTAGAGTTGGTGAAATCCGGTGATCCCCAGGTTCAGACGAGTTTAGGACAGGCGCGCCTCGCGCGGTCATGTTTTAGGTATAAGTTATATTTTATGTTATATGTCGTGGATATTCAGTGTTATACCTGTGTAATCGGCCGTGCCCGCCCCGCCGCCGGTGTCTTCGTTGTAGTTTGTACTAGCCTCGGATATCTCTACACTATACTATATTTTTATATTCCATTTATTTACGATAAGTTGGTGCGAGTGATCGGTGATGGAACATTCCTTAGTTGGTTAAATTACCGAAGTATATTTATATTTAGTATTTTTTAATATCGCAGAAATTTGTGCATTAGGTTGTAAAGTTAGACATATCCGTTGGAAATTATTTAATCAATTGTTTATAGCTTTAACTGATTAGTTAAGTAAATTATGATAATTCTATATTTTAAAGTCAATTTGAAGTGTTTTGTGTTGATCATATTTATTTAAAAATTAACTTATATATTTACAAAATATAAAACAAAAAAAAAATTGTAATAAAAAAGACAAAAATAATTTTAGAAACCAGTTACAAGACCAAAATAACTTTTGTGATAATGCGAAATTGTTTTTGCTTTGAGCACATTAATTAGCATCGATGAACATTAAAGTACTTTATCATTTTCCATTTAGAACGTTAGATGCATTCCAAGTTTTAATAAACTTATTATTTCTTTACACTTGGACAGGAAATGTTAAGTTTTTCAGAGCATTTTATTAAGTGTTGATATCAGCAGACGTAGAATGTGATATTTTTATGTATTGTTTATATCTCAGTCTCTCTTTTCCAGAACTTTATTTCTTCGGTGTTTAGTAATAATATATTTGTCTATAATCGATATCTTAACGTATATATAGTTTTCATCATATCACAACACATTTCATAGCATAGCATAGATAAGAACGATCGTTCTTTAATATATAGGCTAGAATTATAGACATAGTTAGGATCCTATGCGAGCCAACTTAGAGATTGTAAAATGGACTTTCGTATACAAGAAATATGATATAAATTCGGATAAGATGTTCGCTTTACACTAATCAGTGTAGTCTCATGTTTCCTATTTACTCGGACCCCCCCTTATTATTCAAAATATTATCTTTACGCTTACTAAAGCGTCTCTTAAACAGACGCGGCCAGCGGTGGCGGTGCCGGTGGCGGTGGCGGTCAGTTGGATGACTTGAGAGTTCTAGGAACGACACAGACACACGCGGCCAAGTCATCCAACTGATCGCCACCGACACCGCCACCGCAGGCCGCGTCTGTCTGGGAGACGCTTAATTCGTCTAGTTGTCTTCATCTGAGTTCTGACACGTTGCAAAATCACTTTACAGATAAAGACAGAAACATGGAAATCCTCAAGCTTTTTTATCAATAAGGGGGAAAGGTATAAGCAATAGACAAGTAAGGACTGTAAACTGTTCATTTTGTTTGTTCATCTGTTAAAATATAACAAGAAGCTGCCAAATTACTGTCTCGATATTTCTATGTTTATAATATTATGATAGAAAAATGCATTCAGATTGAAAGCTTGTGCAGTTTCCGATCTTTAGTTAGGTAATATTCTGAGAAATTACAAATTTCATAGTGTTTTGGATGGTAAATGCCTAGTCAAAGCGATAGCTTTACACATAGTATAATACCTTACACCATGTAGTCGTAAAATCGAAAGTTCAGCAGTTTGAAACACTGTATATGTTACTATTTCCCGACGGTACTCGTAGCCAATTAACCGCAGATTACTAAAATAATTTGGATTGAATCGAAAAATAAAAACGATCAAATTTAGACGTTCAAACTGCTAAACTTTCATTTTTAACTTTCCTCTTCATCTACCCTCAAATGCTGATTTCAATTGCGTATTTTAATTCAATTAAGTACTTCGTATTTAATCACAAATAATATAATCATTAATTTATTCGCAGTATAGACTATGTAGAGGAAATTAGATGTTTTATGGAATGTTATGTATTAAATGCTCAAAATAGTCATGCATATCTCGAAGCAATGTAGATATTTATCAGTATAATAATGAGTGTCTATGATATATTTTAGTAAGCTTCCCATGAGTCCTTTCTATTTTTAATATCTTATATCGAGGCACAAAAATAATTTCTTTATATTTCGAGAACAGTTTTGAGACGAGCTTTGCAAAAAAAATATAAAATTACGTTATTTTTAATTTATCAAGAAAAATGATCAAGAAGCTCGTTTCAAAAATTTAAGTTCTGTTTTTAGTCGGCCGTCTAAATGTTTAAAAACGAAGGTATTGTGTGATAAATTTTATTAATAGATATTTATATACCTAGGTAAAGCTACTTAATGTCACCTTCGTAGATAAAATAATTTTGTTATCAAAAATTGGCTTACTTAATAAGATAAATCATACAATAATATTGTTTTTAACACGTAAACGGTTGCAATTAGAACACAGAAGTCTAGAACTTATAAAGTCGTGTACACACACAGAAACACAAGTCACTTTGACCCAGGAGCTAAAAGCTTAATCTGCGCAAAGTTTTTTTGAAAAACCGGTGCACGGTAATTATAATATGAAAATTGAAACTTGACGCACACTGCGATTTTTGTGAGAGGTTGAAGACTAATTGATCGCCCAGATGATCAGAAATCGATACACGGTAGTTTTGAGAAACTGGTGCACTGTTAGTGCGAAAACCCGGTGCAGTTTATTTAAGAAACCGGCGCATAGTTTTAGTGTCAACTTGGTGCCGTTTATCTAAGAAGCCGATGTTTTATTCGTCTGAGAAACTAGGGTAGGTACTTATAGTTTATTTCAGAAATCAGCGCATATTATATCCTAGAAATCAGTACCCAACCGAAGCCATGTGTATACAGCGCAGAGCTAGTATACACTATATACTTATACAGCGTACAGCTTTTAATAGTTTTTAAACGCATCTGTCCAATACCTACCTGTCTCACGTATCTGTCTACATTTTTCTGAGAAACGTGTGCACAATTGCACAAAACATAACGATTCAACACAACTGTGTGTGTACTCGGCTTAAGATTTTCACACTAATTGGTATCCGAGGCTCTTGCAAGTAATCCTTAGATGTGTCAATGTTGTTTAAAAATGTTTAACGTAGATACATGTTGTATTTCATTATTATACAATATACAGCAACGGGTCCGTGCAACGTCATGCAAGGATTGATAATTTTCAAACTTATTTCATAAAACTATTCAGAAAAATCGAAATTATCGCGTCGATTAAGCCCGGTAAGTTAAGTTTGATCAGCATTGGATCTACGCACGATGTATTTATTTGGAAACACAATGTAAATTGTAAATTACACTTTACCAATAGTTAAGTTACACGGTTTCGAAGGCGTGGGTTTTTTCAATATTCGTTTATAATTTATTCTAAATTTTATATGAAGCGAAGGAAAAACAAGGTTAGCGGTAAATACTCGTGATGGCCAAAATTGTAGTAACGCCAAGATTCCTATAGGCGTTTTATGATTTTCGCTCAGTATTATTAGTGGATATGTCATGGGAGATCGAGTCATGGGCCCAGTGCGACAATTTAATATTTAGCACGTCGTTCGTTTTGTTCAGAACATCAGGTGTTCTTTAGGTATTATTTCGTTCGTAAATGTAAACCGATATAAACACTTCTTGCAGCAATCGGTGAGAATCGATTATCCTTCACTACTATAGATATCATGGCGTATAGAGAAGATACGGGACGTTCTATCGAAAGATTCCACAAAGCGATTTTCGAATAGTTTTTATTTTACTATAATTAAACTTACAAAGTAGCTAGAACCACATATATTTCGCTATGGGAATCACGTTTTTTCTATTTACTTGGAGAATATCATGTAGTTAGGAAAGAGTTGGCAAAATTCAAATTTATTGTAAAGTCTGAGTATGTCCGTTTCGTCGGGAAACCGAGCATCATTGAAGTCGGAAATGTTATCGGTAATTATTATGATGTAACTTTCGTTATTTCATATTCATAGTTAGGATACCGCAAACCTAATGCAGCGTGGTTTGTTTGAATTTATTTTGGATATATATTTGCTTGTGTGTATGTAAGTGTATAAGAGAACGATTACATGAATTCTGAAACTCTTAGGGCCTGCCCGTATTATTTCGCATTCGACTTTGAGTCGCTTTTGTTGGCAGATACGCAGAGGGTAACCGCGTACATCGCTCGTATGTAACTCGAAGCATGTACTCAATATTGCAATGTATCCTAGAGAGTATACTTTTAATTTTGATTGTCCCTCTCCGTCCAGTTCGAAGCGTGTTCATATTATAACACAGGTAAAGTTTTGGTGACGTTTCTATAAATATATCGTTGTATCATTTGTTCCGATAATTTCATATGGCAATGCATTTAAACTCACATAAAACATGCTTTGTAAGAACATTATAAATATCTGCTCGAATATATTAAACTTAGTAGAGTAACGCTGATCGACAGGAGCTTATATCGATTCATTCTAACGCCATCTTAAAAACCGCACTCATTAAAATATTATCGAGTGAATTATATATTCATATAAACTTATCACTTAACCTTAAATAAGATTATAATAATGTTAAGAGCTTTTCGAGTTGTATACTTACAAATGGTGAAATCTTATGAAATAATCAGATTTTTTCGTGATAATTTATATTTAATATCCATCCAGTATTATTAGATTTATAGGTATAATGGTCGAAGCCAATTTCTAGCTTCTATAGTGTGTTACAATAACATAGGTTCTATAATAATTGGTTAATTTTAAGTACAAAAGTCACTAGGTCCCACCAAATGTTGCTCCTTTCTCCATTTTATGCAATACTCATTGAGGCTATATTTTTTTAAATAATTTTTAAATATCACAAATGTCTACTATAGGTGTTTATTCTTTAATGAAATGTACGTCAGATAACAATACCATCTAAACTTACTAAAATACTATATTAAGATCATCAAAGATTTACTGAGGAGCAACGTAAAAGAGTTTTAGAATTCATTTAAACGTGCAATTTTGTTTGTGAATTATCTATTAGTGGATCCTATGATGTATTCTACGAAAAGCACTAATTTACTTTAAGATAAATAATATGTTTATATTTTAATATTAATTTATATAAAATCATGTTTGCGTATTCGTTGTGTGGCATTGGTACGAAAACAATTCGAAAAATCAATGTTATTATTATCGTTTACGTTAAATATATAAATTAACCATACAAGTGCCAATAATTTGATTATTGTAAAATTGACACTTTGAATACTTGACTTGTGGTTATTGACGATGTGCCATAGTATATTTAATAACTTTTATTTTGTTGAGTAACTTATAAAAGTGCTTAAATGATTAAATTCTATCTACCAGATAGAATATTGTTTATAGTTTATATTAAGATAGGATAAGGCCGACAAGCTAATACCGAACACAGTACCTTACTGTACTAAAGTTTTTGTTTTAATATTTCAGTAAATTTAATTTAAAAATATGCTTTACTGCTATAATTATTAATAATCAACATTAATACACTTAACAGCACTCCTAAAATAAAATAGCTGCCCAGTTTAACTATTAGACTGTTACAACAAAACTTTTCACATGTATAGCTTCATTGTTAATAAAAAATTGTCAACGGACGAATTATTAAATTTACCAAGAGTAAAATTAAGAGAAAAAAGCTACGAAGATAATATATTTACATATCCATAATTTCGTAAGTTAGTGTAATTGAAATTGTACGAAAACTGTCTTAGGACAACTCGGCTGGGATAGGTTTTATTTTGGACGCGAAAACGCGGTGCGCTTTTGTAGTGCGAAGTAGCATTGCCATACTTACGAAATACGCAATCATTATCGAGGGTAGTGTTTAGATATCCCACACATTAGGCATATAAGTTCCGTCTTGACTTGAGCCATGATGATTAACTTGATTACCACCATGATTTTGTAGCAGTTCAGTTTATTATTCGACGTCGATCATAGGCAGTTATAGACGAATAGGCCATGTAGAGAGGCCGTCTAATGTACAGTCAATACATCCTAGAAAACCGACAATACTTAAAGATCCAAATAGATATATACATATAATAATATTTGTCTTATACTAAATATTATATTTATGCAGATTTTTTAACAATTTATCGCGGGCGGAAGCATGTACAATGCGCGCAGAGTAAAATATTAAATAATTAATGTCCAATAATAAAAGAAGAGAAAATATTATTACAAGGCTAAACTCTTAAAATGTTCTGCCACTAAAAGTATGGACTGTAATGAGTGGGATATTAAAAACACAACCTCGATATCAAACTCCGACGAAAGTTTAATTAAACTGCAATTTGTTAACTATAAATAGAAAATATTTGTCGCTTTCTGTGGAGACTTAATGATGATCGAAATGAGCTGGTGTTAGACGCAATTTCTGTACAAACCTTAGAATAAATTAACAACGAGGCCGTGGGTACATAATTTTGGTTTAATCGCAAATAAAGCCCAACCAAACCAAATTTACCCAAATAATGCACTATCAAAGAATCCCAATATTTTCCTAGAATATTCAACAAAAATGTAATATGCCAATAATAGGATAGTTTTTCTGTTGTAATTACATATTATTAGGATATCGGAGAATTTCCCTGCAGATTTCTCTATGAAATTAATGTTCGCTGTGTCTGTCCGTGGTTTTCGTGGCTCCTGCGTTTCACAAGTAACTGTAATTGTATTGTGTATTAAGGAAAGGTTAACCACTGATGATTCGGACCTTAGACACATTTCTTTCATAGTGAAATAATTAGCAAAACATATGTATTTGTGTTAAAAATATTTCAGTCATATGGACCGGTAATTATTATTTTAAAATTTCAGGCTATATATTTAACGGGAAAATACGTAATTTTAAAATTACTTAATGACATCAGCAACATTTCGATCGTACCGCAAGATATGGATGACCAAACTCGCATCCAACTGCAACTATGTTAATTAATGATAATATTTATTTTAACTATATATGTACCTTAAATGCATTATTTTTGTAATATTTACACTATTTGGAGAGATCACGTGCACTGCTAAGATTAACAATTATTTTCTAATTTTAAAATGTGGCGGACGAATCAGCGTTTAGAGTGTAGATCGCGCTATCAAAGTTTTTTCAGCTGGGCGCTAAATATACACAAGCTATCGTTAAAGATAAGTGTAGTGGGCTCCCACATTGGTAATGTTGGAGACCACAAACGGAGAATTCTCCGACCGATTTTCGGTCAGGTCTTAGCTCACTATACTTATCTAAGCGAAAGTTAACGTATAAAGCGCCTAACTGAAATAACTTTGAAAGCGCCTACTGTTTCTTTGCGCTGATTGGTCTGCTGTAAAGCAACTTTTTCTAAGGGTCTGTTCACACAGATTAGCATTAAGGTTAGAAATCATTAAAAATATAAAATGTCAAAAGACTGGCATTTCTTTTAAACCACTAAAATAATGACCACTCATAGTGAACATACCCTTAAAATATTGTTAATTTAAGATAAGGATTTTTGGGGAACATTTATAATACCTGTGATCTACAGTGGCTGCTTCAGCAATTCATTTTATGAAACATCTTTTGAAATTCGAATCTTAAAATACATTTTAAAGGCCACTGATCACTAAAATTACATTAATTTGATGAAGACTTTTTCATAAACTGTCGTAACATTTTCTGTGAAACCCTTCATTAAAATAATGTTCAATAAAGTATCTCTGAGTGCGGTTGTAAGTTTCATAAAATGTTTCATAATATGAATTGAGCGGCTATTTTAGATAATGCTTTTAACGTTTGTTTGGATCTCACATCTAAGTCAATTATCCTGGTTGGAATAGTTGGTCGTTCATATCGTTCCTGATTGGGGTGTGAATGAAGCTTATAGGTACTAACATTTTGTATTTAATTTACGACAGTGCTAAGCTGTTTTTTGTCTCAGTTGTAAATGGAAAATTGTATAAATGATTCAATAAATGACTATTCGTGTTTTATTTTCGTAATTATATTTGATTAGTGATTGTGTAGTCTTTTGTGGTAACTGGTAAGGTATTACTGGCTATTTAGCCAAAACTTGTTCGTTACAGTTTCGTTATAGAATTGCTTATCAAAATGTATGGTATGATCTTATATATATAAAACTCAAAGGTGACTGACTGACATGGTGATCTATCGACGCACAGCCCAAACCACTGGACGGATCGGGCTGAAATTTGGCATGCAAGTAGATGTTATGACGTAGGCATGCGCTAAGAAATGATTTTGCAATAAATTCAATCTATCTATCTCTAGTTTGTATAATATTCAATCTATATTCAATCTATCTCTAGTTTGACATACAACCGATCGCAGCTGACATAGAATTGACATAAAATATATGGAGCTAATGTCTAATGTGAGCTATTCCTATCTCAAGTAAGAGATAGATCAAATATTGGGAACGGCCGTTAGTCGATTTTATAAAATAAGGGATATTAACCATTTTTTAGGGTTCCGTACCCAAAGGGTAAAAACGGGACCCTATTACTGAGACTTCGATGTTGTCTCCAGGCTGTATTTCAAGAACGGCTACAGCTAGCCTTCTGAAATTTTCACAAATTTTCACAGATTGTGTATTTCTGTTGCCGCTATAACAGCAAATACTAAAAACAAAATTAAATTAATATTTAAGGGGGGCTCCCATACAATAAACTTGTTTTTTTTCCTTTTTTGCTCGTAATTAATAATGGCAACAGGTACGTACTTGAAATTTTCACAAAATCCTTAATTTTATGTGTCATTAATAAAAATATTAAAATAAAATAAAAAATTAAGGGGGGGTTCCATACAAAAAACACATTTTTTGGCCTATTTTTTCTGTATACGTGGTACGGAACCCTTCGTGCGCGAGTCCGACTCTCACTTAGCCGATCTTCATATGCCTCCAAAGGTCTAATTCTAGACATCGCGAACTCGAATCAAACTCTTATTCGATTTATAATAATACATCTAAGTAATACTTTAAATAACTTACGATTGTTGTTGACTTCCATTTTAAAGCACTCTACACATCTTCCGTTACTGTTTTAGGATTTCCACTGAGCCTGCAAAGAATTTTTTTTTGTTTCACTTATTAGTTATTACACAATAATATCAAAAATAACATTAGAATTCTATACTTACATTTAGATAGCCATCTTTTTTTTCCTTTTCTAGGAATATATTATATCGAACATTATACCTTGCATATCAATAGGTAACGTGGACAAAAAATATATATATAATAATTTAATCTTTTTATTTTAAAAATAATTCAGGCACTGTAAGATATAACGTATTTCGATAGATAATACTTTTACACTATCATTCAAGCCCACCTAACAATATGTTTCATTTAAAATTATATATTTAAAATATTAATATTCATTTATCTATTTGACATATTTTGTGTTATTGCTATGAAGACTATGAATTTTTAAAATCTTTATCATGAACGTAGAAAAAAGGCGGACGGAGTCTTATTATACACAGCACTGTGTCTTCAGAGTCGGCCAGACCGACTATGCCGCCGGCCTGGCCGACTCTGAAGACACAGTACACGGTCCGCACGCACACATTCTTACGCTAGTCCGGCCATTTGACAGGCGTAAGAATGTGTGCGAGGCCGACTCTGAAGACACAGTGCTGTGTATAATAAGACACCGTCCGCATTTTTTTCTACGTTCATGATCTTTATATATGAGAATGCAAAAAATATAATCTTACATGATTTTTCTTTTACAATAACTGTATTGTAAAAGGACGGGAGCCCTAGAACAATTATTTTTTTTATCTTTATTAAGCAAATTTTTTGTGAGTAGCTTCATTTTGATAAGACGAACAACATTTTTATCTGCGAAAAATCTTGAAAGTGGTAGCTAACAGAAATAGAAAGGATTTCATACTTTTAGATAATATTATGATATTTAATGTACTGTCACTTCTTTGTGTAAATTCATGTTCGTACTAGGTCCCCCGTCTGTCTAGGATTCAACTTCTCAGATAATACTTATATGGCAAATTCTTGTTGGTGTTTTCATAACAATAAACAGTAAACTGTAACACTTTACAAATAAATACACGAACTATTTGAAATTATTTTACAAAAATAATATATCTAACTTTGTCAAGTATATTGTCTCACATTTTTGAAAATTTTGTACATATACATTATGCATATTTAGCACATGCATTTTCCCTTTCATACACATACATACAAAACAAACTAAGAGATAGAAAGATAAGTGTGCCTTATTATCAGTAACAATCAGGTATCTACTACGACTCGGTCATATTGTCTTACGATTATGGTACAGTAATAAATTACTAATAATAAACAAAAAATCAAAGTAACAGTCATACAAAAAAAGTTGTAAGTTGTCAGAAAACAAACCTCTAAGGTCCAATTTCATCAACGACTGTCATAGTTAATGCTCGAATTAATATCACGTTACCTCTTTCATGTTTCTTAAGAGTGAAAGAGAAGACATGACATTTTAACAAGCTGTTAACACTAACAGATGTTGGTGAAATTGGGCCTAAATAAATGAACATTTTAGTTTAAAATTTACAATAAAGGGTGAATCTTCAAAAAATCCTATATGTATTGTAATCTTCTAGCTCTATTTTTTCTCTTATAATGCCTGATATTTATGTTTTAGGTATAAAAAGCCCAATTATTGG
Source organism: Plebejus argus (assembly GCA_905404155.3). Classification (NCBI taxonomy): domain Eukaryota; kingdom Metazoa; phylum Arthropoda; class Insecta; order Lepidoptera; family Lycaenidae; genus Plebejus; species Plebejus argus. The sequence continues at coordinate 3,321,048 of FR989932.1, read as the reverse complement.
CAGTTTCCTTTCAAGCCCCAAGCGTTCGCATGCGACCGCGATAACAAAAGAAGAACAAAAGATTTCCAAGAATATGTGATCGAGGGTTTAAGAATACATAATGTAGACTGTAGTATGTTTTCTTTTTTTTATTCCATTCATTTTCATGGCATTCCAGTATTTTCAAACAAAAATTTAAAGTGCCAATAATAGGATGATCGGCAACGATACGCTAGATTACCCTTAAACATATACAATAACGGCTACCACGATATAATTCCGTGTAGCTCATAAAGTTAATATACCTAGCAGAATAAACAAACAAAGAGCTAAGCAAGCGAGATGTCACTATCAGTAACACTGCGTGGTAGAAAGAGATGCGTGCTTTGAAGTGGCAGAACCCTTTTTTTCATCTGTTTTGACATTCAGTCTGCACTTATCGGCACGTTGACAATTTGATCTCTAAGAAAAATGTACGTAGGAACATCATTTTCACGCACACGTAAACAGATTACATACACACAAATATAATTCAATTTTTATTTCGTTTGACAGCTCGCGATTGTTTCTCTATTCCGCTAATTATATTAACTTTATGGTGTAACTCCAAAAACTTTTCTTGAAGATTCACGCAACAAACAACAAAGAGTTATTATGACAAGTAAGCTTTCACGGACTTGAGCTCGAATGTGGCTGCTAGGGCGAGATGGTCGGAGCCGTATTTGTCGTTGGGCAGCTGCCCTAGCGCTGAACATTCCTGCCCCGTGGGCAGCCGTAGCCGTTCGACTAGCCTCAGGCTGCTGCAACGACTGGAAACGGTAAGTGGATGTAGATATTTTGAATGTGTTTAAAGGTAACTGTCAGCCGCTGATTGGGTTTCTTAGGCCCGTACAAATAGTCAGTACTCGAGAATAGAGATGCATTTTGGTCTCAAGACACGGTTCAGGCTCTGTGATTGGTTGGCTGTCAAAATTTGGATCAATCACAGAGCCGAACCACGATTTGAGACCGGGTCGTATCTTAAGTACTATTTATACTGGCCTTACAGACGAACAGCACTTGCGTCGACGGCACTCACCGCGGTAGTCGATGGTTTTTTCCTTTGATTATATTATTTGACACTTGTCATTGCAGTCAACGACACGCGTCGACGGCAGTCCGACTGCCTTCGACGCGTGCCGTCGACAATCCGTTCGTCTGTAAGCGCTCTAAGCCATGCTGAATAGAATAACGATAAAAACGTGCAGTCGGTCAGGTGGAAATAGTATCGCTTACTTTCGGCGGCTGATAGCCAGTTTGGTATGCAGTCTTTTACGGGCACCAGCATAACTGGGTACCGCATTTAATCGTAATTATATGCGGTATATATACAGCACTAGAATACAATAACGCTATCGGAACTGTCTCAATGCAACTCAACATGTAATTCAGCTTAGGGACCTATCAGACAAAGAGCGGTCACGCGTTCAAGCGTTCTGCGTTCGCATGCTGCGTCCGAGCGGTCAGTCACACAGCAGCAATTCTGACGCAATCAGAACGCCCCCCGTGTGAGTATGTCTATATAACGCAATACAACACAAAGAATGCAAAACTGACCGCTTGAACGTTTGACCACGTAACCGCTCTCTGTCTGATAGGTCCCTTAGATATTTTTCCTACTGTAGGCAGACTCGTATTTAATTAAGTCTATCAAAAGAAAGAGATTCTATATTCGACTGTATATTTATTTATGACTAGCTGTTGCCCGCGACTTCGTCCGCGTTAGCATAGTTAGATCACGTCCCGAATATTATTTTTCAAAAATATTCAATGTACAGAATTGACTTTCCTACGATTTTATTCAGTAACCCAAATCCTATTTAAGCGAACGCCTTCATCATAGAAGCTCAAATCTTTAATAATTTGAGTTCAATCAGTCGAAAGTCTAAGTAAACTTTCATCCCCTATTTCATCCCCATAGAGGTGGAATTTATTAAATTCCTTTCTGAGGGGATGCCTACGTCATAGTGTCTTTATGCATACACAGTCTCAGCCCGATCGGTTTAAAATAGGGTATTACACGAATTTTTGAAATGTATCCAAAAACAATTCTATAGTGATAATATGATCGCTACAAAATAAAATATTTTTTTTTCTCACGTTAAGTTTGAAAAAAAAACATTATTTTTTACATAATTTCAAATTTCGCGCGTATTTTGCAAAAACGCTTCCGCTAGTGGACGCCATGTTTGCTTTATGGTCATGAGTTCATGACGTCATTGCGTTAGTAAACAAACAGGCATCAATTGACATAAGACATTCGAAAATGACAGTTCACACAGTTGTCATTTTTTTGTTTACTATCCCAATGACGTCATTAACATGGCGGAAAAATTTGGGAGCGTTCAAAGACAGATAAAAAAATCCTAAAATCTTTAAACTACATTAAAAAATATGATAAGCTATCTTATGAAGTCAAACTAACATTTTCCGACTGCTTTTCCTCTAAACTATCATTAATACATTTTTTCATTTTTTCTCATATACACTAAAATACCCTATTGAGAAAGTTTCATACAAACTGTCAACCCCAATTTCACCACCTTGGGGGTAGAATTTCCAAAAACGCCTAAATATGTATTCATTTATTCAGTAACCCAAAAATAAAGTTTCATGTTTCTAACTTCAGAAATGACGGACTTTCATTCAAACTTTCAACCCCAATTTCACCCCCGTGGGGGTGGAATTTCCAAAAACGCTTAAATACGTATTCATTCATTTTTATTCAGTAACCCAAAAATAAAGTTTCATGTTTCTAACTTAAGAAATGACGGACTTTCATTCAAACTTTCAACCCCAATTTCATCCCCGTGGGGGTGGAATTTCCAAAAACGCTTAAATACGTATTCATTCATTTTTATTCAGTAACCCAAAAATAAAGTTTCATGTTTCTAACTTCAGAAATGACGGACTTTCATACAAACTTACAACCCCTATTTTACCCACTTCGGGACTACACTAAAATACCCTATTGAGAAAGTTTCATACAAACTGTCAACCCCAATTTCACCACCTTGGGGGTAGAATTTCCAAAAACGCCTAAATATGTATTCATTTATTCAGTAACCCAAAAATAAAGTTTCATGTTTCTAACTTCAGAAATGACGGACTTTCATTCAAACTTTCAACCCCAATTTCACCCCCGTGGGGGTGGAATTTCCAAAAACGCTTAAATACGTATTCATTCATTTTTATTCAGTAACCCAAAAATAAAGTTTCATGTTTCTAACTTCAGAAATGACGGACTTTCATACAAACTTACAACCCCTATTTTACCCACTTCGGGTTAAAATTTCCAAAATTCCTTCCTTAGTGGGTATCTACTAATTAAAACAACCCTGCTCACCAAATTTCGTGGCTGTAACTTTAACAATTTTTGCTCTGCGATGATGAATCAATCAGTCAGTCAGTCAGGACTTGTAATTTTATATGTATAGATGACTGTGATTTCATTCCGCATTAAGTTAATTGAAATATATTTTAGAAGCTTTACTCGCACAGTTTTTCACCAAAACAACTTACCTGAAATAAATATAATCAACAGTAACCCAATAGTCCTGGAAAGTCGTAGCCTCTATACTGCCGTCACACTTGACGGTGTCATACACTGACTTGAGTTTGAGCGAGTGTCCCAGGCCGCCCGTATTGAACAGTTCGCTGTGATTCTGCGAGTTTGTATCATGTGAGCTCTCACCTGTGTCGTAATCTGTGTTTTGTAACTGGAAAAGAGAATTTAATTGTTTATTAATAACTATATGACGCCCGCAACTCCGAACCGTACAGTTTTTCGGCATAATAACTGTATTTTAAAAAGATAAAACCGACTTCAAAATTGTACGTAATTGAGAATTAAAACTTCCTATCTTCAAAACTACTGAACCGATTTTGATGAAACTTGCACTATTCCCAAGTTGAACAATACTTGGTACAATAAAATAAGAATCACTTAAATCGGACTTGTAGTTCCGGAGATATGCGTGCACAAACATAAAAACATACATACATACACTTTTGAAATTTGGCACATTTGTTCAGAAGCTGTTATAGATTAACATATGCAAAAACTGGGCAGTTCTGGAAATATTACATGCATACGCGTCGAATTGATAATCTCCTTTTTTGAAGTCGGTTAAAAAGTATCCTATGTCCTTTCCCGGGAATCAAAATTTCAGAAAAATTTCAGCGGTTTGGGCGCGAAGATGTAGTAGACAAACTGACAAACAGACACACTTTAGCATTAATAATATTAGTATGGATAAGAATACCTTCGTCATACTAAATTCGGTGGGTACGCCTTTCTGTCTATTCAAGTATACAGCTAAATGTTGACAGTTGTCAGTCACACCAATCTTCTTGAAGTCAGAATCGTCCCTTTCTCGGTAGGGTTTTGCACTGAAATGGTAAGATAAGTTATTTACTAAAAATATGGACTAATGAATATTTTTCCCTGTACCAATAATAAAGACTACAGAATGTTTGTTCTTTTCATCAAGCTATTTTTCTAACATAATATGAGAGAAGGACAAAATCACGGAAATAAATCAAGATAAAGGATCTTGATTTATTTCTGTGGACAAAACATTATATAAAAACGTGTTAACTGAATATTTTTTTATAAAGGAAGTGAAGTCATCAAAGCGCACGGAGTGCGCGGCCAAGTTCCAGCAGGCCGCGCGCATGCCGTGCACTATTTACACGAACGGTTTCGACGCACTTTTGACCCCCTTGTATCTCAGTGCCTATTGCGAGAGCAAAGATAAAATTTTACCTACCTAATTATATACTAGTACTTACGCAATATACCAAATTTCATAGAAATAGATTTGTTAGATCCTGAAATATTTCCTTGTAAAAATAGCTAATTTTGGCACTGACTCACTGACCGGTAATCAAAATCTCTAGGCCACTTCCAGTTGTCGTAGCGTTATGAAATTTGGCACACAGTTGTTTGTTATATGTAGATTAACAAAAAATTAAGAAATTTGAGAAATTGGTCAAGCGTGAGTCGGCTCATCTATGAATTTGAGATAAAAATCGGTAATCAAAACCTCTAGGCCACTTCCAGTTGTCGTAGCGTTATGAAATTTGGCACACAGGTTGTTTGTTATAAGTAGATTAACAAAAAATTAAGAAATTTGAGAAATTGGTCAAGCGTGAGTCGGCTCATCTATGAATTTGAGATAAAAATCGGTAATCAAAACCTCTAGGCCACTTCCAGTTGTCGTAGCGTTATGAAATTTGGCACACAGGTTGTTTGTTATATGTAGATTAACAAAAAATTAAGAAATTTGAGAAATTGGTCAAGCGTGAGTCGGCTCATCTATGAATTTGAGATAAAAATCGGTAATCAAAACCTCTAGGCCACTTCCACTTGTCGTAGCGTTATGAAATTTGGCACACAGGTTGTTTGTTATATGTAGATTAACAAAAAATTAAGAAATTTGAGAAATTGGTCAAGCGTGAGTCGGCTCATCTATGAATTTGAGATAAAAATTAATATGTACAAGTAAATACACTGAAATAAGATGAGGAAGAAAGAAACAAATTGGTATGAATCCTTAAAAAAAGTATTGAAATCTCACCAAAAACATACCTGTTAAAACGGGGCCAAGTTCCTATTCACTATTGTTCGCCTTAAAAAAGAGTTGAAATCCAATTCAATGCCAAGTTTAGATGCACTTCCAAATTGATCATAATCATCTTCATCAACAGCCTGATCCTAAATACTTCTAAATTTGAACTTGGCAGGTTTTCATGCTAGTAGCACTTGATAATTATTGTATAATTTTTAAATTTAAATATAAGATATCTATGTGATTAAATTAACCTGCCAAGTTCAAATTTAGAAGTATTTAGGATCAGGCTGTTGATGAAGATGATTATGATCAATTTGGAAGTGCATCTAAACTTGGCATTGAATTGGATTTCAACTCTTTTTTAAGGCGAACAATTAGTGAATAGGAACTTGGGCCCGTTTTAACAGGTATGTTTTTGGTGAGATTATATTTTATACAAAACCAATAAGGCTTCAGACCTATAATCCTAATAATCAAGGATTTACAACATTATGTTCCTTGATTATTAGGCTTAGGTCTCGAAATTAGTGGCAAGCGCGGCGGGAGCGGTGGCGGCAGCGCGGGAAGCCGTCTACGCCGCGCGCCGCTCGCCGCACCGCTGTTTTCGAGGCCAGTGGAACGTACCTCACATAACCTCGGTTCAGCAGCTGTATGACTGCACTGTCTGGGGTTGAATTTAGATCTCCCGTCAGTATCGTTGGAAGGTATATTGATCTACAAACAGAGTAAGAGGATAATGAATGACAAACTAGTGATTTGAGGATCGTATTCTACTAATATTATGAATGCGAGAGTCAGTTTATTTGTTACCCTTTCACGACCAAACCGCTGAACCTTTCCCGGGTCTTAATATATCTCCATACCAAATTCCAGCGAAATCGGTTCAGCGGTTTGAGCATGAAGAGATAACAGATAGCTGACACACTTTCGCATTTATAATAATAGTATGGAAGTATGGATTATAAACTTACTCTCTCCCATTATTGCTATAAGCGAATCTGTCTATTTCGGCCAACAATACTTGTAGTTGTGCTAATCTGACGTCTGTCCTCTTGGGGTTATACAGTAGATGGGTGGTGGCTACCACGAATGGTGTGGTGGGGGAGTTTTTTGGGGCCAATTTGACCATCAGGCCAATGTTGTCACGATTCAGTATAGGTAATTCCGGTTGATAGAATTCCACCTATGAAACAAGGGAGGTTAATCAGAGATTAACTTAATTAACTAATGGGAATTTATATATTTCTCTCTTTAAATTTCATGAATACGGAATATCAGCACTGCAGTTCAATAAACTTAAAATGGTTATATTAATTTAAATTGCATAATTGCATTACTTAGCTGAGTATTATGTTAATTTTAAGCTGCATAATAAACAACCAAAATATTATAATGTCAGGTAATTAAAAAAGCAAACAGAATATAAAAATATGATTTCGATGGGCACCATATAGAAACCGAACAAAATAAATATAATTCATGGTAAAAACTCGGCCCATCGGACCCCAAAACAAAGTGATAATTCATAATACTTTAGGGTGCGTATTAGTCCCCTGTGTAGAGTACCCTGTAAAAGTAGCATCGCTGAATGAGTAACTTTTTTTCACCTTTGTATGGAAAAATTAATGACGCAAGGGCGCTTGCAGATACAAATTACAAAAAACAAATTGCTCTTTCAGCGCTGCTACTTTTACAATAAGCTCTATAAACTAGATTTTTTTTTCACTTTGTATAATAATATCAGTCGATTTTGCGTCGGTGCGGCTGCACCGTCTTATTTAGTACAATAGGTATCTTATATTTTAAGCTATTATTATAATAGAATCTAATAACACATAATTAAACAAAACAAAATATTCCAAAATGTCCTTTCTTAGACTTAGTTGTAGTCGGGTATAATTTATTAACTATTATATAATGAAAATAATAAATTATAATGAAAAAATCGCAATGCAACAACACAACTACATTTATTTTAAATATATTACAGTAATTAAAGTGCTATTTAAGGACATGTAAATATAATATAATTGAAATTATGAAAACAAAACATTATTGTCATATTTTAAGAAAAAATTAAGTACGTACAATATAAAGCGCCTCCAAGGTAATAATGAATGATGAGATAAAGTTGTATCTTAATAATATGCTTATTAGTTATTATAATATTAAAAAAAAACAATTTTTAAACTAATAAAAAAAGTCTTCAAAATATGATCTTTGCGTTTTGTTGTAAAAGTATATTATATTATAACGTTATTAATATTAATTTATGTTTCCTGGCATGGACGAGCGTAGGGGGGTGCGATGAGGAGGGCTTCATACTAGTGGAGAGGAGGAAAAAGCCCTTCGCCCGCAACCATCGCGGCACCGCGCCCTATGTACCGGAGCTGCGTCTGCGAAACGAGGTCCCCGCGACGCCCCTGTACATATCCCGCCTACACTGGTCCATGGAGGTCGAGGACGTCGTGGCCTACATCAGTAAGAAGACATCCCTCCGCCTGAGGGTCGAACGTCTCGCCACAAGGTCAACTTCAGTTCCTTTGTGGTGAGAGTACCGACGCATATTCTGTCGACCTTTGAAGCGGAGGAATTCTGGCCGACTGATGTGGTTTACCGAAGGTTCCGAGGGAGACTCCGGAATGAAGCGCGCGTCACGTCGCCGTTAATTAGTGATAAAGTGTAGTTATTAAGATTATAATTGATATGTATCTTAGGCATTAAGGTATATATTGTATGGGCCTACGTAGCTTGACTTAAATAAATAAATAAATAAAATTATAATGATAAAGTAAAAATGCTTTAATTATTCATAAGACGATAATCATCATTAATGCAGTAATAAAATAATAAAATAATTCAAAGAATCCTGTACAATCATATAATTTAATTACTATTCATAATTTCTATATATGTATGCTAAGAATAATCACGTAGCTCAGCAGAAAATTACTACCGACAATAATGTAACGCAGGTGGTATTTATTCTCTTATTATTAAATAACAAATCTCATCTTAATAAGGTTACTCTCAATAAAATCTAATAACTCATTATATCAATTGGAAAATTCTAGAGCAATTAGAAATAAATAATAAAAAGCGGCCAAGTGCGAGTTGGACTCGCCCATGAAGGGTTCCGCAGCAGCGTGGTAAACTTCCAAAGTGGTAAACTGCCTTTACCACTTTGGAAGAGTCTCTCTCGCAAATTATTCAGGTTAGAAAAAAATGATATGAGAAACCTCAATATGATTTTTGGAGACTTATCCATAGATACCCCACACGCATAGGTTAGATGAAAAAAAAAAATTTTTTTGTTTCAGTTGTACCTAAAATTTTTAATAATTTTTCCATTTTTTCATCAAAATCTTAATGCGGTTCACAGACTACATCTACTTACCAAGTTTCAATAGTATAGCTCTAATAGTTTCGGAGAAAAGTGGCTGTGACATACGGACGGACAGACGGACGGACAGACAGACAGACAGACAGACAGACAGACAGACAGACAGACAGACAGACAGACAGACATGACGAATCTATAAAGGTTCCTTTTTTGCCATTTTCGCTACGGAACCCTAAAAATCCACTCCGTTTAAATATAATACTTGAGGCTGGCATTGTCGTTTTTGACACAAGCCTAATAGATAAGAAAAAAAATATATAATACAAATCGGAACATCAAATATTTAACTAATCTAAAACACTGTCAAACAAACATACTTCTGTCAAAATTAATTATTAGGGTTCCGTACCCAAAGAGTAAAAACGGGACCCTATTACTAAGACTTTGTTGTCTGTCCGTCTGTCTGTCTCCAGGCTGTATCTCAAGAACCGCTGTAGCTAGACTTCTGAAATTTTCACAGATTATGTATATAATATTGTTACAACAAATACACATAACAAAATAACGTTAGTATTTAAGGGGGGCTCCGATACAAGAAACACTTTTTTGCCTATTTTCGCTCTAGCTCTATAACGGTACCGAACCCTTTGTCCGCGAGTTTGACTAGCACTTGGCCGATCTTTGATAATTCAAATTTTAAATTTGTATTTAAAAAGTATACTTAGTTTACTTTTGAACCTCCTGTTTCTTAATCAGTTAAAAGTTCATTCGCCAAAATCACATTATTTCTTAAATGTAGGTAACATTCGCACGAGAATCAGATTTGGGTGTGCAAGTAAGTCAAAATTTACACACACTCAAACCACACACATGTAAAACATTTTAAATGACGAGTTCTCTTTTATATTCTATTGTTCGCTAAGTTTTCACTATAGAATTGGGTCACGAATGTTCGCAAGGGCAAATATTTGAGATATTGTTAAGATTACTTACACTAATCTGATCTTGCATACGGAATAAAGACTGTTTAAAATATATCGCGCACCCATCTTGCCTGTGTCCCGTTTTTTGTTTGAAAATACCCAAGTAACCCGACTCCTCGAATTTGCTGTAGAAAGATTCTAAATGCGATACTTGTACTTCTTGTAGGCAAAAT
>FR989948.1:8366725-8674225 GCA_905404155.3 Plebejus argus | reverse complement strand
GCGAAAGGACGGTTTCGCAGAAAGAGACCGCCGCCTGCCATGCCTCATTGCTCTCGAGCATGCAGCGAACCATGCTCGAGAGCGAGAGGTCCCGCCCAAGCACCGCCATTAGATCATGGCGCTGCACGGCCCAACGATCGCACACCTCGAGGGTGTGCTGGGCCGTGTCCTCCGCAGCGCCACAATCGTGGCAGGCTGGCGTAGGCTCCCTCCTGGCAACCTTACACAGGTACGCACCGAAACAACCGTGTCCGGTGAGCACCTGTGTAAGGTGGAAGGTGAGGGGTTTTTTCTTGCGGCGCATCCAAGCCGCAAGAACTGGACGCAGGGCCTGAGCAGTACGTTGACCGTACTGGGCCTGCGCCAGGTCCTCACCCCACCTCCTCAGCAGCCACTGCTCTCCTGACCTTCGGACCCGCTGGAGCTCCTCCCATTGCAGTCTTTCGCCCCGCGACCTCCCCTCTGAGACGAGGAGGTGCAACTCGGCGAAGACTCTTGCAACCAGCTCCCACGGCGGGTCTCCCGCCAGGGCAGTGGCTGCCGCCCAGGAGACCGTACGGTACCCCCTGATCACCCTCACCGCAATGACCCGCTGCGATTTTCGCAGCTGGGCCTTATTGCGAGCGGTGAGGGAATCCGCCCAAATAGGGGCACCGTACAGGGCCATACTCCGACAGACACCGGAGTATAGCCGCCTGCAGGCTTCGCTGGGCCCTCCTATATTAGGCAGGAGCCGGCCCAGCGCTGATGCCGCCCTCACGACCTTCGGTCCCAACTGTTTGAAATGTGGGCTGAAGGTCCACCTCCCGTCCAGGATGAGTCCAAGACATTTAAGCGTCGGACTCATCCTGACCTCCGTCTCTCCGATAAGGAGTCGTGCCCCGAGTGGGGGTCCTCTCCTCCCGGGTCCGCGGAAGAGTAGGGCTTCGGTCTTGTCTACACGTACCCGAAGCCCCAACCGCTCTATGCGGCTGACTATGAGAGATGCTCCCACCTCAGCCAGCCGCGCGGCCTCCTCGTAAGTCTTCCCTCGGAATAGGGCATAGGTGTCGTCGCAATAGCAAACGAGCACCATGCCCGAGAGAAGAACACACTGCAGGACCCAGTCAAAGCCGACGTCCCAAAGGTCCGGACCCAGACGCGAACCCTGGGGGACGCCGCACTCGACCTCCATCCTCTCTAAGGACCCCGACCCGTCCTCGTACACGATCTCCCTATCGGAGAGATACGCGTTCATCAGCCTCCCGAGATACGGGGGCACACCGAAATAGATCAGTGCCTCCCGTATTACGCTGTGAGGGAGGCTGTTGAAGGCATTGGCGATGTCAAACGACACCGCCACCACCACCTCTCCTCGACGTTCCGCGTCACCCGTCACTGACTTCATGCGCCCTATAGCGTCAACGGTCGACCGACCGGCCCGGAACCCAAATTGGCTGTCAGATAGTTTGGGCCCGGGTCCTTCCTCCAAATGATTAACGAGGCGGGAGGCAAGAATAAGCTCAAAAGCCTTGCCCACCTCGTTCAACAACACGATCGGCCGCACCGCCGACGCGCAATCCGGTGGTCGCCCGCCCTTTGGAATAAGGACGAGCCGACCCTTCTTCCATGCCTCCGGGAACTGTCTGCTCTGTAGGCAGCGGTTGAACAATTCCCGGAGCTCATCTTCGAGGTGCACGAGGGCTATTGCCAAAACCCTCCCGTGCACCCCGTCCGGACCGGGTGCCCTTTTCTTACTACGGAGGCGGGACAGCACCGCCTCCATTTCTGCGTCAGTGACGGGTGGCGGAACATCCTCTACCACCGAGTCCAGCATCAGCGGAGCCATTCGCGGAGGAGCGAATCCTACTGGGGGGTCCGGGAACAGTTCCCGGACAATATTCCTCAGCACTTGTGGCTGGAGGGTCTCCGTCAACGGGGCCGACTGGGCGCGGAGTTTATCTCGCGCCCTTTTATACGGTCGGCCCCAGGGATCGTTGTCAATCCCCTCCACCAACTCCAGCCACGCTCGCTCCTTGGCCCGACTGATAGCCAGCTGCAGGATCTCTCTTTTCGCCCGGTATACCCTATACAGCCGGCCATCGCGCTCCACGTCCTGGGGACGGCGCCGCCTGCTGCGAGTATATGCACGACGCGCAGCATTGCAGGCGGCGCGAAGGTCGGTCAACTCCGTCGACCACCAATAGACCGCCCTCCGAGGCGAGGGACGACCCCATACTCTAGGCATGGCTGCTCGGCAAACACTAGTGAGCACGTTGCCGAAACAGCCAGCCATTTCGTCCACCCCCATTGCTTCAGAGGACGGAAGACTCCAGCGGAACCTAACCTAACCTAACCTAACCTAACCTAACCTAACCTAACCTAACCTAACCTAACCTAACCTAACCTAACCTAACCTAACCTAACCTAACCTAACCTAACCTAACCTAACCTAACCTAACCTAACCTAACCTAACCTAACCTAACCTAACCTAACCTAACCTAACCTAACCTAACCTAACCTAACCTAACCTAACCTAACCTAACCTAACCTAACCTAACCTAACCTAACCTAACCTAACCTAACCTAACCTAACCTAACCTAACCTAACCTAACCTAACCTAACCTAACCTAACCTAACCTAACCTAACCTAACCTAACCTAACCTAACCTAACCTAACCTAACCTAACCTAACCTAACCTAACCTAACCTAACCTAACCTAACCTAACCTAACCTAACCTAACCTAACCTAACCTAACCTAACCTAACCTAACCTAACCTAACCTAACCTAACCTAACCTAACCTAACCTAACCTAACCTAACCTAACCTAACCTAACCTAACCTAACCTAACCTAACCTAACCTAACCTAACCTAACCTAACCTAACCTAACCTAACCTAACCTAACCTAACCTAACCTAACCTAACCTAACCTAACCTAACCTAACCTAACCTAACCTAACCTAACCTAACCTAACCTAACCTAACCTAACCTAACCTAACCTAACCTAACCTAACCTAACCTAACCTAACCTAACCTAACCTAACCTAACCTAACCTAACCTAACCTAACCTAACCTAACCTAACCTAACCTAACCTAACCTAACCTAACCTAACCTAACCTAACCTAACCTAACCTAACCTAACCTAACCTAACCTACCCTAACCTTTTTTTTTTTTTTTTTTTTTTTGAGGAGGGGAAATACGTTACGTATCCCCCACCCCCTTCGGGGGAAAGGGGCGGGGGTATGTGGGACTCCCTTCACGAGGTTTACCCACTAAAACCCCCCCATGCCCTCCTTCCAGCCGTGAGACACGGGCACTATTAACAAACTCCGCGTTCTCACGGCGCTTGCCGCGTCCGGCGCATCTCCGCTGCGGCGGCTGGTGTTCTGCCGCCGCCTTCCATCACCGAGAGCTCCCCGGGCACTTAGGGAGCTTTCATCTCGGGGCCCCTTGTGCGGGCGGCGATCCCCCGATCAACCGCCCACGGGCCTATGGCTCTACCTCCATGACGGGCTGGGGCTGACTAACCCCGGCCTCGTCGGCTCCAGGCTCTTGCGGCCGAGCCTTTTCGGAGGGAGCTCCTCGTCTCTTCCGGCGCTTGGTGCTGGGGAGCGGCTTCTTCGCTGTCATGCAGCCGCTACTACCCAGCACGTGGTCCTTCTCCTTGCCGAGCGCCTCGCAGAAGAAGCAATTGGGCTGCTTCTCCCGGCACTCGGCGGCCTTGTGCTCCGGCTTTCCACAGCGGAAGCAATTCCGACTGCGGTCCACCGGGCACTGGCATGTCGTCGCCAGGTGGCCGGTGTCAAGGCATCGGTAACACCGCATAGGCCTCGCGGCCAGCAGTGTCACCTTTGCCGAGACCCAGCCCACTCGCAGCCGCCTCAAGCTGATCAGCTTCTTGGCTGCCGCGACGGGGACGCTCAGCCATAGCGAGCCATCGCCCCACCTTCCTATCTTTATTGGGCCCGTCCTGATAGAGTTGGACGGACACCCTCCCTCTCTTACGACCGCCTCGATGACATCGGCGGTCGTGGCCGAGTCGTCCAGCCCGGCTATACGCATTTCGACGCATTTTGCCGGGCGTCCGATTTTGACCTCCTCCGAGTCTAGCGCCTCCCGCAACTTCGCGGCGAGGGCGTCCGCCTTCTCGTTGGCGCCCTCACCAGGTATGGTCAGGACGCGCGCGCCGGTTTGGGCCTGGCGGAAGCGGAACTCGAGCTTTTCGATGCCGAGCTCCGTCATCCCGGCCGTTGCAGCGTTTTTTGCCTTCATGAGGACGTCTTTGTACGTAACCCCCTTCGCCGCGGCGCTTCCCGTCAGCGTGACGGTGATTGCCGCGGTTGCGGGGGCACGTAATTTCGCCCTTTTCTTCTTCTTGGGGGCGGCTTTAGCTGGAGTAGCCGCCCCTTTCTTCTTCTGCCTGCGCGGGCCAACGGTGGTCCACGGGGCCTCGGCGGGAGGGGCGTTGGTGTTCTGCCCCCCCTTTGCCGCCTCTTGAGCGGCCATTGATGGCCGCTTCTTCTTCTTCCTTTTGGACTTTGCAGCCCCCTTCTCTGCAGGCGCAGCCGGCGGCTGTAAAGGAGCCGCCGCGCTGTCTGCCGAACTCTTGTCCGGTTCCTTAGCCGTCACCGTCTTCTTCGGCTTTGGCGTCTTCTTCGGGGCCGCTGTTGGTGGAGCGCCAGATGTTGGCCCAGCACTATCCGCAGCTAGCGGCGGTCTTCTCCTTGGCTCCGGGAGGAGCCTGTCCTCCAAGCCGGCAATCCTTGCATTAAGCATGTTGCCGAAGGTCTCGATATTGGAGCGCGAGACCTCCGACAACATCTTCTGCAGGTCGTCGGCTGCGGGCCCAGTGACGCGACGGCGGAGCTCTTCCAACTCCCGGCGCATCGCGTTAACTTGACGGAGGAGGCGGTCATTCTGCGCCTCCAGTGCCCGCATCTCTTCGGTTTGGCCACGGCCTCTCATCTCGGTGACGGCCGCCCTGATGGATGCGACCGCCTCCTTGAGGGCACGCTGGTACGTCCCTTTCAGGTTCGAGGACCTTGTGGCGACCATGGTCACCATGTCCAAGGCCCTCTCTACGCTGCCCGCTAGGGCCGCGCTCGTCTGCTCCGTGTCTTCTGCGGTCAGGGCAGGGCTTGCGCGAAGGGCGGCTCGGGCCTCTCTCGCTTCCCGTTCCTG
Source organism: Plebejus argus (assembly GCA_905404155.3). NCBI lineage: Eukaryota > Metazoa > Arthropoda > Insecta > Lepidoptera > Lycaenidae > Plebejus > Plebejus argus. Next base: position 8,669,054 of record FR989948.1, on the reverse strand, counting down.
CCGCGCCGCCCGGGCTACCTCCTCGACTTTCGCCCTGAAGGCAGCCCGGCGTTCTTCCTCCTTCTCCTTTTTAAGCTCTGCTTGAGCCCTTCCAAAGCCGACGTATTGGCCGGTAGTTGGTGGCCGGCCACGTCCCTTCTTTGCTTTGGGCACCGCCCCTTTACTGATGGGCGGCTCCGTGTCGTCGTCCGAGTTGCGCCTTTTCAGGTGCGTCCTAGCCGGTGGTTTTGTGGGCAGGCCCTCGGAGTCCATCGATATGTCTGAGACAGTATCGTCGGAGTCCTCGAGCCAGTCCTCACTGTCACGTCCGGTGGAATTGTCACGTCCTTGTGGGGGCGGCAAGGAGAATTCGCGCATCACGTCGCGCAAGACAACGCGTGGTGAGCGCGTCAACTCCCTGCCGGCCTCTTCGTCATATCCGGTAGGAGTAGGAGCGCGGGGCTGCGTCCCGAGAACATCCCGATACTGCAGCACGGGCGGCAGGTTGGGTAAGTCCCGGATTGGACAACCCCGCTCCTTCTTTCTCTGAGCCAGTCTTTTCACCCGCTCTACGCCGTTAGGCTGGTAGACGGAGAAGTCTACGTCCTCGTCCGTAATTGCGTCCGCCGCCGGCGCGGTTAAGTGCACCGGTTGCCGACTTTCGCGCGTTGTCGCGCCCTCTCCACAACTCGCCGCCGCAGCGGCCCCCTTACCCTCTAACGCATTTTGCGCCGCCCCCGTATACGTGCGGCAGACTCCCGGCGAACCGGGAGTGCGGGATTCTCCAGTGGAACTGGTACCCGCCCGGGGAGAATTTTCCAAAGTGCGTGTCTCCATGTTTTGATCGTTTAAAGGGAGATTCTGCCCTAGTGCCCTTGCGACGTAAGCCACCTGCTCGCCATGCATCCCAAGGCCGAGCACCACAAACCGGGGATTAGGGACCCACGGGTCCATCCATCGCACAAACACACACACATATATACTCAGAAACACACGCTGATGTAGAGAAGAGTTGAACAAAACGAGAAAGATAGAGTAGAGAAGGTGTTGAAAAGATAGACAAAACAAAAATAACCAACAAAAGAAGAGTAAACTATAAAAAGAGAGAAAGACAGGAAAGACCGGTGTTCAGCCATCCTGGATACCTCACGTCCGTGTAAAAGGCGGGGTGGCGTACCCAGGCGCCCAGGGACACGAACGTGGACGGACCGGTATCGCCCCCAACCTAACCTAACCTAACCTAACCTAACCTAACCTAACCTAACCTAACCTAACCTAACCTAACCTAACCTAACCTAACCTAACCTAACCTAACCTAACCTAACCTAACCTAACCTAACCTAACCTAACCTAACCTAACCTAACCTAACCTAACCTAACCTAACCTAACCTAACCTAACCTAACCTAACCTAACCTAACCTAACCTAACCTAACCTAACCTAACCTAACCTAACCTAACCTAACCTAACCTAACCTAACCTAACCTAACCTAACCTAACCTAACCTAACCTAACCTAACCTAACCTAACCTAACCTAACCTAACCTAACCTAACCTAACCTAACCTAACCTAACCTAACCTAACCTAACCTAACCTAACCTAACCTAACCTAACCTAACCTAACCTAACCTAACCTAACCTAACCTAACCTAACCTAACCTAACCTAACCTAACCTAACCTAACCTAACCTAACCTAACCTAACCTAACCTAACCTAACCTAACCTAACCTAACCTAACCTAACCTAACCTAACCTAACCTAACCTAACCTAACCTAACCTAACCTAACCTAACCTAACCTAACCTAACCTAACCTAACCTAACCTAACCTAACCTAACCTAACCTAACCTAACCTAACCTAACCTAACCTAACCTAACCTAACCTAACCTAACCTAACCTAACCTAACCTAACCTAACCTAACCTAACCTAACCTAACCTAACCTAACCTAACCTAACCTAACCTAACCTAACCTAACCTAACCTAACCTAACCTAACCTAACCTAACCTAACCTAACCTAACCTAACCTAACCTAACCTAACCTAACCTAACCTAACCTAACCTAACCTAACCTAACCTAACCTAACCTAACCTAACCTAACCTAACCTAACCTAACCTAACCTAACCTAACCTAACCTAACCTAACCTAACCTAACCTAACCTAACCTAACCTAACCTAACCTAACCTAACCTAACCTAACCTAACCTAACCTAACCTAACCTAACCTAACCTAACCTAACCTAACCTAACCTAACCTAACCTAACCTAACCTAACCTAACCTAACCTAACCTAACCTAACCTAACCTAACCTAACCTAACCTAACCTAACCTAACCTAACCTAACCTAACCTAACCTAACCTAACCTAACCTAACCTAACCTAACCTAACCTAACCTAACCTAACCTAACCTAACCTAACCTAACCTAACCTAACCTAACCTAACCTAACCTAACCTAACCTAACCTAACCTAACCTAACCTAACCTAACCTAACCTAACCTAACCTAACCTAACCTAACCTAACCTAACCTAACCTAACCTAACCTAACCTAACCTAACCTAACCTAACCTAACCTAACCTAACCTAACCTAACCTAACCTAACCTAACCTAACCTAACCTAACCTAACCTAACCTAACCTAACCTAACCTAACCTAACCTAACCTAACCTAACCTAACCTAACCTAACCTAACCTAACCTAACCTAACCTAACCTAACCACATAACAGTGCATCACACGCGGTGGTTGCCCTGACGCGTCATACAAGGGAACTAACATACTTCACGGACGACCCCGATGACGCGCTGGGCAAACTGATCAAAGGAGTGATGGAAACACCTCATCAGGCCATCATGGACTACAACATCAAGATGGCGATAAAGAACCGGGACCACACCACCATCAGCAAACTGGTCTCGGACAAAGTTCCACGATGGTCTCACCAATGACAAATACACCGGACATGACAAGCGAAACCCTTGGCCCAGATGGTTGAGCGGCAAATGCGCAAAACCCGCGTTCAAGCCAGCTCCCATCCACTCCGAAGGCTGCGCCACCAACCAGTCCATCGTGAAGTGCAAGGCAATTACATCTAGCCCGGCAATAGCCTCACGATGGACAGAAAAAGATGACAACACCAGGGAAGATCAAGCCATCAATGACAGCCCCGTCAAACAGATGGCTTCCGATCAGATGACCACAGCCACCAACCGGTGGCCAACAACACTTACAGATTCCACAGCAGTACTCCCACCACGCGTTCCCCGCGCAGGTAGAACACCACACCGCGCTCGTAGAGCCGCGTCCCCCTCACCGCCGCGACCCCATCGACGGCCGCCGCTGCGCCCCCCTCGCCCGCCGACTCCGCAGCCTCTTCGCCCACCCCCACCGCGCCCCCCTCACCCGTCGCCGCCGCCGCGGCCCCCTCACCCGCAGTCGTCGTCACAGCGTCCGACGCGAACACGCCGACTGTGCGGAGACTGGAGTCAGTGATGCCCACCGCCTGCACACATCATAGTCATTGTAATAAAACATTCATTAACGACCACATTATACCGATGGTACAAGTAATTTAACGCAATAATAAATTACATAATATTTTTTACTGATTAACTAAACTGTCTAATACACAGTAACAGCCTACTATGCAAATTATAATCATCATCATCATCACTACCATAAACCATTACGTGCCATGCATCGTCCCACGATAACCCTATTATTGTTACTTTTCATAGTCTTTTAGGAGACTCGAGGTTTTTTTTTGGGAAGTTTAGTGAAGAGATCAATATTATGTTCCTGAACACCTCCGATGATCCGAGTTACGAGTAGAAATGAATTCTGTCGATAGTGTGGGCATTTGAAACGTGTAGAATATTAATTCTGATTTTTGAAATGATGAAATGAACATTTAACTTGGGCTTAGATAAAAGTTTAGGACAGTCTATTTTAAATTGCGCTAATTTCATTAAGAAAGTGAATGTCAGCTATATTATTACGTATGGTTGAGAGCGGTAAGAGGTGGGATCGACTGCATCATTCCTCATAGCTGGAATAAAGAATCTTGAATTTATAATTGAGGTGCCTCGTGATTTTTTTTTGACATTCTCAACTCTTTTAGAGCAGGTATCAAAAATTATATTCCAAACTTGACTGCAATATTCCAGGTGACTTCGGACATAGGCACAGTATAGGATTTTGATGCTTGTAATGCTATTAAACAAACTGGTATTCGGATGATAAATCCTCTGGCTTTGATCGACTCGTTGACAATATAGTCAATGTGAGAATCAAAAAGTAAGCTTACTATCAAACTGGATCCCAAGGTCGTTAATAATAGATGTACGTGATAAAATTGATTGTCAATGGAGTAATGAAAGATGAGTTTTTTTTTTTTTTATTTATTTATTAAGGCAAAAACAGTTTTTTACAAAGATTATTACAAATATGGTAACAAATAAACCTAAATTACCATTAATTGCTAAACTATGTAAATTTTAAAGAAAGCGTTAGTAACAGTCGCGATCATAAAAAAACTAATGAAAAAATGCATGCATAATACACAAAAAATAGTGTGAACCTACAAGTTTAACTACTAATAAGTGCCTACTATAATAGTTAAAACTATACTATAATGATATTAAGAGTCAGATAACTCGCTTACTTGTTTTTTATAATTGCGCAGCTTTGAGGAGAAGATATCTACTTTGCATAAATTTTTATTATAATATGTGCAAGAACGCCTGAGAAAGGTATTTTTTGCATAATTTCTATGGTAAAATGGAATGTGAAAAGTGTCTTTAGAGCGCGAGGAAAAAGATCGAGGGACTTTGAAATGTACCAAACTTAATAAGTTTGGGGAGCTGGTATAATTGTTGACAATTTTATAAAGAAAAATAGCATCTAGGTAAACCCGTCTGGAGCACAAAGACTTCATGTGATGTAGTTTGATGCTTTGTTTATAATCTGTGTCTGTGTTACCAGAGTGGTAATTAAGGTATTTTATGAACTTTTTTTGGACTTTTTCCAATCTCTGAACGTGGACGTCATAACTGGGACTCCAGACCACGCTACCAAATTCGAGAACACTACGCACATAAGACATGTATAGCGTTTTCAAAGTGTTACACCTACGGAAAGGCTTACTGAGACGGATTATAAGACCCAATGCTTTAAATGCCTTCGTCACTATCCTATCAATGTGTAAATTGAAATGCAATTTAGCATCTAAATAGATGCCGAGATCACGTACCTCAGAAACGCGATCGATAGGTCTACCTAACATCCTGTACTCGTAAGATACCGGGTTATGCTTCCTTGTGAAACTTATATAACAACATTTATCGATATTTAAATGAAGTTGATTACTTTTGCAGTACAATTCAAATGATCTTAAATCTTCTTGTAGTAGTTCACAGTCGTCCTTAGAGTCTATAATTTTGAAAATTTTTGTGTCGTCTGCGTAGAGCAAGTGACGAGAATTTCGGAAGCAAAACCCGATATCGTACAAGTACAAATTGAAGAGGAACGGACCGAGATGCGAACCCTGAGGGATTCCAGAGGTAATCGTAATGAAGTCGGAAGTACAGGCCCTCAATGCTACTGCTTGGCTGCGATTACTGATATAGGAGCAGATCCATCTCCATAGATCACCGTGTATACCGATTCTAGCGAGCTTCTTTAAAAGGGTGGAGTGATTGATTTTATCGAACGCTTTCGAGAAATCCGTATACACGGCATCTACCTGATGGCCGGCATCCAAAGCATTTAGCAGGTAGTCAGTGTATTGCACAAGATTTGTACAGACTCCACGTCCTTGGAAGAACCCGTGCTGCTCGGTAGGTACAACATGACGCATCTCTGTTGTAAGTGATTCGGTAACAATTTTCTCTAAGACTTTACCGAGAATGTTTAACTTAGATATGGGTCTGTATTGTGAGACGTCGTGTTTGTCCCCTCCCTTTGGGATAGGTGTGATAATCGCCTTTTTCCATATATTTGGAAAGCAGCCCTCGGCAATAGATTTTTGATAAATTATAGTTAATGGAACTGAGAGTTCCTTACATAATTTTTTCAACGATCGATACAACATATGAATCTGCCGGAGTTCGATCCAGATAAGTCTGACGCAGACGCTCAATCATGGTGTTCTACTTCAGATATGTGTTACGCGGACGTTCCTATGGAAGGTGGCCAATTGATCGTCACTCTCAGTAAGGCACTCAAGGGATCAGCGTCAACGTGGCTTTCTCAGGTCTCTTATCCAGGAATGACATGGGCCGAGTTCAAAGATTTGTTTACTGCACGATTTATGATAACTGAGACTGCCGCGGGTACTCTTATTAATCTCAGCAGTGACAAGCCTAAGGAAAATGAGACCTTGGCGGCATACGGAAGTAGAGTCATGACGTCACTATACAACCGCTGGAAAAATTCGACCGTAGAGCAAATAATTGTGTCGACAACGCTCGCACACATCTCACAATTTGACGCGAGATTGCAGAGATTGGCATTTACTTCGGACATAAACACTTTACAGAAATTGCAGCAGGAACTCCAAGCATTCTCCTACCTAAAACGCAAGTCAGATACTTCCGCCCTGGAGCAGAAAATGTTCGAAACAAAACGTATGAAACTGAATTCATCAGCCGTTAAATGTTTTCATTGTGGCAAGGTTGGACATAAATTGGTGAACTGCTCACTGAGACTGAAGAATAGTAAAGGGAATATGAAGGCACAGACTTCACATCAAGCTACAAGACCGACCCAGCAGGCGCAGTCTACCAGCTCGAAGATCGTCTGCTTTAAATGTGGAAAACCGGGACACATCTCAGTACGCTGCCCTGACAGAGGAGGTTCTGAAGTGCAAGGCAGCGAACGACGCGTCGACGTATGTGTAGTTGACCCACCTACCGGAACACTAAAACATCAAGGTCAGTTTTTCACATTCCATTATGACTCGGGTTCAGAATGTTCTTTAATTAAAGAATGTATTTCATCTAAGTTTAGTGGTAAACGTATTCAAAACATTGTTACTTTAAAAGGAATAAGCCAGTCAGCTGTATTAAGTACTATTCTCTTGTGTTGTAGAAATTGAAAATAATTTTGTTGAAATTTTGTTACATGTTTTGCCAGACATTTATTTACGTAGCGATATCATAATTATTATTGGTCGTGAAATATTAGTTCACGGATTCAGTGCCTGCATGACAGCGACTCAATTCAAAATTTTTAAAAGTACCCACCTAAATAATGATAATGTATCGGACGTTGTTTGTGTCAATAGTATACAAACCGCGTAACGATTTCAGTGATATAATTACCGATGTTCCTATCGAACAAAAACTCCAAATAGTGTCTGTTCTAAATAAGTACGCTAGTTATTTTATAACCGGTATGCCTCAAACGCGAGTTACAACGGGTGAATTAGTGATTCGTTTAATAGACCCTAATAAGACTGTGCAACGAAGACGGTACCGATTAAGTGCAGAAGAACGGAGAATAATGCGCGAGAAGGTTAGTGAGTTAATGGAAGCTAATATTATTCGGCCTAGTGATTCACCATTTGCGAGTCCCGCACTCTTAGTTAAGAAACGGGACGGGTCAGATAGAATGTGTATTGACTACCGAGAACTTAACAGCAATACCGTTCCGGACCGATATCCGTTACCGCTTATTTCTGACCAAATATCACGTTTAAATGGTGCGCGTTTCTTTAGTAAATTGGATTGTGCGTCAGGATTTCATTTAATACCGATTAAATCTGAGGAGTCTATACAGCGTACGGCTTTTGTAACGCCGGACGGTCAGTACGAATATTTAGCTATGCCGTTCGGACTCAGAAACGCAATATCAGTTTTTCAGCGATCTATTGTAAAAGCCCTCGGTGAGTTAGCTAATACCTTCGTTATAATTTACGTTGACGATATTTTGATAATATCAGAGACAGTAAGCCAGGGAATCGAAAGACTTAATTTAGTTCTAGAAGTTTTAACCAAAGCCGGGTTCTCATTGAATTTGAAAAAGTGTTCCTTTTTGAAAACGGAACTTGAATTTTTAGGGTATGAAATTAGAGAGGGTGAGATTAGACCTAATCGTAGAAAAGTAGAAGCACTATCCGCGCTGCCACCGCCGACTACGGCAACTCAGTTAAGGCAATTTATTGGGTTAGCAACTTATTTTAGACAATTTGTACCAAATTTTTCTCTTGTTATGGGACCTCTTTATAGAATGACTTGTGATAAGGTATCATTTAATTGGCAAAAGCGACATGAAGATATCAGACAAAATATTATTTCTATTCTTACGAAAGAGCCGGTTTTAATGATTTTTGACCCCGGATATCCTGTAGAGCTACACACCGACGCGAGCTCGGATGGATATGGAGCAGTTTTATTTAACGTTGTTGACGGTAAACGTAGAGTGGTTGCATATTTCAGTAAAAGAACCTCCCCTGCGGAGTCGCGGTATCATAGTTACGAACTCGAAACTTTAGCTGTTGTAAATGCAATAAAACATTTTCGACAATATTTACATGGAAACAAATTTACGGTTATAACTGATTGTAACTCATTAAAATCATCTCGTAAGAAAATTGATTTGACACCGCGAGTCCACAGGTGGTGGGCCTATTTACAAAGTTTCGATTTTGACATCGTTTATAATAAAGGTAAAGATTTGGCACATGCAGACTTCTTATCAGGTAACCATCTTCCGCATGTAGATATCTCACAAAATAATAATAAGTCCAATGTAGTCCCTCATAAAATTGTAAATTTAACCGAAATGACAGGAGACTGGCTACTAGCTGAACAGAAACGTGATACCGAAATATCAAAACTTCTGTCCGACTTAAATAACGGACAGCTAGATGGTGATATTGCTAAATCCTACGAAATACGTAAAGGTATACTTAACCGAAAAATTCAACGTAACGGACGCACTAAATGTTTGCCTATATTGTCCAGGGCATTGCGATGGTCGGTAGTTAGTAACGTACATGAATCACTAGTTCATCTCGGCTATGATAAGACATTAGAAAAACTTTATGACTTTTATTGGTTTGAAGGTATGTCGCGTTATGTTAAAAAGTTCATAGATAACTGTATTACTTGTAAGGTATCTAAATCACATTCCGGTAAGGTCCAAGCGGAGTTACACCCAATACCGAAAGTGTCCTCGCCATGGCACACAGTACATATAGACGCAACTGGAAAGCTGAGCGGCAAGAATGATTTAAAAGAGTATGTTTTCGTTTTAATTGATGCCTTCACAAAATACGTTTTATTGTTTCACGCTACGAATATCGATTCAAAGAGTAGTATAAAGGCCGTAAAAGATAGTGTTGCATTATTTGGAACTCCTACGCGTTTAATAGCAGACCAAGGTCGATGCTTCGCGAGCAAAGAATTTAAAGAGTTTTGTGACACGAGTAACATAAATTTACATTTGATAGCAACTGGTTCATCTCGTGCAAACGGACAGGTAGAGCGGGTAATGTCTGTATTAAAATCGATGTTAACAACGGTAGAAACTAAAAATCGGTCATGGCTGGATTCTCTTGGTGAAGTTCAGCTTTCTATTAATTGCACAATAAATAAAACGACAAAATCGAGCCCTCTAGAAGTATTAATTGGCAAGGTAGCGCGTCCCTTATCTTTGATGGTATCCGACGATGATGAAATTATCGTTGATTTAAATACTGTAAGGGATGATGTGGTGCGAAACATTGACAGAGCTGCGTCCTATGAGAAATGTAGGTTTGACAAAAATAAGGTAAAAGTAAAAAGTTTAATGTAGGTGACTTTGTACTTATTATGAACGAAGAACGTAATCAAACGAAACTGGACCCCAAGTTTAAGGGCCCATTTGAAGTGGTAGAGGTTTTGGAAGGAGACCGCTATACATTAAAGGCACTGAATTCTAACCGAAAATATAAGTACGCTCATGATAGATTACGCAGAATGCCCGAAAATCAGAGTATAACTGACGATTTTGAGGAACTAAATAGTAATGATGACATAGTAATGATGACATAGAGACTGACAATTAAGTTTACAAATTGATAAGACTGTACCAGAGGTTGTCGTGTAGCCGTAGCTCGATAGAAATCGGTGTCAACTTTGAGTTGTCCGTGAGTACGCGGTAAGCAGTCAACTCTGGTGGAGGTCGGGTTTTATTGGAAACCAGGGAACCCTAGGTTTAGGGTAATGAGATGTGATTGCTGACCACAGGGCTGTGTGTTGACAGAAATCAATTATTGTAAGACTTAATTATTGTGTGTAGTTGTAACAGACTTGTGATAGCAAAATTATCAGTTGATACTCTGGAATGATTATGTGATTGGATCTTAAAATTACTTTAAGACTTAGTGATTATCTTCAGTGAATGTGATTAGTGATTATAATTAATCACTGAGTAGTATTACATTATTTTTGTTTGGATTAAAAATTCAAAGAGAAAAAGGATTCTTTTTTTTTTTAGAGGTCAGGAATGACCGAACAACATGATACTGTGTCATGAAATTTGTTACAGGATATCACACAGAGACGTGTGACTCGCAGGATGGCCGTGTCGGATGAGTCAAGAGTACGGAAGTCATTTGACGAAACGCAAACGTCACAATATGGCGTTTCGACGGAGTCTAGTCTGAAGTTCGTGCAATCGACGTGGTGGGGCTGTGGAAGGGGACGAGCTTGGCGTCTGACGACGAGCGACTACTTCTCTACCAGTCGTTGTGCGGGACACAAGTCTAGAAACTGTCTTACGTTTCGTTAGAATCAGTGACTCTACTTAAGTGTTCTCAACAGTGATTATTTCATAGTGAAAGTGATTTCAAAATAGTGAAGTGATATATTTTGATTTTGTTATTAATTTTCCTAATAGACGTTTTTAATCAGTTGATCGTTATAAATTATTCTGCTTACTGCTCGTACCCACTACCCGCCCATAAGCAATGTCGGCCAACGATTCTGGACCATCAAACTCACCTGGGGCCTGAGTCAAGACGATCTCGTAATCGCTTCGTTATAGAATCGCCGATCAAAATGTATGGAACTGACATAAGACGAGTCGAACGTCAACGTCATATTAACGAACGCTTATGTCAGTTCCATACATTTTCATCGGCGATTCTACAACGAAGCGATTACGAATTCGTCTTGACTCAGGCCCCTGATCCGACATATAAATCATAAAAACAACGTCCGTGTTGGCAACCTGCAAATAATTTCAGATCGGTGGGGAACCAATAGAACATCTAGAAGTGTATATCGTTACGCCGTCTGTTGCAGATTCTAAAAATTAAAAGAAAGAAAATGCCCTATTTACTATGGCTCCTCACCAGTATGAATTACTGAATGTCTTTTTAAGTAGCTGCATGCTGTGAACTTTTTTTGACATAATTAATATTAATAAATTTTTAAATTAATATTAATAATTAATATGGTTTCTCACCAGTATGAATTAATAAGTGTCTTATTAAGTGCGATCTTTGTAAGAATTTCTTTTGACATATGCCACAGTTATATGGTTTCTCACCAGTATGAATTAGCAAGTGCGCTTGTAAGTTGCCTTTTGTTCCAAATTTCTTTTGACAAATATTGCAGTTAAATGGTTTCTCACCAGTATGAATTAATAAGTGTGTTTTTATGTTCGCTCTTCGTAAGAATTTTTGACATATGTCACAGTTGTGGGAATAATGCGTGGAGGCCCAAAGGAAGATCTTCCGACCGAGCGAGGTGGTATGCTCGGTCAGGCCGGAGCCCACGTGATACATTTCAGCTGTCGTATATATACTGCCGCGCTCAGAAAACTTCGATAGCGCGATGCAGGAATGTTAGGCGAATGTGGGTACCGCCACATCACTCCCCTCCGAAGACCGGAGGTCGAATCTTGAAGTCTTGTCGCTTGAGTCGCCAGTGCCAGTGAGTTCCAGTGAGTCGGAACTGTTGCAGTGAGTCCCAGTGAGTCGGAACTGTAAGCTGCTGCACGGGATCCGGAGTGAGTCGGATAAGCTGCCGTGTGGGGCCGATGCTACGTGCTGACCAGGAGAGATGTGCTCTGCTTGCTGACCGGTCGGTGTAGTGAGAAAGCCCGATGATGCCGATGCGGAGTCGCCCAGGCCGCGGTACATTGCGGCTAGTGGACGATGTAACCGATGACGCGATGCTGGCTGGCGCGGTGCGGAGGGGCGGGGAGTGATGATGATGAAGGAGGCGTGTTCTGTCGAGGGTCACCAATGTGGGGATAATGCGTGGAGGCCCAAAGGAAGATCTTCCGACCGAGCGAGGTGGTATGCTCGGTCAGGCCGGAGCCCACGTGATACATTTCAGCTGTCGTATATATACTGCCGCGCTCAGAAAACTTCGATAGCGCGATGCAGGAATGTTAGGCGAATGTGGGTACCGCCACACAGTTATATGCTTTCTCACCAGTATGAATTAGCACGTGTGCTTTTAAGTTGATTTTTCTTCTAAATACGCTACTTGACCTAATTTTTTTCTTCATGCTAATCGCTTCTTAATCATTAATTTTCACGAAATAAACTAATATTTTATTATTTTACACAGTAAAAACCCATAAAAATGTTGATTGAAAAATACGCCTTTATAAATGGCGCCGAAAACACTGTCCGCCATAGTGTGACGTCATACTGTTTGTATTTTAGAGTATCTTTATTTAACATTTTTTTATGTGCTAAATGTACGAGTCTTAAGGTGCCCAAAAATTATAAAAGAATTAAATAAGAAATTAGAAATCATTTGTAATGTTGAAAACTTTTGAAGAAAAGATTTGGCCATTTCATTTCCCGTCTACAATAAATGGAGATAATATATAAAACTGGTATTTTATTTGAATTACTCAAGAAAATATATTTTGCAAATCTTTCTAGGCTTATTCTTATTATTTATGTACAAATAAACTTACACATAACGAGCGCGATAAATAAAAGATATTAAATTACGAACATGATGACGTCACATCCAAATCGGAAGTACTGCAAAAGCGTTTTAGTCAGTACAAATCATATTTTCATAAAATCATATTTTCAAATCGACTTTATTTATCAATCATAAGCTTTTATTTGATGATAAGGGTGAAATACGGTTTCCTACGCCAAGTTCTACTAGAAATATGCATTTGTTCAATGAAATTGAATATAGGTCAAGTAGCCTATTTCTTTTGACAAATATTGCAGTTAAATAGTTTCTCACCAGTATGAATTACTAAATGTTTTTTTAAGTTAGAGCGTAATGTGAATTTCTTTTGACATATGTCACAGTTATATGGTTTCTCACCAGTATGAATTAGCAAGTGTTCTTGTAAGTTGTCTTTTCTTCCAAATTTCTTTTGACAAATATTGCAGTTATATGGTTTCTCACCAGTATGAATTAATAAGTGTCTTATTAAGTGCGATCTTTGTAAGAATTTCTTTTGACATACGCCACATTTAAAATATGGTTTTTCAACAGGATGAATTATTAGCATGTGTTGTTTTAAGTGGCTTTTTCTTGCGAATTGCTTGTGACAAATATTGCAGTTATAATGTTTCTCACCAGTATGAATAACTAAATGTTTTTTTAAGTGCGATCTTTGTGAGAATTTCTTTTGACATATGTCACAGTTATATGGTTTCTCACCAGTATGAATTAGCAAGTGTGCTTGTAAGTTGCCTTTTGTTCCAAATTTCTTTTGACAAATATTGCAGTTAAATGGTTTCTCACCAGTATGAATTAATAAGTGACTTTTTAAGTGCGATCTTTGTGAGAATTTCTTTTGACATATGTCACAGTTATATGGTTTTTCAGCAGTATGAATTAGCAAGTGTTGTTGTAAGCTGCTTTTTCTTCCAAATTTCTTTTGACAAATATTGCAGTTATATGGTTTCTCACCAGTATGAATTAATAAGTGCTTTTCTAAGTAAGAGCGTAATGTGAATTTCTTTTGACATATATTACAGCTAAACGGTTTTTCACCAGTATGTGTCCGGATGTGCCTTAGCAACCTGCTTTTAGTCGGAAACATTTTTAAGCAAACATCACAGATGAGTTGTTCTTTGTGACTCTTGTACTGTGCCTTTTTGTCCTCATTGTCTACGCTCTGTTCACCAGCGCACTTCCTCTTGTCTCCAACATGTTCTTCTGTGGCTGTGTGCTGCGTGGGGGGACTTTGGCGTACATACTTGTCAATGACACTTTGACTCAACTTTACTAATTTCAATTCAAGCACCCTTGAGCCTTGCCAATCATCAATGCGGTCAACGCTCAATGATTCCTGTTTGCAAACAGCATCACTATCTGACACATCATCTTCAAATTCTAACACGGGTGTATAATCATCTCCATACGTATTTGTATTTTCTACAGTTTGATCTTCAATTATTTCTATAAAAAAAATTAACATTAATACAAACTTAAAAACTAATCAATTATTATCAATTATTGATAAGTAATAATTAATAATAATAATAATAATAATATCTATGGACGCTTCACACCACGTCAGTCTCGCCCCGTGGTAAGTACCTGAAGGACTTGTGTTACGGCCTACGGGTACCAGACAACGGAAATATATTTAATACTTTTATACTATACATATATTTAAGATTTTTATTATATGATAAATATATTTAATACACATCCATGACCCAGGAACTTTGAAAACTTTTTGTTCCGTCGGCGGGACTCGAACCCGCGACCCCCGGCTTAAGCTACCAATGTGCTATCCACTGAGCCACAGAGGTCGTCAATTATCAATTATTATTGATTAGTAGATTATAATCATTATAAAAGACATTAATATACTCAATTTCAAAAAGTTAAAAGGGGCAGAGCAGTTAAGTGGCAAACAGAACACTACAAAATATGTAGCCCATCTGGAATATGAATACATAAAATACAGTATGGTATACATTACCGTCTTCATTGTATTGTTCAGTCTTTATGTCCGTCTCCTCTTTTATATTATCTGCGGTAGGATGTGTTGTGGAAATATTTTTCTTCTTATAGATTGATAGTTCTAACAAAGATCCAATTGCTCCAATGTCAATATCAGTCTATAAATTATAGAATATACAATTATATTTTATGAGTCACACAAAAATGATTTTTGATCTACAAATAAAAATATAAGTATAAAATATAATTATACTATAATATAATAGGTCGGGGAAAAAGTCTTTTCACATTATAGTATGTATGAACTTGTCATAAAATCTCTTGGGCTATACCAATTGTATCTGGCTGATTTTGGTATCATTAAACAGTTTTAATTTTACAGAAGACAATTCCAAATTCAAATTAGGTAAATGTGAGATTTTCATTAATTGTTTTCTTAATGTTAAAATGAGTGATTCTTATTAAGAAATTCGATACATTTTAAAATTTTATTCCAAAAAAGGTAAAAATGCAACACAGGCCCCAAAAAAATTGTGATGTTTATGGACCTAATGCAGTATCTGTGAGAGTAGTGCAAATTTCGTTTAAGCGTTTTCAATCCAGAAATTTTGATATCAAAGACGCACGTCTGGTTGCCCTGTTACGGAAGATTACCAAGAAGATGGCCAAAAGTTATCAAACGAAATGGCACCTACATACTTTAGTCAATCTATATATTTATAAAACTCAAAGGTGACTGACTGACATGGTGATCTATCAACGCATAGCCCAAACCACTGGACGGATGGGGCTGAAATTTGGCATGCATATTATGACGTAGGCATCCGCTAAGAAAGGATTTTGATAAATTCCAACCCCAAGGGGTTAAAATAGGGGATGAAAGTTTGTATAAAATAATACTTCTTAAGGGCAGGTAACAGTGAAATAGCGCGTGGACAAGTTTTTTGATCCTGTTTCATTCCTTACATTATCATCTAAAAATTTTGAAAAAATTACGACCTCTACTTGAGGATATAACGTATTCGGCTTCGCATTAATTGACACAAACAGAAGAACTTCACTCGATAGAAAACAAAGCCAAAGTTACCTCTTTTTAAAATCTTTTTTCAATGCTGTGCTAAGAATACTGAACTAAGCGACCTATTTTTTATAGCTTTAATTAGATAAAAAGATTATCTATCCGTATTCGCAAAAATGGAAATTGTAGCATTTATTTACTGATGCCAGTGACAAGATATCTAGAGAATTCGCGTGTTTTTGTATGGGCCATACAAAAACATTTTGAGTGATAGATGCCCTTAACGCGAGCTAAGCCGCGGGCAAAAGCTTGTTGTAAATAAACTTTATAAAAAAACCTAGTGAATTTTTATATTATAAAATGCGAAAAAACTTTTTCCCCAATCTAATATAAATATGCTGTTGCCTGCTACTTAGTCTGCATTCACATCAACATATTTGTTTTCGTAAAAATATTTTTTTAAATAAAAAGTATCCTATATACTTGAACTAATACCTCCAAGAGTATGTGTACAAAGTTTCATGAGTTTCATCAGACAGAAAAGGGGCCTGTTTTTTGTTGTATCTAGGAGCCTTTCTTAAATATTAATTTTATTTATATTACGAGAGACATGCAACAAAAGTACTAAATTAAAGCTGCTAGATAGCAAAATTTTCACAAATTTTATATGCAAGCAGTAGCAGCAGTGCTTAGCCTGGACACATACAACAAAGTGTTAGTATTAGAGTCCCCTTTAACTATTATGTTACGGTTTCACTTCTGAAGTACCTTATTCCGGCAGAGACCATCAACAAGGCCCCGTGTCTGTACGGCCAACTGCTGCAGCCGGTGACACTGCTGCAGTCTCGTCTGGCAGATGTAACACATCCAGCACTCGCTGTCCCTAACCTATTATTTAAAAAAAACACAAATCAAAGTAAGAGTGACAGCTTTTTATTCAGTCTGGGAGATCAGATAACGTGGTTCTTTTAATTTTGTTATTCGATTTCTAGATAATGAACACGTAGTATCTCTATGTAGTTTGTGATAGTGAAACTTCGTGCGAACCTTATGCTTTGGCCAACAGTTAGGACCGGAGCTTCAGAAAACATTTATCCGTTCATTAGCACTACGAGCATTAGCATTTGTTTACGTACCTTATAATTTGCCAGTTGCTCATAAAAGTAAAGCAGATCCGTTCTATAAATGTTAACAGTTCGTTTATTTGTAGATAAGCATAAACAGCAACAAGTTTTCAGCATTTTTAAATCTTTTCGTGATGCAACCTTGAAAACTGAACCATTCTTTGTAGTTTGTGAACTGAACCCTCCTTGTGAGTATAGTATTCGTTGACTGAACCCTGGTTCTAGAGAGGACTGAGGAAGTTACGTGGCACAGAAAACAATTTCCATACTTTTTGTTTTTTTCTTTACTATTTTTGCAATTTGCATAGGGACCGTGCAGAAACTATAGAGGGCGTCGTAATTCGACAGCAGCGCCGCGATGCGAGTAAAAGACGTAACTTGTGAGTGACTTTGACTTCGCATTCTCCTTGACCCTGGCTAGTTTATGAGTGTTTTTTTATGTTTTACACTATAAAATGATATAATACTTACACTCCCAAGTGGCCACATGCGGCCGCGAGAACAACGACAGATTTCCAAGAATCCGCGATCGAAATATTAAAGTTAAAGACTAGATGACGCCCGCAACTCCGTTGCGCCAAAAATCATTTATCGCGCGAGAACCGTACATTTTCCCGGGATAAAAAGTATCCTATGTCCTTTCCCGGGGCTCAAAGTAAATCCATACCAAATTTCAGCAAAATTGGTTTAGCGGTTTGGGTGTGAAGTACTAACAGACAGACACACTTTCGCATTTATAATATTAAGTATATTTTTATATTAAATATAATATATAAGGGTTTCTACTTTCTACCCGTAAACAAAGAATGGAAGAGTGAATAAAAATGTATAAAGCTTATCTAGTTAACTAAGAAAATAATATCTGAAAAAGTAATTAATAGCATCCATCAGCATAGAAAGTAAAAACTTAATAAATATTGCAATAAAATAATGAAGCTATGCAAAAATACTTATATTAATTACTGAAAATGCTTGTGGATTAATAAAATAAAACAAGTTCACTAAAATAAATGCTTTTATTTCAACCTTCTGCGATTCGATCGATACCATCTTCACAACTTTTGTCTGTCACTATTTTTAACTAATTTCAGTCTGGATCTCATAAGTGTAAACACCATTTAGGTATGTATTCTTCAAATAACATACAAAGACTGCACTACTAATCTTTTTCTTACTTGAAGAATCATCCTTTTGAGAACCAACACTTTGACAAGATGGTTCAAGTTCAATACTATCCTCAGTGTTGAATTCCTGGCAGGACTTCTCCAAATTATCCTTACTTTTGATGCAACTTATGCCAATTAAATGAGCCGTGCCTATGTATGTATATCAATTAAGATGGAAGCCAGTTTGGATGTTTACTGAAAGAAAGCAATGGTTATAGGTTATGTTCATATTGTGTTCATAAAAAATGAATTTACGGTTATAATCTACAAAATTTAGTGTTTTTACTAGTCTACGCATAACACTCATGGAACTTTTTAAATACTTACGTATATTTTTACCGCCTTTTATTCATTTCTTTCGTTTTTCAATAAGCAAAGCCATGTGAATATTTTGGCAGAAAAATAGTAAAATTTTACATCGTTCGATTTGCCTTCATATTTCCTTTAACATCCGGGAATAGAACAATACATTTCAATTCTTGAAAATACTCAGAATTTGTTAATAAATCTAATTTTCCGTAGCTTCATTAAAGCTTGACAGTAAAATTTTCTTAAAAGTTTCGGCTATTCGCCACTTGTGGCAGTGTCGTCGCTCTGCACGGTCCCTTATCCCAAATTGTTTATAATTTTTTTTTTTCTTATAATGGCATTTCGGCTTTAACCATAGCCAGTGTCGAGTATATAATATTATGGCGGGAAAACAATATTTTATAATATAATTTTCAGCATCGTTATTCTATTTCGTCAGGTCTAAAGTCTAGTCAAAGTCTAAATAAAAGTCATTACAGTCAGAAAGTCAAGTCGGTTGATTCAGTAAAGTGGTAGACGCTTTACTGAAACTTTTGATGGGGTTTTGGAGGGAACACAAAATAGCACGTTTCTGGATAATGCATCACTTTCCCACACTTGTGCACGATAACGAATATCTAATGGTTAATATCCTACCAATATTACACATTAAAAACCCAACTTAACACAATTTTAGGAAAATAATACAAAATCACAACATCACACTTTCACATTCCCGACAAAAACCCCCTGTTTATAATTTCGTGTTCAATTTTAAATGCAAGACGGGGGTGACACATAGGAGTAAATCTATTCTGTGGGTGACACATAGTACATTGTTGGTAAAAAAAATATTTGTAGGTATATAGTATCTCAATTCAATGATTTGTATCACAGATCCTCGTCAGAGTCACAATAGACATAACTACCAGTAGTTCGACTGCAAAGAAACGGACAGGTTTCAATATCTGTCAAATTCGTCGGGTTTCACTAAGATTATGAACGGAATGTACCTCGCGATGGCTGATATAATTTATTTTTAAATATTTAAAATAAAGATTTCAAATTTGGATTCTGACAAATTTGATCGCATGTGCCAAAACACAAACAAAAATACGACCAAAGAGGAACACGCCCAGCGAATATGTCCTAGTTTTAAATTCATAGGTAACAAGTTAACAACCCTAGCGACGAAAATCGTCGCTAGCAGAGCTAGGGTTGATCTACGAATTTAAAACTATGACATATTCGCTGGACGTGTTCCGCTTTGGTCGTATTGTTGTTTATGTTTTGGCACATGCGATTAAAATTGTCAGGTGAAACCTGACGAATTTAACAGATATTGAAACCTGTCCGTCTCTTTGCAGTCGAACTACTGGTAGTTATGTCTATTGTGGTCGGTGGTACGAGTTCGAGTATAGAGTTCGTTCCCAGGGTTGTTACCTACAAATTAAATAATATTACCTACTACAAATAATATTATGATATTATTAAGTATGACGGTGCTGCCGAAATAGTTTTACTTTAAATATGATTTTTTGGTAGATTAATATTGTAATTGGTAATTTCCAAACGAAATAGAGTTATCGCTCTGACGTAACGCTAAACACTGAATAGGCGGCCAATTAAAATGATACTGGCCGAATAGGGACCGTGCAGAAACTATAGAGGGCGTCGTAATTCGACAGCAGCGACGCGATGCGAGTAAAAAACGTAACTTGTGAGTGACTTTGACTTCGCATTCTCCTTGACCCTGGCTAGTTTATGAGTGTTTTTATATGTTTTAAACTATAAAATTATATAATACTTACACTCCCAAGTGGCCACATGCGGCCGCGAGAACAACGACAGATTTCCAAGAATCCGCGATCGAAATATTAAAGTTAAAGACTAGATGACGCCCGCAACTCCGTTGCGCCAAAAATCATTTATCGCGCGAGAACCGTACATTTTCCCGGGATAAAAAGTATCCTATGTCCTTTCCCGGGGCTCAAAGTAAATCCATACCAAATTTCAGCAAAATTGATTCAGCGGTTTGGTCGTGAAGTGCTAACAGACAGACACACTTTCGCATTTATAATATTAAGTGTATTTTTATAATATTAAATATAATAATAAGGGTTTCTACTTTCTACCCGTAAACAAAGAATGGAAGAGTGAATAAAAATGCATAAAGCTTATCTAGTTAACTAAGAAAATATCTGAAAAAGTAATTAATAGCATCCATCAGCATAGAAAGTAAAAACTTGATAAATATTGCAATGAAATAATGAAGCTATGCAAAAATACTTATATTAATTACTGAAAATGCTTGTGGATTAATAAAATAAAACAAGTTCACTAAAATAAATGCTTTTATTTCAACCTTCTGCGATTCGATCGACGACGACGATACCATCTTCACAACTTTTGTCTGTCACTATTTTTAACTAATTTCAGTCTGGATCTCATAATTAGTGTAAACACCATTTAGGTATGTATTCTTTAAATAACACACAAAGACTGCACTACTAATCTTTTTCTTACTTGAAGAATCATCCTTTTGAGAACCAACACTTTGACAAGATGGTTCAAGTTCAATACTATCCTCAGTGTTGAATTCCTGGCAGGACTTCTCCAAATTATCCTTACTTTTGATGCAACTTTATGCCAATTAAATGAGCGGTGCCTATGTATGTATATCAATTAAGATGGAAGCCAGTTTGGATGTTTACTGAAAGAAAGCAATGGTTATAGGTTATGTTCATATTGTGTTCATAAAAAATGAATTTACGGTTATAATCTACAAAATTTAGTGTTTTTATTAATCTACACTTAACACTCATGGAACTTTTTAAATACTTACGTATATTTTTACCGCCTTTTATCCATTTCTTTCGTTTTTCAATAAGCAAAGCCATGTGAATATTTTGGCAGAAAAATAGTAAAATTTTACATCGTTCGATTTGCCTTTATATTTCTTTTACATCCGGGAATACAACAATACATTTCAATTCTTGAAAATACTCAGAATTTGTTATGAAATCTTCTAATTTTCCGTAGCTTCACTAGAGCTTGACAGTAAAATTTTCGTAAAAGTTTCGGCTATTCGCCACTTGTGGCAGTGTCGTCGCTCTGCACGGTCCCTATATGGCAAAAGTCAAAACTATGGTTTATTGTCTGTGGATAAAAAGAAGGAGAAGAAGAAATTGGTTCGAACATCATTCTGATGTGGATGGCGCTCGAAATTCAAGTGTTTGGCGGACGCCATAGTTTCAATTGGAAATTATTACGAATAATTGTCGTTGTTTCATAATCTCTATTAGTAGAAACTCAATAAGAATTATAGTGGAGAGATTATAAGGTGGTATCATTTCATACTATTCTCCTCGCCCGTATTCCACGCCTTTGTCTTGAAGCAGCACTTTACGATGAGGACCTATCCTGATAATAGTCAAGTCCCTTTAAGTATAAGACATAATATTATGTTTTTCACGATTGCTTTATTTTAGCATTAAAAATAAAACATTTTAATTTGATATTTTGATATTTTTCATTGACAATACTCATGTGCCCCTAGCAGCGAATTTAGAATATCTTGTTTAAAGACTTCTACAGATTGCGCCAACCCGGTCCAGAGTGAAGTTGGTTTTCACAAGTTTGACATGTGCCTCGTGTTCAGGTTGTACAAATTTGACATTTTTGATGGTTTTGGATGGAAAATTTTGAAGACCTACCCATAGATGCATGGGTTAGATAATTTTTTTGTTTTAAGGTACAATTCCGTCCATCGCGACAGTCGTAAGCCGCGCGCTGCCGACGACTGTCGCGATGCACGGAACTGTACCTTAAGACCGGGTTGTCATTTTTTGCTGTGTTTTCTACTAAGTATTACACTCCCGGAAGACGATTGACTCCAATGAAATTGAGATTTATTTAATCATTGTATATTTATCTGATATTTAACTTACGGAAAACACGATTCACTTATTTTGACTCGATAGTTTTATTTTTGAAATTATGAATATTTTTGGGCTTTTCAACGAATATCTGTTACACTTATTGAGTTACCATCATTAAATAACATGCACTACTACATTCACACACTTTATAAAATAATAGCTAGCGGAAATATGTGTATTGTATTTAGTTTTTAAGTAATCACCAAAAAACAGTTCTGGGACTTACGACCTTTACTTTCGTGCTATAATACGGGGACCGTTGTTGCGCAATATTGTTCACTATTAGCTGCAGCATAAAGCACATTGCTCGGGAGCACAATTCATGGAATCATTGTATCACGATTGGAGGATAGCGGGATGTGTAGGCGGGGCTAGCGTTTTAGCAGCAGGCTCTTAAGGTTTACCATTTATGACGTACAAAAAAAACTACTTGCTAGATCTCGTTCAAACCAATTTTCGTTGGTGGTTTTTATGAGATGTAGATGTAGAGTAGGTTCGTCAAAAAATAAGATATCATTTTTTGACGAACCTACCAGCTGCCAGCCAGTAGAGTCACCAGACCCATGTCCTCCATAAAGTGTCCATGTGTGAAGTGCCAGGGGTAGTTATTGGGATGAACAAAGCGTGTCAATTGCACCAACGTGTCTGGGTTCCACATTTAAGTAGTTTCACTGTTTTTAATAATTGAAAACAGACTAAACAGGCGCTGTGTTTCGCCGAAAGAGTGAGTTTTCCAGAGGCCTAATCCCCTACAACCCTAGAGGGAATAGGGTTATAGGTTAAGGGAGGGACCCCTAACCCTATTCCCTCATAAAAGCCGGTAACAAACCGGCAGCGCTTCTGATGTTGCGAGTGTCAATAGGCGACGAAAGTTGCTTTTCATCAGATGACCCGTTTGCTCGTTCGCCTCCTTATTTAAAAAAAAAAGTCTCACGTAGTTGATCTGTCAAAACCATACAATCCCCCTTACTAATAAACGTTGTTTAAGCTTTGAATAGTTATACAGTGTTTTGTTCCTGTCACACAAGTGACATTTGTAATTGGATTGAAGAAGACAAAACACTGAATAACTATTCAAAGCTTATACAGCGTTTATTAGTAAGGGCCAATATGTTTAGTTATTATTATTAATAGTATGCATCTACGCGTCACGTTGCGGTCTAATTTAAGCTGCGCGTCCACTGGATCGGAATCGGAGCATACGCAGCGTACGGATTTGTTACTTTGTATTGATTTATATGGTACTGACTACTGCGTCCACTGGATACTGGCCGGTATTTATGACGAAGACGTCTCCCGCAGAGAACGCGTCATTCGGATTCCGAAGATTTCAAATTCTAGCGTGTTAGATACTTATTCACGATGAATGACGATATTTTAATTATTACTTTTGTAGAAAAATATGAAGAACCTTATAATCTAAAACTTCAACATCATCATAACCAATTGAGGACGACAATATTTGGGATGAAATTGGGAAATAATGAATTTAATTTTCTCTTGTTTCTCTTTTCCTCTTCTGATAAAATACAGCTAGTTACAACAATATCCTCTATAACGCAAATTCACATTAACAGTCTATGACGGACTAAAAATAACTAATTAATTGCCTATGAAGAATCCGAATGCAGTAGAAGCACCCCATTGGCATTTCGTAAGACGAAATGCCGATGCCGCGATGCGTACGCTCCGATCCAGTGGACGCGCAGCTTTAACCGTAAAACTTAAAAGGTAAATTGCGATTTGCGGCTTATGCTTTATGACGTATTAAAAAAAACTACTTAGCTTTATCCAAATGATAAAGCCTGATGGCAACCCTACTTGAAAAGGTACTCAAACCAGTTTTATTTTACAAATAGAATAAAATTCAAATCATTGAACAGTGAACACAAGAGAATTTAGTGCGGATGACGTAGTAAGTTGTTTTTCTTCAACAACTTAAAATAATACCGTAAAATGGGGTGAATAGCAATGTTTGAAACACTTATGGCAGTCAACAATTCGAGTGGCCCTTCCATTGAGGTAATATACTTAATCTGTGGGCCCTTCGTTGGATACGATCCATGACGTTTTTGTGATCATAGCTGATTATAGTCACAAGTTTTACATTTTGTCTATATACCCTTTTTGTATTGCCAGAATTGCAATATTATTAAAAAATTGGCGAAGTGCGAGTCGGACTCGCGCACGAAGGGTTCCGTACCGGTATAGAGCGAAAGTAGACAAAAAATTGGGTTTTTTGTATGGGAGCCTCCCTTAAATATTTACTTTATTTTAATTCTATAATAAATTAAAAAGTACAAATATAACTAAGGATTTTGTGAAAATTTCAAGTGCCTAGATGTTACCATTATCGATTACGAGCAAAAAAGGCCAAAAAAATCACGTTTCTTGTATGGGAGCCCCCCTTAAATATTAACTTTATTTTATTTTCAATATTTGTTATAGCGGCAACAGATATACACAATCTGTGAAAATTTCAGAAGTCTAGCTATTGCGGTTCTTGAGTTACAGCCTGGCGACAGACAGACAGACAACGAAGTCTTAAGTAATAGGGTCCCGTTTTTACCCTTTGGGTACGGAACCCCAAAAATCACAGTCGGACACGTCCGACACGCTTTGTTGTGAGTTGTGACTTGTGGTTCATATATCTATCTATATCTATCTACACTACTATTATAAAGAGGAAAGATTTGATTTTTTGTTTGTTTGTTTGAGTCGAATAGGCTCCGAAACTACTGGACCTATTTGAAAAATTCTTTTGCTATTGGAATCTCACATTATTTCTGCTGAACATAGGCTACATTTTATTTTGGAAAAAAGTAGGGTTCCGTAAGATATTTGAGTTTTTCGGACGCAAGGTGTAAAAAATCAGCTAGAAAAGTTACTTGTTTTGCGTACGCTGCCTAAACTATAAAAGATAGAACCATAAAATGTTCCAAGTAATTGTAGATCTTATAAATATCTACACAAAAGTCCGCGACACACTATACCTATCTATGTCGAGTGAGGCACAATAACCATTTTTTTATTTAAAAATCCTGAATTTTTTTTGGACTACATTTAAACGGATATATTTTACTCACGCTATTAATCCTTATCGAAATAAATTATTTTATCACTAAGTACAGTTTATGTAGATAATATTTGGTCTTTGAATGATTAAAATTGGACGTTTAGTTTTGAAATTAAGGCGAAATTAAAATATTACGATAGTGGGCGTCACCAAAGCGCGTGCGGGGAAGACAATATTCTGTTGTAGAAATGAAAATTCTATACTTAGAAGATATGAAATGACACTCGAAATTACACCTTTGTCACTACATCGCTATAGAAGCCAAAAATGTGGTTAGTTTTTTGTCTGTCTGTCTGTCTGTCACTCTTTCTGTCTGTCTGTATGTTTGTTCCAGCATCACACGAAAAATACTGATCCGATTTGAATGTGGTTTTCGCAGATATATTTATCTTCTTCCAACCTAACATCTGGTGTATAAAATTTTTTCCCCCTACCCCTCTAAGGGGACAAAAGAGGGGGTCAGATTTTGTATCAAACTTTTTTCTTTAACACGAAAACTACTGATCCGATTTGCATACGGTTTTCACGGATTTGCATACAGTTTTCACAGATATATTATATTTGTCTTCTTCCAACTCAACATCTGGTTTATAAAAATCTTCCCCCCCCCCCCTCCCCTCTCAACCCTCTCTGGGGACCAAAGAGGGGTCAGATTTTGTATACAACTTTTTTCTTTAGTGCCAGACTTACTTCATATTAGGTATTAACTGTGTTTTTCAACTTAACATCTGGTGTATGACCTTCCCCCCCACATCCTCTTAGGGGAAAAAAGAGGGGGTAAAACATGTATTAACTGATGATGTAGAAAATATACTTTAAATGGCAAAACAACGTTTGCCGGGACAGCTAGTTTAAAATAAAATAATGTAACAATGTTATGGCTTACAGCTATGTAACAAAATTAAAAGTAAAGTAACCTGCATGGAGCCACCCTATTCCCAAGGTGTGCTGTCTTCAATGAAATCATTGACTTTGTAATACGCTTTAGCACACAAACGTTCTTTGACTGCTTTTTTAAATTTATTTAAAGATAGATTTTGAACATTTTCTGGGATTCTATTGTATAGGCGTATACATTGGCCAGGATTTACTTACTTTGGCTAGTCTAAACATTGGTATAGCTAATTTATTCTTATTTCTAGTATTTACACTATGGTCATCGCTTTTCTTTTTGAAAATATCTTAATAGTAAGAGGGAAATAATCATTAAACACGTTGTAAGCTCAGTCATTATTTATTAAATCACACCTAGTAATCACAATAGTATTAAACAATTAACTTATCAATATAAACAAAATTATCCTTGGCGCAGGCGCGGCGTGAGGCCCCGCAACTCCGTTCCGAATCAATTGAAATGTCAAGAAATATTGTGGCGTTTGGATGACAGTGCCATGGGGCGTAACGTAAATGTCACTATTTCGTTTAGTGAGTTTAGTGGCACTTTAAACAGCGATATTAGATCAAAAGTCACGCACCAAAGGAGCCTTTTTGGGCTATAGTTCGACAAGGCTCTACATGAACGTGGCGAGAAAAGGAACTAAACGCTTCTATCATACAAAAACGTCATTTTTAACATGTGTTTGACAGTTCTCCTTTACCAGCAGCGCCTATTGACATCATTGACACATTCATATAAAGCCTTGTCGGACTATATATACAAGATCTTGTGGCATCTGAATGACATTTTTCCATGGCGTCTTGCGTCAAGCGGAGTAGCCGTCACCCAAAATGACAACAGCATAAGTTGACACTAGTCGTGTTCGTTTGGTTTATAATATAATGCACAATGCACGTGCGCAAAGTTAAAAATTAGTGTCAGTGTGAGTGTCATGCAAGTGTCATGTTCTAAAATCTGACAGAAATTGTATGAACATGACACAATGGGTTGTTTTCTTTTTATAATCTCCACCAGACGGCGCGACGATAGACACTTCTAGATTTTCTATTGGTTCCCCACCGATCTGAAATTATCTGCAGGTTGGCACCACTGACTACATATGGGTTGTGTTTCCAAAAAATATCAGTGTACTGTGTACTGTGTTCCCCCAAAACATGATAAATTTTGATTGATAATACACGAATTAAATATCGGTGTATTTACTAATAAGTAATACGAAATAAATGACTTCTAACATTACAAATTTGAAAAAAAAAATGTCGAGAGAATGATCATTACTTGTTACTCGTTAGACGTTAAATATGCTGGGCAGGAACAACAACATCCGCCTAGTATGGGTCCCGGGCCACAGTAACGTCCCCGGCAATGAAACCGCTGACGAACTGGCTGAGCTTGGGGCCGAGAGTCTCATATATGGCCCGGAACCAGTCTGTGGTATACCTCCCAGTACCACAAAGCAAGTGCTCAAGGAATGGGGTCACAGTCTAAGCAGGAAGCAATGGGCTGTAACCCCTGGTCTTGAACACTCCAAGGCACTAATCCCTGGCTTCAACAAGAAACTATCAGAATTAGTGCTCACCTTGGGTAGGAACTAATTAAAAATTCTTACCAGAAGCCTAACTGGGCACTGCAAGCTCAACAAACACCTAAACAGAATGGGTATTTGTAGCATAACGACTTGCAGATTCTGTGAGGAGGAGGATTAGACACCTATTCACCTTCTCCTCGACTGTCCTGCTCTACTACAGAGCAGGAACAGGCATCTTGGTCGCCACGAATACTCATCCTCAGAGGAAATTCGTGGCACCAACCCCAACCACATTGTTCAATTTATGAGCAGTATTGGGCTGGGGACGATACTCTAATGCGAAGGAGTCACAATAGATCCTTATGGGTCGCAGTGACGTCAGGGCTACAGCGACCTGCCTTCTTTAAAAAAAATTATCATTACTCAGTAAATTTTCTGCCGTAGACCTCCTGCCCCCCCTTGCCCCCCCCCCCCTTATATGCGAACGTATTTTATGAACGGCCCCTTTTTAGACAGACGGTAAATATACGTAATTTGATCGAGTTACGTCTAGCCCAGCCCGCAGCCGACTGATCACAGCAAACATTGAATAGACATAACCTAACCGAATAACGATACACCATAGTCTGCCTACGAACCAATCTCTTCGATAGTACGCAATGTGGTTGTAACCATAAAGTGAATATACCTAGCGGAATAGAGAAACAAAAGCCCGAGCAAGCGAGATGTCACTATCAGTAACACTGCGAGGTAAAAAGAGACGTGTGATACATGACAGCAGCACTCTTTTTTGACGTCCATCAGCCCGGATCAGCCCCGTTGACAATTTAATCTCATAGAATTCATGTTCAATCATGCTTGTGTAAGTGTATACGTACACATATTTTTCACACAGATGAAAACCAATTTCCGTTACGTTTGACAGCTCTAGTTTGTTGCTCTATTCCGCTAGGTATATTAACTTTATGGTTGTAACATGACGCTTGTCCTGCATTTTTAACATCGCCATATTACGTCTCTACACCGCCATCTTGTATTTTTACATCGTCATCTTGCGTCTCTACACCGCCATCTTGTGCTCTACAGCGCCATCTTACGTCTCTACACCGCCATCTTGAATTTTTACACCGCCATCTTGCGTCTCTACACCGCCATCTTGCGTCTCTATAGCGCCATCTTGCGGCCCTCTATGGAGATCTCGACGGCGCGTCTCGAGCTGCCCTTCATTCGTTTCTGGTCCATAAACTTCTTCATCTGTTTCTCGTATCGTGTCATCTTCTTCTTCGTCACCTGAGAAACAAATAATATTTTTCGATCTATGGACCATATTATAGAGTTGGTCGACTTTTTTTGATAATTCTACTCACTCTTATTACTTATTTACAATATGGAATAAATATTTTTTAAGCGCCCGTATAGAATTTCGTCAATCTATTCGATTTTACAATGTATAAATAATATGTCTTTGTAATATTGCTTTTCTTCTCAACCGTCACGCATCTGTCACGTGACCACCGCACACACACAGACACACACACGCACGCACGCAGGCACGAACGCACGCACGCACGCACGCACGCACGCACGCACGCGCGCACGCGCACGCGCACACACACACACACACACACACACACACACACACACACACACGCGCGCGCGCGCCACACACACCACGTGACTCACACGTGACACTCACCCGCGACATGTCCGCCTCGCACGTGCTCTTGGGCCGCACCACGTAGTCCTTGGTGCTGGGGGCGGGGACGCGCGCGCGCGCCACCCACCCCGGCTCGCCCGGACGCGGACCTGCAAATATAATAAAAATATTAAAAAAAACTTGAGAGGTGTCAAGTGACACCCAGATGGAACGAAGTTATACAAAAATTCCATCTAGTTGACGTCCAGGAATACGGTCTTTTCCAAACGCTGCCGGGGATGCGTAATAACATTTCCCGACCAAAAAAAAAGGAATACTAACAACGCCCTCTGCCCCTACAGCGCAGGAACTAATAAAAATGTGTCGTTACAACTTTTTCCGTCTAGCCCCTTTCGCAACGCGCGTTAAGAAACTTCGTTCCAAAAATATTTTTTTATTACAAAATTTTAACAAATTATTGCATTGTCATTGGCTCTTAATACGCATGCAAAGTTTCGAATTAACAAATCTACTGGAGATAGGTAGAGATCGTGCAGTTTTTTTTTTTTCAAATTTTAAATTATTCCGTTTCATACACTGATCTCTATTATACAAGTACGCTGGATTGCTGATACACACTTACTTTTTGTGCCTATTTGAAGCGGAATCAGCGCCCCCATTATTCGGGTAGAGAACTAAATTTGACGTAACCACAACAAACCAATAACAACAGTTGTCATCACTAGTATTAGTTCCAAGTACTCTCACTACTGCTATCAGCGCCAATATGGCGGCTTTCAAACGTCATTTTTAAGTCAGATTTAGTTCTCTACCCGAATAAGGGGGGCGCTGATTCCGCTCCAAATAGGCACAAGAAATAGCTGTAATTGCAAAGGCTATCAGCAATCCAGCGTACTTGTCTAATAGAGATCAGTGGTTATAATATAGCATACAGTCCAAGCTATTAAAAGCGTGACAACTATTAACATCACAGTGTCATAATAGTTACTAGCGGGCCCGACAGACGCTGTCCTGTCTTGGCTGTTGTGAAGTTTAAATTGTCAAAAGCAATAGTTTGAGCAAGGAGTTTGAGAAGCATTGCTCAAATGAGGGTAGTCGATATATCATATTTGACACCAGAGGGACGTTAGGGTTTTTCGTGTCAAATTTCGTGTCAGACAGATGTGTGACAGCTATTTCGTGACCTGTGGAACCTATTTCGTGACACATGACAGCTGTTTGACACAACTATTGACATGATAGACCCTACGGCTACATAACGCTATTTCTCCCTCATCACTGATTGCCTCATCTCGCGCTTGACACTCCTCGCGCGTCATTGGTGAAACACGACTATTTACAACAGACAATGTCGTACCTGTTCCCCGCTCGTCGGCCGGCGGTCTGTCGTCGCTCTTGCGCCGCGCGCCCGCCATCGCCTCGTCCCGCGCCTGACGCTCCTCGCGCGTCATCGCTGAAACATCATTATTACAATATTAATATACAGGTTTTGAAATAGATAAATAATAATATTATTTATTTCAGGCTTGTGGGACCCGTAAAAATAATAAATTTTATATTAAAACAATAATTATATTACATTAAAACATTGATTTTCAAACTAGGGGGCGCGCCCCACTAGGGAGGCGCGAAGACATGATGAGGGGGGCGCGGGCGCCGGTGGCGGTTTTACTCCAGAGTCCAGAGTGCTTAGTGCGAGTTCAACAATTCATGTCAAATTACTTCACGATTTCGTATAACGAATAAACTCTACTAGGAGTGTGCGCCACATTACAGCGAGTGTGAGTTGCAATCGAGTATGTCCATTCGATTGACGTTTCCTCATCGCAAATAGTGAGACACAGGCGATCAATTTTTACTGTAAGTTGGTAGTTCCGTAGCGTCCAATATTAACCGACCAAATTGATGTCCTTGGTAACAATCGCCTTTTCAGTGGATAGAGGTGTCTTCCAAATTTGAATGGATAATAAAGTGACGCCATTATTTTTTTTTACATTTTCATTTAGAACTAAATATACTATGACTTTTGCCGGAAATACAAAAGAGTGACGTTGTGTTTTTGTATCTTTTCCTTAATTAAAATTGTGTTATTTCGGTTTTGTGTAATGTTGGTAGAATATTAACCATTAAATAATCGATGTCATGCACAAGTGTGGGCTAATAGATACAACTTCAAGAAACGTGCTATATTTTGTGTTTCTTCCAAAACTCCACCGAAAGTTTTAGTAAAGGGTCTACCACTTTACTAAAACATCTGACTTCTTCTCTCTGAAATCCGGGGTTTTCACGCGTCTTGTCCTATTTTACAAATTTTAGAGATGGCAACCAAAAAAATTTTAGGGTTGCCATCTCTAAAATTTGGAAACTACGGTCATCTTGTACATCTTTCGCGAGCATGTTCCAAGCGAAAAAATAATATGCCGCCATCTGTGTTACTATAGAATGCTATTTTAGTCACCTATAATCTCAGATTAAGGTATATATTTAGATAGATATCTTTAAATTCAAAGATAAAACCCTTCTCTCACCATAAAATTTTAGGTGACAACTTTACTTTAGAATGCCGAGAAGTTTACGTAATGTTTGTCGTTGAACTGTCAAAAATGTGTCAAACAACAGTCTCGCACTCGCAAAATGGCGTTTACGTCCGAAAACGTGTAAACAAGTCGATCGCCGCCATTTTCAATACTACTCGATCGCATAAAAGTTATCTTTGTAAAACTCCCACTCACAAATTTTAGTATCCACATTAGCCAGTAGATGGCGCTGCTTTGATCCCATATAAATTCGCGTTTACGCTCTCGATGTGTATGATCGAATAAAACTCGCACTAAGCACTCTGATGCCCGCGCATTCCCGCGACGCGACGTACGCGAATTGGAAATCTTGTCAAAAACATGCAAGCTCATCCGTCACATTGATTCTTGCTGAAGAGGGCGACTAACCCAAAAAATCAAACATTGTCCTTCTCAATAACTCGATAAATAATATACAACATTTTAAAAATCCGCTAGGTCGGTTTCTCAATGATAGAATTTTTACAATGTGTTAAAATATTAACTGAGTTTAATGCACGGTTATGGCAATGTATGAAAAATTCGTGAAAATTAGATGCATCTTTGCGAATTGCGATTTTTTTCTATCGAAAAAATTTTAAGATATCGTTTTTTTGCTCAGATCGGATTCTTGGAAATATAATGTAGTATTTAGTTTTAGAAAATGAAACAATTCGGAGCTTGATTTCAAGTATAACAAAGAATTATAAAATCGTCAATTTTGGGTTAGAAGTAGGTAAGTATGTAAAAACATATTTTTATAATGAAACATCTGAAAATGTATTTTTGGTCTTTATTATTTTATTTTACAATAGCTTGGCGAGCCCACTTGCTACTACTTGCTGGGCCCTGGGCCGAAGGGAGGCGTAAGCACTAAGCATGTTCATTAGGGAGGCGTGATACATATAAGTTTGGGAACCTCTGCATTAAAATATAATTGATATGGACAAAATATATTTTTTATTTAATGGTCGACTTGTTTAATCATTGAATTAAATGCTCTGTGATATGAAATATCATAATATTATGAAATGTGTCAATTTACTCTGAAAGTCTTGGATGCGCAGAAACCGCATATATTTTCGAGAAAAAAGAACCGGATGACCCTACCATCTTTCCAGGAACTTCAAGATACCTCCATAGGCTCCATACCATATAAATATCAAGGGCGGCGTTAATTTTTTACGTTAAGCGACCTAAAAACCGAAACCTTTTGCATATTTTATGTTGAAAAAAAATTTAAGGCTACTATAAACAAATAAAAAAATATATAATAACAAAACCCACCTTTAAAATCCGTGCTCAGGTTGAATATAGGTCTGGCCCACTCCGATATCAGTCGTCCTGCTCGCTCACGATTCGCCTTCGTCTCTTTGGGATGTTTGTAGAGGTACATCACCGCCTTGCCGATGCCCGACTGTTTGAGGAGGGACTTGTCGATCGCCGGGAACTGTAAAGAATGGTATAGAATAATAAAATATCTGTGGACGCTTCACACCATGACATTCACAGTATGTCAGTCCGTGCTTAAAGTACCTGAAGGATAATATGTATGAAAATGAAAAAAAAAATTCGCGGAAATGAAGATTAATAAGTAATAGTTAAAAAAACTAAAAACACGCTTTTAAATACATAACACGCTTTTAAAAACATACAAACATACAAATTGAAAAATGGAATAATTATATCAAATTAGTGTATTGTTATCGGTCCTCGATAAATCTACAAAGTTTGAACGAAAGCTGGCCCTTTAAAGTGGGTCAAAATCGCGCCCAAAGAAGTCGGTTACAAACATGTTACAAACAAATATACAGGTGAAGCTAATAAAAAGCGTATAAAAATCGTTTTAACCGACTTCAAAATAATCGGCTAAGTGCGAGTCGGACTCGCGCACGAAGAGTTCCGTACCACAATAGAGCAAAAATAGACTGAAAATTGTGTTTTTTGTATGGGATTTTATTATTTTATTTAATTTTTATTATAAATTATTAAATTGCTAATAAAATTGAGTATTTCTTGAATATTTCAAGTGCCTATTGTTTGCAAAACCCAGGATGAGGTTTTACGTTACTATGGGGAGAGCTGTACCCTAGCACTAGGATCCCTAACACCTACCACCCTAATGCCCTAAGGTCCTAGCCCTAACCATAGGTTTTTGTGATATATAAATATATTTAATAAGTGCAGGAAACCTGCTACCACGAGACCTAAGGTAGCAAGCGGACTGTTGAAGGGAATAAAGGGATGGAAATGATTTTCTCACTGTCAATCACCCAGGCTCAGGTGACTGTGGTTAGGCTAAAGGTGTCTTGGCCACAGTGAGAGGTTGTCGGTATGGATTTGGGAGTCAGTCGGAACACTTCCAGAGAGTAGCCCTGGACGAGTGTGTTAAGGGTAGGAAATGGGAGATAAGTGAGACACAACTAAAAGTTGATATCTAATTTATTATTCTCAATTATCACAATATATACCTGTTCACCTTTACACACACAAATATTTACAAATTTCCTAACACAACACACATATGTACAAGTTTATGCTATTCATCATTTTATTTAGAGTAGGTTAAATTATGTAGATTAGGAATATGATGATCGCGCATCGACGCGATCTAGTTCACATGTTCAAGGCTGAACAACAATAGAGCAAAAATAGACTGAAAATTGTGTTTTTGTATGGGATTTTATTATTTTATTTAATTTTTATTATAAATTATTAAATTGCTAATAAAATTGAGTATTTCTTGAATATTTCAAGTGCCTATTGTTTGCCGTTATTGATATCGAGAAAAAAAATAACAAAAAAATCAAGTTTGTTGTATGACCGCCCCCTTAAATATTTAATTTATTTTGTTTTTAGTATATGTTGTTATAGCGGCAACAGATATACACAATCTGTGAAAATTTTAAAAGTCTAGCTATAGCGGTTCTTGAGTTACAGCCTCAAGACAGAGACAGACAGACGGACAGACATTGAAGTCTTAGTAATAGGGTCCCGTTTTTACCCTTTAGGTACGGAACTCTAAAAAGATGAGGTTTCTCAGTTCGACCGTATGATTGTATGTATCTCACATTACAAACACACACACACACACACACACACACACACACACACACACACACACACACACACACACACACACACACACACACACACACACACACACACACATGACACTCACGTCCATGAGCAGCTTGAGTATGGACTCCCGTATGAGCAGGCAGGGCAGCGCGCGGTTCGGCAGCGGCGCGAGCCAGTCGCACAGCACGTTCAGGACGTTGTGCTCGAGGAAGGCCAGCTGCAGGTCGCGCTTGATCAGCTGAGACATCGCCGACTTCAGCATCGACACCTGAAACACACACATACTATAA
Source organism: Plebejus argus (assembly GCA_905404155.3). Taxonomy (NCBI): domain Eukaryota; kingdom Metazoa; phylum Arthropoda; class Insecta; order Lepidoptera; family Lycaenidae; genus Plebejus; species Plebejus argus. Next base: position 8,633,549 of record FR989948.1, on the reverse strand, counting down.
ATAATAAGATTTTTTTGGAACGAAGTTCCTTTTCGCGCGTTCGGCGTAAATCTGAAGGCTAGACAGAACAATATTTGACCTTGACTTGACCTCGACACTTTTTTATTAGTACCTGCATGTTAGGGGCAGATGGCGTTGATAGTAAGTATTCCTGTGCGTCAACTAAATGGCGTTTTTTTAAATAAACAGCGACGCATTGCTAGTATTCCTAGGCGTCAATAGATGGCATTTTTAAATATTTTTTTCGAGTGTATAATATTATTATGTACAACAGTTTTTTGAACATAAAAAGATAACTTCGTTCCATTCGGGTGTCCCTTGACACCTCTCAAGTTTTTTAATGAAATAAGGAGGCAAACGAGCAAACGGATCACCTGATGGAAAGCACCTTCCGTCGCCCAAAGACACTCGCAGCATCAGAAGAGCTGCAGGGAGGAATTAGGGTAGGGGATTGGGCCTCCGGTTAACTCACTCACTCGGCGAAACACAGCGCACTGCGCAAGCGCTGTTTCACGTCGGTACTCTGTGAGCCCGTGGTATTTCTCCGGTCGAGCAGGCCCATTCGTGCCGAAGCACGGCTCTCCCACGTATAATAAACAAGAATATTATGTAAGCAACGTAAAGTATTGATCCGTAGCGACCCAACTATGGAAACACACTGATGGTTACGCAGTAAGTTTGATACGAATGAGGGGTTAGTGCGAGTTTTATTCGATCATACGCATCAAGCACGTTAACACGAATTTGTATGGGATCAAAGCGGTATCCACGTTAGCCAGTAGATGGCGCTGCTTTGATCCCATACAAATTCACGTTAACGTGCTCGATGCGTATGATCGAATAAAACTCGCACTAACCCCTCTGATCCGATTTTCACAGGTAACGGAGAGAAGTGGGCTGTCTTAGCGTAGGAGACATCATTATCATCAAATACAACGGTAATTCATCATCATCACCTTGCGGACGGCGGGCTGGTTGCGCTTGTTGAGGTCGCGGTCCTCGTCGGCGGCGGCGCGCATGCGCTGTAGGAGCTGCGCGATGAGGTCGTCGTTGTCGTTGATGATGTCGATGTCGCGTCGCCGCCGCCGGCCGCGCCGCTCCTCGCGCTTGCGCGCCAGCATCAACTCGAAGTCCGACATGCCTGACGATATACAAATTAAGCTTTAGGAACAATTAAATAAACAATAGTAAAAAAAACACGCTTGTTTTTTTTTTAACAAAATATTGCATTGTCATTGGCTTTTAATATGTATGCAAAGTTTTGAATTAATTAGACTACTGGAGATAGGTAAAAATTGAACTCAAAGATTCCGTTACATATAGTGCATCAAGAAAGTGAAGAAATCAAAAAGTGGCAACATCGTAGTGTCACCCCTTTCAAATCAATCTAAGAAAAAGGGATGACACTACGATGTTGCCACTTTTTAATTTCTTCACTTTCTTGACGCACTATACATAATACAGCCAGAACTAATAAAAGCGTGTTAAAAACGAATATTTCCTTATCATGGTACCACCTCTGAAATGTCGTCATTTCAACGAAAAAAGAATCTTAAACATCGATTCATAAATGACGAAGTTGTGCACGAACAAACAAAATCATATATACTGTCAAATTGAGATACCTCCTTCATAAAGTATTAAGTACATCACTTGCCATCGAATCAGAATCGAATCGAGAATCGAATCAGCTCGATATCAAAGCTTTTGTTACTTCCGACATACATAGTACATACTAGCGCACCATCGTGCTGTAGCTCAATTTGGAACTATGGCAAAAAGTGATCAATTTGGAATCAGACTCATAAATCAAAATCGTACTCTTTTGACTTTTAGCTGACAAAAGTATGTTCTAGATGGTAAGGTCAAAGGTATACAGCATGACTGGTGAGACAATACCGATAATTAAGGAGAGTATTCAGTACTCGATTCTCATTATAATTATGTAAAAAAATTAGGTTCTTAATTTTTTTCCGGTTTTCCCAAAAATAAATGAATCATGGATACTAAGTAAATTACGCGGCTAGGGAAGTAGGCATACTATGCGGCCGGTGTAGAGGCGTGCGCTACCAAAGAAACACCACACAACTACCCCTCCCGCTCGCGGTGTCCATGAGTTGGGTAAATAATTATTTAACTTTAAGCTACATTTACTCAGTGATCAATTGATTTTTTTTTTATTATTTTTTTCCAACTAATATAATAGCCAAATATCACGTCCTCGAGTATTGAACATGTCTCACCAGTCACGCAGTATGTATGTACCTTGCGCCATCTCGGAGCTAGCGGCGTCCGGTGCTACGGACTCGTCGGAGGAGTCGCCCGCGTCTGGGGGCGGGGCTTCGCCCTCCGCCGGCGGCGCGGGTCCGGCCTCCGCCTCGTCGTCCGAAAGACGCGCTATGCGGCGCCGCTTTGCGTCTGAAAACATTAAAAAAATAGTATTTTAAAAAGATAAAACCGGCTTCAAAATTGTACGTAATTGAGAATTAAAATTCAATATCTCAAAAACTACTGAACCGATTTTGATGAAGCTTGCAGTATTCCCTAAGTTGAACAGTAACGCCTCCATGGTCTAGTGGTATAGAGCGCGGCCCTTGACTCGGAGGTCGTGGGTTCGATTCTCGCGTTGGAAACATGTTATTTCCAAGTTTGGTTAGGACAATGCAGGCTGATCACCTGATTGTCTGACAAGTAAGATGATCCATGCGTCGGATGGGCATGTAAAAAGTCGGTCCTGCGCCTGATCTCTCGCCGGTCGTGTCGGTCTGCCGTCCCACTGGGTTATGAGAGTAAAGGAATAGAGAGTGCTCTTGTGTACTGCGCACACACTTGCGCACTATAAAATTACTCCTGCGTAGCTGGCCTGGTTTCAATGAAACCGGCCACCGTCACTGAAACCGGTGTGGGAACTATTATATTGAATGTACTGTCACTTCTTGGTGGAAATTCATGATCAATTAAATAATTATTACACTTTCCTTGCACTTATTCCACTTTATTTTAATAGTTTTATTAGAGAATTATAATATACACGACCGGTTTCGAAAAATGATGATACACACCTGATGATGAATTTTCGTGTATATTATAATCTATATAATATATCTATACATATAAAACTCAAAGGTGTCTGACTGACATGGTGATCTATCAACGCACAGCTCAAACCACTGGACGGATCGGGCTGAAATTTGGCATGCAGGTAGATGTTATGCTTAGGCATCCGCTAAGAAAGAATTTTGATAAATTCCCATCCCAAGGGGTTCAAATACTCCTTAACGCGAGCGAAACCGCGGGCAAAAGCTCGTTCTCTAATCAAACTATTAAAATAAAGTGGAATTAGTGCAAGGAAAGTGTATAATTATTTAATTATTATTAATAGGGCAGATAAATAAGTGTATAATACCTGGTCTGGAGGGGGACTCGGACCCGGACCGCGAGCGGGAACGAGACCGAGACCTGAAACATTATACACACCTCGGTATATACAGGATGCAATTAAACCTTCCTGCCAAATTTTGATATATTGATCCTTGTTAAAAATAAAAACACGCGTGTTTTTTCTTCTATAATCACTCAGTACTAAATAGTTGAGAAATAGCTTCCGAAAGTTATCCTAAAAAACACTACAATTAATGGATACGACGCGGCGCTCGCGCGTGACGTACCCCCGCGCCACCCCCGCTCATGCCCACCGCCGCGAGTGACCGTTCTGCAACGATTTTAAATGGGATAAAATATGTCATTAAAAAAATAACACCCACTTTTTTTTGTTAAATGGACTCTCCTAATGATACCTAAGCCCTGGAAAAAAATTGGCAGGAAGGTTAAATTGCACCCTGTATAATTGAATGATAATATATTATGTTAATGGTTTCCTTGTAATATTCCTAGATAATATGTACACTACTTTTCTTATGTAACTGTTTGTTTTCCAAATTAAATAAAACAAAGTGGAGACAAACATATTTTATAGCGTGTTATGACTTTTTTTTTAAATGTACATACATAAAAATATGTTGGACCAATTTTACCACATTAAGATAACCAGAATCCCAACTAAATACATGCTACCATTTTATGACTATGTTCAAATAAACTGAGTATTTTGACTCACCTCGAGCGCGACTTTGCAGACCTAGATCGGGATCTAGACCGGGACTTAGATCTAGACCGAGACTTAGATCTCGACCGGGACTTAGACCGAGACCTGGAGCGGGACTTCGACCGGGAACCGGAGCGCGACCTCGAACGGGAACCGGATTTGGATCGCGAGCGTGATCTGGATTTCGAACGCGACCGGGATCTGGATTTCGAACGAGAACGAGACCTCGACTTCGACCGGGATCTCGAGCGAGAACGGGACTTGGACTTGGATCGAGACTTGGACTTAGACCGGGACTTGGACTTGGATCGAGATTTGGACTTGGATCGAGACTTTCTCGAGCCGGATCTAGACCGGGAGCGGCTAGCTCGGTCACCTGAAATAAACAAAGAGTTCATTTTAAAAGCGTACATATTTTGGCTATGTCAGGCCTGTCTCACTTCCATACAAACGGCGCAAAATCGCCGAGATATTTATCTACTATTCTGAAAAACAACCTAATTCCAACCTTTTACATTGCGTTTAGCGTTCATAGTACAATAACAGCTGTCTGCCGTCTCGCTTCAATCTGCCAGGGCTGTCGAGCGAGCGGCGGCGCGGCGGCCGGGCGGCGAGCGCGCGAGTCGCTCAGCCACAGAATACAAAAGTGCCAGCCTATTGAGACTAGTCCGGTGACCGGACGCTTGCATTTATCATACCTAAACTCGGGAGTGAGATTATATATTCTATGGCTATGTACTTGTGTATCCATATTGAGCGTATAGAGTTAACAGACAGACAAACACACTTTCGCATTTATAATGTTAGGAGCGGAATAGAGAAACAAAGGCCTTTAATCTCATAGAATTCATGTTCAATCATGCTTGTGTAAGTGTATACGTACACATATTTTTTCACACAGATGAAAACCAATTTCGGTTACGTTTGACAGATCGAGATTGTTGCTCTATTCCGCTAGGTATATTAACTTTATGTTTAATATTATAGATAGTTAAAGAGGTATGATAAATGATTTTTTATTGGATTCATGATAACTGTGAGAGTGGCATCGGATGATGATGAAAATATTATAACTTACCAGCTGCCTTCGCGTCATCCGCATCCATCCGCTCGACCGAGCGACTCTTATTGCGGCGAGGCGAAGCGCTCCTAGACTTAGAACGGCTCTTGGACTTGGAGCGGCTCTTCACTTTATCCGGAGAACCGCTGGGCGATCTGGATTTGCTTCTGGACGTGTTGGCGCTCTTGTCGGGGCTGCCCGACTTGCTTCTGGATCGGGATTTAGCACGGGAAGCGCTTCTGGATCGGGAACGGGACGCGCTTCTCGATCGGGACTTAGCTGGAGATCCACTCTTCGATCTAGACTTCGCTCTCGATCCGCTTCGTGATCGAGACTTAGCTGGAGATCCACTTCTCGATCGAGACTTACGCGATCCGCTCCTCGATCTAGACTTAGCTGGCGATCCGCTTCGGGACCTGGATCCGCTTTTATTGGAAGCGGCGGAACCACTTCTAGATCTGGACTTCCTGGGGGAACCGCTTTTAGATCTGGACTTCCTGGGAGAACCACTTCTAGATCTAGACTTCCTGGGAGAACCGCTTCTAGATCTCGACTTCCTGGGAGAACCACTTCTAGACCTAGACTTCCTGGGAGAACTGCTTTTAGATCTGGACTTCCTGGGAGAACCGCTTCGCGATCGGCTACCGGACTTCGCCGAGCCAGAGCGCGATCGGGGAGACTTTGGTGTGCCGGACCGCGATCGGGCGGACTTCGGGGAGCCGGAACGGGACCGGGACGAGGCTCGGGAGCTCCGGCCCGAAGACCGAGACCGGGAACGGGAGCCCGACTTCCCGCGCGCGGAGCCATCGTGTGACATCTTGGAGTCTGATTCTACCTGCAATAGATAAGTCAAAGTCTAAGGCTGCGTTTCACGGTTGAAGTCATGTCAATGAAGCGATTCTATTGGTTCTCAAAAACACATTCCTCGCAACACATCTCTGGTGGAAACACAGCCTTAAGGGCATATGGGCACATTCAGACATTTAATTATTAACTAACATTAATTCAATGTAATTGCATAGTTTGTACCAAAATCTATAATAAATTATAGTTTAAAAAGATTAAATGCCTCTGTGTGTGGCAGTTAGCCATACAACATAATATTATATTATGAACTTCTACATGATGCCTACTGCAGGCGTAGCATGGTCACCAAACGCCTCCGTGGTCTAGTGGTACAGAGCGCGGCTCTTGACTCGGAGGTCGTGGGTTCGATTCCCGCGTTGGAAACATGTTATTTCCAAGTTTGGTTAGGACAATGCAGGCTGATCACCTGATTGTCTGACAAGTAAGATGATCCATGCGTCGGATGGGCATGTAAAAAGTCGGTCCTGCACCTGATCTCTCGCCGGTCGTGTCGGTCTGCCGTCCCACTGGGTTATGAGAGTAAAGGAATAGAGAGTGCTCTTGTGTACTGCGCACACACTTGGGCACTATAAAAATACTCCTGCGTAGCTGGGCTGGTTTCAATGAAACCGGCCACCGTCACCGAAACCGGTGTGGGAGCTATTATGGTCACCAAAGAAACCGTTTTTTTCGACGGAAGAATAGACAAAGTGACAGTTAGACAATGGAAATCCGCCATTTTGTCAATAAAATGTCAGTATTTTTTTTTTATGCGCAGGGGAAACCCATCATGGGTCCACCGGGTTGGGTATGTGCTCAGCACCCCGGGGGTATGTGAGACTCCTACTCACTAAAACCACCTGCGGTTCGCCTTCAGCCGTATAAAGGAGGGATATCCCGGATCTAACAAACACGGGACTCCCTCCACGACTGGCCGGTCTACCTCAAAAGGGGCCGAACTTCCACCAAGGTAAGGGAACGCTTAGGCAAACTGAAGCTTTCCCCTCGGCGCCGGGACTGGCTAGCCGGGGAGGTTCCCATCCTCTCCCGGAGTCCCGTTAGACGAGAGTTAGGAGGTTCGCATAGCGTCGCCTCCGCACTCCCGTCCTACGCCGGCGGAGCGGCAGAGAGGTGGAATCGTCCTCTCTGTCCCGCTCCGCGGCCTCTTTCTGCGACATAACAATTTCGCAAAAAGAGACCGCCACCTGCCAGGCCTCATCGCTCTCGAGCATGCAGCGCACCATGCTCGGGAGTGAGAGGTCCCCGCCTAGCACTGCCACGAGATCGTGGCGCTGCACGGCCCAACAATCTCACACCTCAAGGGTATGCTGGGGTCGATAAAATGTCAGTATGTCCATTCTTTCCTATGTCTACTGTTGTTATGCTAGCCCTGCTGGTGGTGGTTTGATAACTGACAGGGCCAGAAGAATCATAAGAAGCATTGATTAAACTTCTTGTTTCAAAATTTCTTTAAAAATTACTTTACTTACAGATCTGCTCCGGGATCTTGATTTCCCTCCATCTGAAATTAGACGAAAACAAATTATTAATTAAATATGAGGTAGGGAGTACACTAAATGCATATTTCATTTCAGAAGAAAATAAAAAATTAATGTGGTCACTCCAATGAAGTAAACATTAGTTAGTTGTCGGACAGAATTTGCTAATTCAGTATTTATTATATACCACCTTTGTAAGTTTGTAAGGGCCTGTTTCACCACTTCCTAATAAGTGCCGAATAGGCTATCCACCACTTAACTTGACAGATCAAGTATGGAGAATCTGTTAAAAAGTTGTGAATAGCCTATTCAACACCTTATCAGAAAGTGGTGAAACAGGCCCTAAGCCTCATAATTTCATATTATTTTTCACAAATTCTTTCTAAACATCAAAACTGCCAGCTACAACTGGTTTGGGAACCAGCCCGATTCAATTCAACACTGGAGTACACCAATCAAAACCGCAAACAAACGCAATAAACTCCTGTCGAAAACCTCGGAAGCATAAGTCCTACAAGTCAATAAGATACTTAAATTTAAAAATTTTAGGTTACCTTAAAGAAGTGACTTTTTGTAGCTCCAAACAAAACATTACAAAGCCCTATCTCTCTACATGTTATGCAATAGCTAAGATATTGTTCTTAAAGAACATATAACGTAGTTTATTCTAGATTTATGCTGAATAAGCATCTTATAACTGTGAATACAAAACTCACCTATGTCTACATCCATTTTGTTAGCGTTTTCTCAAATTATTACAATTCGTTAGCACAAACAGTTTATTGCACGATATTTAAATCAGCACCATAACTCCCAAAACTATATTGAAAGTGTTAGTAACATTTATTTGTAAACGTTTCAATAATGTATCTGTATTTTTTGATTCTTGATCGCATTTTACAAAATCGCGGACAGTTATTAGATATATGTCAAAAAAATTGATTGCCTGGAAACTATAGGGACCGTGCAGAGCGACGACACTGCCACAAGTGGCGAATAGCCGAAACTTTTACTAAAATTTTACTGTCAAGCTCTAGTGAAGCTACGGAAAATTAGAAGATTTGCTAACAAATTCTGAGTATTTTCAATAATTGAAATGCGGATGTTATAATACATACAAGCAAATATAAAGGCAAATCGAACGATGTAAAATTTTACTATTTTTCTGCCAAAATATTCACATGGCTTTGCTTATTGAAAAACGAAAGAAATGGATAAAAGGCGGTAAAAATATACGTAAGTATTTAAAAAGTTCCATGAGTGTTATACGTAGACTAGTAAAAACACTAAATTTTGTAGATTATAACCGTAAATTCATTTTTTATGAACACAATATGAACATAACCTATAACCATTGCTTTCTTTCAGTAAACATCCAAACTGGCTTCCATCTAAATTGATATACATACATAGGCACGGCTCATTTAATTGGCATAAAGTTGCATCAAAAGTAAGGATAATTTGGAGAAGTCCTGCCAGGAATTCAACACTGAGGATAGTATTGAACTTGAACCATCTTGTCAAAGTGTTGGTTCTCAAAAGGATGATTCTTCAAGTAAGAAAAAGATTAGTAGTGCAGTCTTTGTGTGTTATTTAAAGAATACATACCTAAATGGTGCTTACACTTATGAGATCCAGACTGAAATTAGTTAAAAATAGTGACAGACAAAAGTTGTGAAGATGGTATCGATCGAATCGCAGAAGGTTGAAATAAAAGCATTTATTTTAGTGAACTTGTTTTATTTTATTAATCCACAAGCGTTTTCAGTAATTAATATAAGGATTTTTGCATAGCTTCATTATTTTATTGCAATATTTATCAAGTTTTTACTTTCTATGCTGATGGATGCTATTAATTACTTTTTCAGATATTTTCTTAGTTAACTAGATAAGCTATAAACATTTTTATTCACTCTTCCATTCTTTGTTTACGGGTAGAAAGTAGAAACCCTTAATATTATATTTAATATTATAAAAATATACTTAATATTATAAATGTGAAAGTGTTTCTGTCTGTTAGCACTTCACGCCCAAACCGCTAAACCAATTTTGCTGAAATTTGGTATGGATTTACTTTGAGCCCCGGGAAAGGACATAGGATACTTTTTATCCCGGGAAAATGTACGGTTCTCGCGCGATAAATGATTTTTGGCGCAATGGAGTTGCGGGCGTCATCTAGTCTTTAACTTTAATATTTCGATCGCGGATTCTTGGAAATCTGTCGTTGTTCTCGCGGCCGCATGTGGCCACTTGGGAGTGTAAGTATTATATCATTTTATAGTGTAAAACATAAAAAAACACTCATAAACTAGCCAGGGTCAAGGAGAATGCGAAGTCAAAGTCACTCACAAGTTACGTCTTTTACTCGCATCGCGGCGCTGCTGTCGAATTACGACGCCCTCTATAGTTTCTGCACGGTCCCTATTGTCAAAAATATTTTTAATGCCTAAAGTTTTTCTTCATACAGCCAAACCTCGGACGGGACAATTTGAATTTGATAAACTACTCTCTTGTTCCGTCAAGTGTCAGTTGGAGGTTCAAATGACAAAAGTCAAAACAAATCACAAAAGCTCTCTCAGTCTCTTGGACCAAAATTATCAAGTTTATTTCAGAAATTTATTGAAAATCATAAAAACCAGCAATAACAAAATCCTATAACATAAATTTAGACTAACAACACAATCAAAACGATGGAGGAAGAAGACAAATTGCCACTAAAGAGGGTAGAAGTTTCGCTTTCAAAATTCAACGAAGTAGCCATCCCACATCACTTGGATTTACTGAGACAACACAAAGCGAACATTATAAAGGTAATATTTACATATTAATTTGATTATTAAGTAACATATTACAACAGTTATCTGAGCATTTAGAACGTTATTGAAAAAACGCGTAATAGTTTTATTGACGTCACAGGCGACTAAAAATAAACAAATTCTACTAGACTCTTTGTCTCACTATCCCCGCTTTCCACCTGGCGTTAAAAAGGATCAAAACGCTGAATGAATATTTTTAGTGTTTTGATCGTTTTCAACGCCAGGTGGAACGCGGGGTACGTGTTTCGTTAGAGAGGGATGGAGGCAAATTAATTTTTATTCGTAACGCCAACAGGGTGTATGTTATTTTGTCACAGTCCTTCAAGATAAGGACTGTGACAAACTTTTGTAAATTTCCAAACAATGCCAACCTTCTATTATCAAAATAATAATAATAATAATAATAATATCTATGGACGCTTCACACCACGTCAGTCTGGCCCCGTGGTATGTACCTAAAGGACTTGTGCTACGGATACCAGACAACGGAAATATATTTAATACTTTTATACTATACATATATTTATTATATAAGATTTTTATTATATCATACACATATTTAATACACATCCAGACCGGGGAACATTGAAAATTTTTGTTCCGTCGGCGGGATTCGAACCCGCGACCCCCGGCTTGAGCTACCGACGTGCTCACCACTGAGCCACAGAGGTCGTCAATCAATTTATGCTTGCAACTTCGGAGCTCCGCAATTAATTTATTGTGCAACAACTGAGTAGTTTTCGCAGAGAAAAACAATCCTATCTCCTTCCCTGGACTCAAAGTATCACCATACAAAATTGAATGAAAATCAGTTCAATAGTTTGGGAGCATAGACACTCGTGTTTGCTATATGTATAAAATATATACATAGTCGTTATATAGTAAATCTTTTGCCACCCAAGTAATTAAAATGTGACCAGTACGTCAATTCTGATAATTTTATATTTACAATAGTACGGTTTCCTTGTAGCCATAATAGTAGTAGATTAAAAATATCTAAATGTATTTAGCCTATATAAATAGAATATACTACATAATATTTTTGTTCCAAACTTCAAGAAAAATCTATATATATATATATAAAACTCAAAGGTGACTGACTGACATGGTGATCTATCAACGCACAGCCCAAACCACTGGACGGATCGGGCTGAAATTTGAAAAAGTGGTCACATTTCAGTATGGCGAGTCTGAGTCGTGGTCGCGCGTGCGGGCGGAGCAGGCTCACGCGCGGCGCGTGGCGAACCAGCTGCGCGGGTTACTGCGAGAGTTGGACGCGCTGCGGCGTCGAGTGCGGCCGCAAGACCTCGACGCGTTCGACCGCGCCACGCGACGCGCGAGAGAGAACACACATAAAGCTATCATGGATTATCTCGGTAAGTGTTACCATAATGGTAGCATTTTTGTGGACTCGATGTTTCAAGTAAAAAGACTTGCTATGCCAATTTTAAGTACAAAAATTGAGTTTGATATAAATTATAGTCAAGATCAAAGGTGACCATGCCCACCAGATGTTTTGTAGTGTTTGCGTTTTCTTATTTGGCTGTGTCTATAATTTTATTATTGGACGGTCATAGAACAAAAATAATGTACATAAAATTAATAAATATTGGCATTATATGCATGTCTAAAGTAATCACTGTATGTTACGGTAATAACTTTAGACGTTGTTGGAACATCAACAATTACATTGTATTAGTTTGACTATTTTTCAATTGTAATTTGTAGCGTGTAGTACATAAGTAGTTATATACTTGTAGGTGTTATAGAGCGTAGCTGTATAGATCTAGTAAGGATCGGACAAAAGCGAAGTCGACGCCTCGGTGAGCGATCAAAGGTTTTATCTAACTTCTCACAATACATCAAACAACTAAAAATATATTAATTTATAATAACAAACCAGAATGATCTCATTACATGATTATTTTTAAATTATTATTTATTTGCTTACCTTTGACTATCAGCATACAACTGCTAAAATGTTTGCCTGTTTTTGTCTGCCATAAGATAGTGGATCATAAATTGCTGTTTTACGCTGCGTTAATATCTTTAAGTAGTAAGAGGGTACAGATAATGTAATAGCCTAATTCTATGTAAGAATGGTATTTCACACGCATTAAAACTTTAGAATTTGAATTTTTCATTCTGTAATATCTCTAATCTAATCTAACTTACATTGGTTTTTTTCGTGCGTATTTTCATGGCATGAACACTATTATTTATGACTTATCAGTTATCAGTCTAAGGGCCTGTTTCACCACTTCCTGATAAGTTCCGAATAGGCTATCCACCACTTAACTTGACATATGAAGTATGGAGGATCTATCAAAAAAGTTGTGAATAGCCTATTCGGCACTTTATCAGAGAGTGGTGCAACAGATCCAAATTCTGTGATACTCCTAGTTATAGTCGTTAATATGTAATACTTTAACATCTACAATTAAAAGAAAATTCTTAATAATGTAAAATAAGTTTATAACCAACTAAACAAAGGTTTTTAAGTTACTTCCAGTGATTTGATCGGTTTAATATTTTACATTCCCGAGTTTCGACACTTTTTAGAGTATTGAATCGGGGTTGTATTATTATTTTATTTGTGGCAAAAATTAAATATCCATGTTATTTGAATTTCAGAGACGGCGCCCATGTCGGTGCAGCGTAGCAGTGACCAGACAGTCGCCGGTAGCGCCCTGTCGACGGATTCCGTCGGCGTGGTCAGTCACGACCACGATGCAGATAGTGACCACGACAGCCGCGATCACGATGCGCCGCGCGCGTTAAGCACCGCCGTCGTGCAGTTGCAGATTGAGGACCAGGTATAAAATAGATTGTAGACTAGCTGATACGGCAAACGTTGTTTTGCCGTATAAATTATTTCTATCAATATGATTAACTCATACGATTTCAAGATTTTACATTTTGCCGTGACGTGTCGCGTCGCGCCACTGCAGGGTAGTTACGCCTAATGCAGTATCACCTTAGCTGCCTGTATTTAATTTTGTCGAATTTTATAACATACGTGATATGGGGCTCCCATGCAACATTTTTAAGTCGTTGTCTAGTTCACATCAAAATTATTTTTTTGAACGAAGTTCCTTATCGCGCGTACGGCGTTGCAAAAGGAGGCTAGACAACGAAACTTGACCTCGACACTTTTTTATTAGTACAGTAGGGGCAGAGGGCTTTTATAGTATTCCTGTGCGTCTACTAGATGGCGTTTTTGATAATTAACAGTACAATTCAACAAATTTTGTCCTTGACGTGGGAGAGCTATGCTTCGGCACGAATGGGCCGGCTCGACCGGAGAAATACCACGTCCTCACAGAAAACCGGCGTGAAACGGCGCTTGCGCTGTGTTTCGCCGAGTGAGTGAGTTTACCGGAGGCCCTACCCTATTCTCTATTATTATACCCTATTCTCTATATCCCCTACCCTATTCCCTTCTCTTCCCCTCCCTGCCCTCCCCTATTACCCTATTCACTCTTAAAAGGCCGGCAACGCACCTGCAGCTCTACTGATGCTGCGAGTGTACATGGGCGACGGAAGTTGCTTTCCATCAGGTAACCCGTTTGCTCGTTTGCCCCCTTATTTCATTAAAAAAAGTGTTGTTGTTAGTATTTTTTGTAATTATTCTGGTCCACTTCACCAGGAGCTGTCGCTGCGGGAGCGCGAGGCGACGCTGCGCGGCTGGAGCGAGCTGCAGGTGGAGGTGCGCGCGCTGCACGACGCCTGGCAGAGCGTGCAGGCCGCGGCGCTCGCGCAGCGCGATCACGTGAGTCATATTGTACAGAGCGATCACGTTAGTCTTATTGTATAGCCGATAGCGTGATCACGTCAGTTTTATTGAGTACTATTGTGTAGCGTGACCACGTGAGTTATATCGACATAATATTTGGCTAAGCACGAGAATGAGCATGAAAACATCATGAGATCCATTGCTTCACCGTTACTCTCTTACGTGCGGTCACGAATATATAGCTATCTCGTTACCAAAAGTACGATAGGAATGCCCCAGCAATATTTTCTTATCATAATATGTATAGCAGAAATTAAGAGCGAATAAAATATAATTTCAGGTGTCATCGGTGAACGATAACGTGGAAGTGGTGGCCGACAATGTGAAGGAGGGGAGGACTCGGCTAGCGCTCGCAGAGAGGTCAGCACTTGTTATACATTTTGTTACTATCTAAGAACCAGTCCACACGGCGCGTTGCGTCGACGCAACGCTGACGCAACGCGCGTCGACGCAACGCTGTCTGTCATGTCATGTGTGCCTTGCGAGTTGCGACGACGCAGTGCGCCTCGTGAACATCTTGGTTATTTGAAGGTAAAACAACGCACGGCAGCGCTGCGTCGACGCAACGCGCCGTATGGACTGGCTCTTAGACAGTACTCAAGATGCATCTCGGTCTCAAGACACGGTTCAGGTTCTGTGATTGGTTGGCTGTCAAAATTTGGACCAATCACAGAGCCGAACCGCGTCTTGAGACCGGCTCGCATCTTAAGTACTGACTATTTATACCGGCCTTAGTACTCAAGATACATCTCGGTCTCAAGACACGGTTCAGGCTCTGTGATTGGTTGGCTGTCAAAATTTGGACCAATCACAGAGCCGAACCGCGTCTTGAGACCAGGTCGCATCTTAAGTACTGACTATTTATACGGGCCTTACTATGGTACTTTAATATGGTTCTTCTCGTCAGGTTAGTTCCCGAACCGGTGGTAGACACCGTATAGACTTTCTGAAAATGTTTGTTTCAAATTGGTTCAGATATATAAAACTTTTTTTATTTTACTAGTCAGTCAAAAACTTTTCGATCAAAATAATAATTATGACGGATCATTTGGAGCGGGTTGCACCAACGTACTTTAACTATAACTTTAACTGTGACCATAAAAAGTCAAATGAACTGTCAAATCCCTAGTATAGTCCGACAAGGCTTTATATGAATGTGTCAATGATGTCAATAGGCGCTGATGGTAGGTGAAGGAGAACTGTCAAACACATGTCAAAAATGACGTTTTCGTATGATAGAAGCGTTTAGTTCCTTTTCTCGCCACGTTCATGTAGAGCCTTGTCGAACTATAAAAGTCCATTATGGACGCCATATTTGACGATAACCTTAACTTTAACTTTAACTACGCCTCTGGTGCACCATGCAACCCACCCTTAGTAGCATCCTTGCTTCCTCAAGGTTAGTGCGAAAGTGTGTCTGTCTATTTGTCTGTTACCTCTTAACGCTTAAACGGTTGAATCGGTTTAGACTTTAGATGAAAAATATGCACATACTTTGAGTTCCGAAAAAGGACATATGATAGTTTACCGATCCCGATCACGGCAAAATGGTTCCCGCGTGATAAACTAATGATTTGCGCACCGATTTTACTAAAATTTCTTGTGCAGATATGAAAGACGGGGAGGGAAATAGAATAAGTATTTTTTTGCTGAAAAACTTACTACGTCAAATTTAGTTCTCTACCCGAATAATGGGGGCGCTGATTCCGCTTCAAATAGGCACAAAAAGCAGGTCTGTATCAGCAATCCAATATTCACTAATCACTATTCCTACATTGAATGAAATGAATAATGCCCTATTAATGCATATCGCCACTAGATGGCGTTAAGCGCAGCCTAGATCGCGCTATCGCTTGTCAAAGAGTTTTCGCTCTTATTCTCCGGCTACTCATCGGGTATTTATACCACCAGAGTGTGGCCAGACTTAAATATTAAAACTTATTATTTTTCAATAGGGATAATGTTTTTTATCCTTACAATAATAGTATTATCTAATATCTTATAAAAATGGCTTTTTAAATGTGTTAGTCGCCCTAAAACTCGAAAATGGCTAAACGAATTGGGCTGATATTAGTCTTAAAATATTCGTAACTCCAGGGAAGGTTTTAAGGTGACACGAATGACGAAGTTCACCGGGACATCTAGTAAGTAATATTAGTAATTACTAATTAGTAATATTAGTAATTACTAATTAGTAATATTAGTAAATACTAAATATAGTATTAGTATGGATATTATATTTTTCACTTTCAGTTGGGTATATACTTTCATAACTTACTAGCTGTCCCGGTGAACTTCGTGTCACCTTAAAACTTTCCCTGGACTTGTACGAATCATTTAAGACTAAAATCAGTAAAATCCGTTCAGCTGTTTTCGAGTTTTAGCGCGACTAACACATTTGAAAATCCATTTTTAACCCCCGACCACAGAATAAATAATAGTACTCCGTACAGAAGTTTATCTTAGAAAATGTATCCAACGAAATGTCTTCTTTAAATCTATAAACATATGGTACCATTTAGAATGACTCAGAGTTCAG
This sequence comes from Plebejus argus, assembly GCA_905404155.3. Lineage (NCBI taxonomy): Eukaryota > Metazoa > Arthropoda > Insecta > Lepidoptera > Lycaenidae > Plebejus > Plebejus argus. The sequence goes on along the minus strand of FR989948.1, from coordinate 8,616,888 downwards.
CGCCTGTTCGTTTATTTACCTACAAAAATTTATTAAAAGCCAATTTCATTCTTATGCCTACGGATAACGATCCATATTACACTGAACCTATACATTGAGCGGCCCGCTCGAATGTACTATTGTGCCGCTAGGGCAGCTAGGGCTGAATGTACCAAAAAAAATACCTGCGCGCATTTAATTATAAACCATAAACAACTTTTTGTGATGATTAATGGAACTTTCTTTAAATACTTATTATATTCAGTATAATGAGAGTAATTAAGTAAAAAAAAACGAAAATGGCGTAACAGACGTGCCCATGACGTGCCAACAGAGCAATCAAAAAGATACGGGCGAAATACTTTATTGGCATTTAAGTATATTATTTTATGGAAGTGACCAAATAAGTATGTCACCATGGCAACGTCCATCGCGTATACGGCAAAACAACGGGACAGCTAGTATACATAATAAGTATTATATTAATAAGATTCATGTTTAATGTATTACCTACATAATGTAGTAAAAGGTACCTATTCAAAGTACAAATAATACTTTGCATGAGTCATATTATATTACTTACTTTTCAGCGTCCTTAGGTAACCAAAAAAAGCGGCCAAGTGCGAGTTGGACTCGCCCATGGAGGGTTCCGCAGCAGCAATAAGGTTTATTTTTATGAAATTATAATATTTTTGATTTATTTTTATATTTCAGTCGATTTAATGAAATTTAGATTAAGGTTTACTATTTATGACGTATAAAAAAAACTACTGGCTAGATCTCGTTCAAACCAATTTTCGTTGGTAGTTTTTATAGTAATCTACATCATATATATTTTTTAGAATTATCATGCCTCTACTTTAGAAATTAGAGGGGGGGGACACACATTTTTCTATAGATACTCCACACGCATAGGTTAGATGAAAATTTTTTTTTGTTTCAGTTGTACCTATGGGGATTGGGGACCCCTAAAATTTTTAATATTTTTTCCATTTTTGCATCAAAATCTTAATGCGGTTCACAGACTACATCTACTTACCAAGTTTCAATAGTATAGCTCTAATAGTTTCGGAGAAAAGTGGCTGTGACATACGGACGGACGGACGGACGGACGGACGGACGGACGGACGGACGGACGGACGGACGGACGGACGGACGGACGGACGGACGGACGGACGGACGGACGGACGGACGGACGGACGGACGGACGGACGGACGGACGGACGGACGGACGGACGGACGGACGGACGGACGGACGGACGGACGGACGGACAGACAGACAGACAGACAGACAGACAGACAGACAGACAGACAGACAGACAGACAGACAGACAGACAGACAGACAGACAGACATGACGAATCTATAAGGGTTCCTTTTTTGCCATTTTGGCTACGGAACCCTAAAAAGATAAATTTGTATCGCAATCAGTTTTTAAACAATTGAATACAGCACCATACTTTTTAGGGTGTTTCTTTTTATTTTCCATTTTAATAAAAACAGGTCAAAACTTAAAAAGTATGTCCGTCGCTGCTCGCTCGCGCAGCCCCACTGAATTATACCCTGCGCAAGGGCAGCCGCGCGTAGGTATATTTTCGATACCTACGCGCGGAGTGAGACAGGCCTGCCCCGACCAAAAAGAGGGGTGTTATAAATTTGACGTGTCTGTCTGTCTGTCTGTCTGTCTGTCTGTCTGTGGCATCGTAGCATCCAAACGGGTGGACCGATTTTGATCTAGTTTTTTTTGTTTGAAAGCTGACATGACTGAGAGTGTTCTTAGCTATAGTTCATCATCATCAGCCTGCTCATTGCTGAAATATCACGGTATATCTGGTTCGTGATAGGACGATTAGCAACTTGCAGTCTTTTGATGGGTTTTATATTTTGCATCCTGGTTCGTGACACTTATGAATATATACGCATTATTGGAAAGTTGACCTGGTGGTGCAGCATCACCTGGTAATCAATAGGATACCCAACTCCTCACCAACTTAGAGCAGAGGTTTCGTGTTTGGGCTCATTTTAACTGCGACAACCAGTAAGACGTAGATAAACAGTAAATATTTGCATGCTGCTGCTGCAGCATCACCTGGATTCTATAGGAGCCGAGCTCCGTATGAACCCAAAGTGGAGGTGTCATGTTTGGGCTCATATTGACGGCCTCATCCAAGAGGACATATTTTATAGATGGTATTCATTGGGATATGATCCAGTTGATAGGAATTATTCTGCACAAGTTTAAAAAGCATAAAATAAAATTAAATTAAGAAATTAAAAAAAAACCCCCGCCAAAAAACTTTAAAAAGTAATGAAATAACATTTACTGACTTTAAGTTTAAATCATTCCTAAGAGTAAAGTAATATTTTAGTCCATAATCATTGTCAAGGTGTGTCGGGGGACCGCTAATTTAGATGTTTGATTTCACATAACAGTATAGTTTAAGGGTCAGATCACAGCGACCCGAATCGAGAGAATCAGCGACTATTATGGCGATACAAAATGCAAAAGTCGCTGTTGTGGTAGTTTACTTGGCGGTCCCCCGACACACCTTGGCAACAATTATGGACTAAAATATTACTTTACTCATAGGAATGATTTAAACTTAAAGTCAGTAAATGTTATTTCATTACTTTTTAAAGTTTTTCGGCGGGGGTTTTTTTTAATTTCTTCATTTAATTTTATTATATATAAGATTAGTAAATAAATCGTAATATAATGTAAGTGTATATTGTGTGGCAGGATAGCGGCGGGTTCTGTGGGCGCGGGCGGCGCGGTGTTGGGGGCGCTGGTGGGGGGCCCGCTGGGGGCCCTAGTGGGGGCTAAGGTGGCGGCGGCCGCGGCGCTCGGTGGAGGCGCTATAGGTATGTACAATTAATATTAGTTTGTAGCGACTAAGGCCAAAATCCCGCATCGTGCTATCGTCTGAGATCGTCAAGACAAAAATATACAACGTTATAGTAATACGATGTAATGTGTCTATATAACTATAATACGTTATATAATACGGGCAGAATTCTGCTGCGTTCGGTTTTATACAAAAGTCCTGTTTGATTCACACGAGCGTAATTTTGTGAGTCGTGATTTGTATGAAAAGAAATTCTGCGGCTCACGACTCACAAATTACGCTCGTTTGGCTTCACCCTAATAATCAAATGTATCTGATTGCGGCAGACATAATTAATTATCATCCAAACCAGCATATTATCGGTATGATATAGTAAATAAATAAATAAATAAATAAACGTTTATTCGTTTATTAGTACTGGTTTGGATGACAATAGGTTAAACAAAAAACTTTGGTTTAGGTTACCTCGCTGCGGCAGCGCTCGGCCGGCGTCGCGCTCAGCAAATTGACCACGTCGTTGCGAAGAGCGACCACGACGCAAACTCCCATGACCACGACCCAGATACAAGTGACCACGACGCCAAAAAACACCGCTAGCGGTTGCAGTGCGTTTGCTTCTGAAGCGAGCGCGTTAAACAGCTCAAATTGTAAATAATTACCGGAGTTTTAAAGCAAATTAGCTAAATGTAATCCTTACTTTAATGTAAAATATTTACACAACATAATTTATACTTTAACGGAGTTACTTATCGCGCGTTGCGAAAAGGGGCTAGACCGAAAAAGTTGTAACGATACTTTTTTATTAGTACCTGCATGCTAGGGGCAGAGGGCGTTGATAGTATTCCTGTGCGTCAACTAGATGGCGTTTTTTGAGAATAAACAGCGACGCGTTGTTAGTATACCTAGGCGTCAATAGATGGCGTTTTTAGGGTTCCGTAGTCAAAATGGCAAAAAAGGAACCATTATAGATTCGTCATGTCTGTCTGTCTGTTTGTCGGTCTGTCTGTCTGTCTGTCCGTCCGTATGTATGTCACAGCCACTTTTCTCCGAAACTATAAGAGCTACACTATTGAAACCTGGTAAGTAGATGTAGTCTGTGAACCGCATTAAGATTTTGATGCAAAAATGGAAAAAATATTAAAAATTTTAGGGGTCCCCATAGGTACAACTGAAACAAAAAAAAATTTTTCATCTCACCTATGCGTGTGGGATATCTATGGATAAGTCTCCAAAAATCATATTGAGGTTTCTCATATCATATTTTTCTAACCTGAATAGTTTGCGAGAGAGACTCTTCCAAAGTGGTAAAATGTGTGTCCCCCCCCTCTAATTTCTAAAGTAGGGGCATGATAATTCTAAAAAAAACATAATGTAGAAACGAGATCTAGCCAGTAGTTTTTTTTTATACGTCATAAATGGTAAACCTTAATCTAAATTTCATTAAATCCACTGAAATATAAAAATATATCAAAAACCTTTTAATTTCATAAAAATAAACCTTATTGCTGCTGCGGAACCCTTCATGGGCGAGTGCAACTCGCACTTGGCCGCTTTTTTAAATTATTTTTTGAGTACATATTGTGTATTATACAGATTTTTTGAACATAAGAAATAACTTCGTTCCATTCGGGTGTCCCTTGACACCTCTCAAGTTTTTTTAAATCTGTCTTCGTCTTCCAATTGACTGTTCCAATGTGTAAGACAAAGACAGAATGATGTATCAGATTTTTTGTTGTGTTACTATTCTCAAAGATTATTGTACAAATCAACGCAACTTATAATGTGATTGTACTATGAATTATTAGTGTACCTATATTTGTAAAATGTATATAAACTAATATTATTTGGTTGTACAAACTGTACAAAATGTATAGAAAATATTTACTCTATAATTTTGTATTCATGTTTTAAAGTGTTTTCATTGAGTCATTTATTACTGTATCTGGTAACAAAATAAATAGGATTTATTTAATGTTTATTGTTTAGTCAATATAATATTGATTATAAATTATAGTTTTGATGTTTTTTTTAATTTTATGCACAATTATATGTACTTAGGTTTAGATTTTAAGTACAATATTAAGGGCTAACACAAGATAAATTAATGCAAACCATGTTACATAGAAGATCTCAAAGAAGTTACTAAAACACAATTTTTATAGTTTCAGAGTATAAATATTTCGCAGTCACTGAAAATGCATTTTTCAAATCATGTACTAAGAAACTCAAAACTATAGGTAGTTTGTGCGTTATAAGATGATATGCGTGACACATTGTAATTGACAATAGTACGGAAGTTACCTAAAAAGATTATTCGATAATTTAAAAAACATCGAATCACTTCGTAAAGGAATTGAAATCGAAATTATCGATTTCGTACTGACGTTTCTTCCGCGCCGGCGATTTAAGATGGCCGCTCTTTTTATCGATTTGATTTCGATTCAACAGCGTCAATTCCGTTTCATGCATCTGACATTTTTCAAATATTTTCGTAACAATAATTTTATACTCCTATTTCACAGTTAATATTTATAATTTTATATTAATAAGTTAGCATTTAACAACTTTTCATTTTTAATCATTTACAATTATAGGAAACATTTGTTTTTGTAGATGGAATATAATTTATTACATTTTTAACCGACTTCAAAAAAAGGAGGTTATTATTTTTTTTGTTTTCTTGTAAAAAATATCCGTAGCAAGGAATTTGAGAAGTGTCACCCATATCATCTTATAACGCACAAACTATAGTTAGTAGCAAAAATGTGATCATAATGTAGAAAATATTATTATACACACTTAATTGTTTAAAATAAAGTTTATTTTTGTGAAACTTTTTTTTTAAATATTGATACCCATAAGTCATAACCCAAGCCATATTATGTTATGTTGCCCGTGACAATTTTATGCAAATAAAAAACAGTTTTTAATATTAGATTTAATTGTATATTACACATTGTATTGACGAGCATAGTATATTACATTTTGAGCTTATTCACAAATCACAACTGCAGTTTATTAATAATATTAATTATTATAATAAATAAATTACGCATAATATATTTAATTATTTACAAGTATAATTAGGAATATAACACATCCAAATACATAGGAAAATAATTTAGAATGGCGCATGATAGTGATAAGAAGATACCATAGGTACTGTTGTTCCAATTTTATTTAAACTTAAACAAAAATAATAATACTTTATTACAAGTGTGGGACAAAATCCCAATAATGAATATTTTTTGCTATGGCAATATTAAAATAGGCATGATGACAAATTTTGAGAAACTGTTCTATAATACTCGGAAATATATATTGATTACAACAAACATAATATTTCTGCTAAAAATTATGGTTTAGTATACAAAAATTAGTTTTTAAATCATAAATTTAAAATTTGCACCAAAACACTTCAAGGTGTCATGGCGTCACTTGTGACGTCACTCTAGAGTACAACTGACAAGTGACAGCTGTATAGAAATCATTCTACAGTAATAATTGTCTGTGGTAATCCCTCCTATTGTCTACGGTCAATGGTGACAAAATGAAGACAACTTGTATGGCGGGAGTTTTGCCGGGAACGTGAAAGAGTGATGTTGTGATTTTGTATTATTTTCCTAAAATTGTGTTAAGTTGGGTTTTTAATGTGTAATATTGGTAGAATATTAACCATTGGATATTCGTTATCGTGCACAATTAGTGTGGGAAAGTGATGCATTATCCAGAAACGTGCGATTTTGTGTTCTCACCAAAACTCCATTGAAAGTTTCAGTAAAGCGTCTACCACTTTACTGAAACGACCGACTTGACTCCTTGACTGTATTGACTTGTACTTAGACTTTGACTAGACTTATGACCTGACGATATTACATGAAAACGATGCTGAAAATTATTATAGGAGGAATACGGTTTTCCCGCCATATTCCTTACCTTTTTACCTTGTCTGTGGCACAACATACACATACTTTGTGTCAAGTTGCCAAAAACGAAGAGAAAGAAAGAAAGAACTTGTATGGCGAACTTAGGTTTTTTTTTTAATTGTTTGGAAAACATGCCCTGCATTATTGCACTATTCGATAGTTTCGCTAGTAGGAAAACAATAATTCTGGAAAGTATAAACCTTCCTGAGAAAATGCTTCATCTCTCAAACCTCTACAAATAAAATACACAAGATGTTAGTGTAAACACCGTTATCCATGAAACCATCAAATGAGCCCGTCAGAATTAACAACTTTTTCTATGAGAACAATGCTGGGAACTCAAAAAATCTGTCTTCATACTCATACAAATTACCGATCCGGGCATCCGTATGGGTATGAAGACGGACATCCGTATGGGTATGAAGACGGATTTGTTTGAGTTCCCAGCATTGTTCTCATAGAAAAAGTTGTTCATTTTGACGGACTCATTTGATGGTTTCAAGGGTAACGGTGTTTACACTAAAACACTGTATTTTTAATTTACATATTATGAGGAATTGTTATGGAATAGTAATAAAAAAAATTTATATGAAATTCTATTCTCAAGATATTGTATAAGTATTGAGGTGAGAAATATAATGTGATCAGTGATATTCCTATTGAAAATGTGTTACTTAGTATCTCTTAAACCTCTATTTATTAATAATTTATTACCTCATTTTGGTTGTTTACGTTAAATAGAGATTGTGTTATAAGGGTGAAGCCAAATGAGCGTAATTTGTGAGTCGTGAGCCGCAGAATTTCTGCCGGGCAGAATTTCTTTTCATACAAATCACGACTCACAAAATTACGCTCGTGTGAATCAAACAGGACTTTTGTATGAAACTGAATGCAGCAGAATTCTGGCCGGCAGAAATTCCGTGGCTCACGACTCACAAATTACGCTCGTTTGGCTTCACCCTAAGTATCTCTTAAACTTCTATTTATTAATTTATTACCTCATTTTAGTTGTTTACGTTAGATAGAGATTGCTCCACGGAGCGCTATTTTTACTTCTTATGAGATCATATTATTATAATTATATTATTATACAAGGCGTAACAAAACAAAGTTATAATACTTTAAGGTGTGAATGTGTCACTTAAATATAGTTCACTGAGAAAGTAGCAGCGCTGAGAGTGCAATTTTTTGTGATACGTGGGCGAGCGCCCCAGCGTCATGAGTTTTTCCATACAAAAGCAAAAAACAGTTACCCTTTCAGCGCTGCTAATTTCACAGCAAATTCTATACAGGGAACCCATACACCCTTGAAGTATTATCACTTGGTTTTGTTACAGCTTGTATAACAACATTCAACACTGTTGTCCATAATATTATATCATTTTTATTGCACTCTATGTTACAACATTCGGAAGCCTTGCCAAGAAGCAGTGTTGCCAGATGTCTCGGCAACTTCCCCCTGAACTTATTTGATTTCCCCCCCAGAAATACCCTATTTTGACCCTATCTTGGTCAAAAACCCCCTAAATCTAGTGGGAAATCCCCATATTTTGCCCCTGTCTTGGTCGAAAATCCCCTAAATATAGGAGGAAATCCCCTGATCTGGCAACACTGCCGAAAAGTCGGAAACGGAGCGTACGGTGCGGACGGAGCGTCGTTATTTATAATTTGACAGGCGCAGAAATTATGCTCAAGTTCCAGTGCACGCAGAACCATAGAAATCAATACAAAGCAACAAATCTGTCCGCTGCGAACGCTCCATAAAGTTAATATACCTAGCGGAATAGAGCAACAATCTCAAGCTGTCAAACGAAACCGAAATTAATTTGAGTCGTGCCGACTGGACATCAAAACGAAAAGTCCTGTCATGTATCGCACAGCGCACCTCTCTTTTTACCACGCAGTGTTACTGATAGTGACATCTCGCTTGCTCAGGCCTTTGTTTATTCCGCTAGATATATAATTTTTATGGTACGCTCCGATTCCGATCCGGTGGACGCATACCTTTAGTCGAAGAAAGCTACAAGATCTACAATTTAGTCTCGTGAACTCTCGTGCAACTTTTTGTGTCGCGTCAAGTTGCAGTTCTGCGAGAACTTTTTGTCGCAAACGTCGCACGCGTACTGTCGCTCGCCGGTGTGCGCGCGCGCATGTCGCTTCAGATCGCTGTTCCGAACAAACGCTTGACCGCAGACATCACACTCGTAGGGTTTATCCTTGACTTTACTGTGAGTCAGCTTGTGTCGTTTCAACCCGCTGTTATTGGGGAACCGTCTGTAGCAGATCTTGCAGCGGAAGGGTTTAGCGTTCATGTGTATTCGGACGTGGACGGTCACATGACTTTTGTGCCGGAATCTCATGTGGCAGATATCGCATTCGTACGGTTTGATGTCGGTATGCGACTTCTCGTGTTTGTGGAGGTGCCACTTTTTGTCGAAGGTCATCGGGCAGTGCTCGCACTTGTATATCGTGGTTTTGGAGTGGACTTTCTGGTGTAACTTCAGATGGGTGGTGAGTGTGAAGGTCTGCGGACACCGGTCACATTTGTACGGTCTATCGCCGAGGAGTTTGTGCGTTATTTTGTGTTCGGGCAGTATCTTCGCGGTGAATTTCTCGTGGCAGATATTGCAGTTGTACAGTTTGATCTTTTCGCTCTTGTGGAGTTTTTTGTGGGCGATGAGGTATTTGTTGAGGGAGAATCTCATGTAGCAGATATCGCACGAGAAGGGTCGGTCGTCGGGATGTTGTTTGTAGTGTATGTTCAGGTATCTCCGCGACGCGAACATCTTGAGGCAAACTGTACACTTGTGGAGGCTCTGCTCGTTGTGTTTACTCTTGTGTCGCTCCAGTATATCTCTTGTGGGTAGTTTGACGCCGCAGAGGTCGCATTTGAAGGATCTGTCGATATGCGTCGTGTGGACCGTCTTGTGTATGTCTAGAATGTTTTGAGATTTGAACTCCTTGTCGCATACGTCGCAAGTGTATAGAGCGGCATCAGTTTGAGGGAGAGCGTGTTTTCGTCTGTGTATCTTCAGATATATCTCCGAGCTGAATATCTTCTTGCACACTTTACATTTGAACAGTTTGTTTCCGGCGTGTATTTTCTTGTGGATCTTCAGATATGCCTCCGACGTGAATTTCTTCATGCAGATCTCGCAGTAGTGGTTCCTGGTGTTGGTCGTCGCGTGCTTCCTCTTGTGTATCTTCAACGACAGTTCGGCTGCGAATCGTTTCCCGCATTGACTGCAAGCGTGAGACTTGTCCGAGGAGTGTAGTCTCTTATGCTTGTCCAAGTACACTTGCGAAGTGAACTTCTTTGGGCACGAGTCACAAGGGAACGGTCTCTCGCCCGCGTGCAACCTCTTGTGCGCTTTCAGTCCACTCTTGGAGGTGAATTTCGCATCACAAGCGTTGCAGAAGTGTTGGAAAATTACTGTGTGCTTCGTTTTGTGTTGTTTGAGTTGTTTCTGCGTGGGAAACTTTAGGAAGCACCGATCGCAGCTGTAGGTGTTCTCTTGTCCGTTGTGCCTCTTCTTGTGTTTGTTCAAGTAGCTTCTGTACGAGAACCTCAATCGGCAGACGTCGCACGAGTACGGTTTGTTGCTATCCCTCTCTATTGTACCGAAGAAAAATTGCAAATCTTTGTTCTCGCTCGCACTCGGCTGTTTCTGTTTTTCGGTCTTGTTGTGCTCCGTTAGGAACTCTGTGGGTTTCGTGAACGCGCTCTGTGTTAGACTCAATTCCAAGTCAGCGAAGTCTGCGGGCGAAAAATCATTATTTTAAAATATGTAAGTATCCAATGAAATTAGCTACCATATACTTGTTTGAGCAATATGTTATAAACTCAGAAAGTGCAGTAGTAAAAGCGACAATCGTCTTCTTTTCAATTCCCGTTACGTTTCTTACGACGACGCCGGTTCTACTCAGGGAGGGAGGGTTATCGGTTGTAAGGCTGACCCCACATTAGGCGTGCGCGTTTCTCGGGCGTATGGGAAACGCGCACGTCTAATGTGGGGTCAGCCTTACCGTTGTAGTTAATGAGGATGGACGGATATTAGGAACTCAGGTAACGGAAGCCCTTAGGATGAGCTATAATGATCAGCTTTCAGGCAAAATGTGAAAAAAATATCTGCTGAACAGGTTTTTATTCAATTTGGCCTAATACTTTATTCTCCTAAATTAAACAGGCTACTTTTATCCTCAGAAACAGTGGTAATGCCGTTGGATACTGCACTTAAGGATTCGTTGTAAGAAATTGTGTGAAACCTTGCACATTTGTCTGCACAGTACGCGCCGCATTATTTGTACTATGCGGTGCGTTTGGCGCGTATGGTGCTGACAAATGTGCGATCAGCTTTACACACTCAAGGTTTAGTAGTACTTAACAATTTGACAAGCACAGTGTCAACTCACCGTGTATGGGGAGTGGCTCATCCGTGTCCGGGAACAGATCCCCAACGAGCTGCTCCAGTGACACGGCCTCCTCGACCACAGACAACACCTCCATCTTGGATCTGGCAGCTACTTGACAGATGGCAGCCAGTTGACAGCTATGGTGGTGCCATCTAGCGACGCTCTCCTGGACGCACCACTGAAATACAAAGTTTTAAGTTAATACCCTACCCAAGTAACAAAATCTGGTCTTGTAGTGGTTCCGGAGCCAGGTCTATAACAGGCTAGTAAATGTTTATAACCACAGAAAAGGGCCCATTTTATATGCCTACTTTTGCTAATAAAACACTCATAGCAGAGTTGCCTAGCACTACTTAGACCAATAATACACTTATTGTTGGACTATGCAGAACTACCTGGTCCCACGAAGCCAACGATGAGCATCTAATAGAACCAGAGACCACGACAGCTTAGGTCCATAATACACTTATAGTTAAATCCCTTCCAGAGAATAGGTATGATGATAATGTTTTTTTCTTCTTGGTAATTGAAAGACCTTTAAAAAATATAAACATCGGTAAAATACTGACTGTGATAGATAAAATTTCACCAAGATATGACAATTCAAACATCTCATAAAATGGACCAGTCGGAAACGCTCCACTTTTTTCACAAAAACCATTTAGCACTTTCAGTACCTATTGGTACCTATGTAATATCTTTTGTAATTCAAATATTAGTCATATTTTTACTCTTTGTTTTCATTTAACTAAGTATTGTAATTAATGTAATTATAAATTTGTAATGACATGACATACATCAGACCTCTTTAATTATTATTCCATTATTTATTTTATTCATTTTAGTAGGTAACACCTAACATGATTAAGGAAGCAATAAAACAGATAATCTGTTTTATTGCTTCCTTATCTTACAGATTCAACTAAAGTTCTAAGTTTCATCATTCATGATAAAGATTCTCGATCTACATAAAAGCAAGTCGCTGAGCATTTTGAGATACAAATTTGCCAGGGCTCCGAAAAGTAAGATTATAAAGACGAAATAAAAATGTGCAAATTTTCATAATTTTACATGCCTTTTACACGGAATGTGAAGAAAAGTATTGCTTCCGTCTTCACGCACACCTTCTATATTTTGCATTTTGCTTTACACTATTCACGCATATGGTCTTAATTTAATTATTAAAATAAAATAACTAAAAATCAATAGCAAGTGCAACTTCGAATTTGAAATCAATTATCAATTCGAGTTTTGACATTGGCAATTGGCGGATATAGTCCGACTCACAGATTAATATATATGTTGGTCCGACTGCATGTCCGACAGCCTTGTCGGACTTTAGAGGAGAACAGCTATCTCTGTATGGGCGCGTTCCACTTGGCGTTGAAAATGATCAAAACGCTAAAAATAGGAGGCATTTTCAGCGTTTTGATCGTTTTTAACGCTAGGTGGAACGCATGGTACGTAAAAAGTGTCCGCTGAAATGCGTTAACTTAGGTGGCGCTACGGTAGCAACAAGTGGTAAATTTTAAATTATTTAGCAACTTTTATTTCATCTATTTCAGGTCAATTTATATTTAGACACATATTTGACACCACCGTTGCTGCAGCTAGCGCCACTCGCGGAGGATTTTTCAACTGTTAATTACTGCGTACAGCTGGACACATTTTCAAATATCCCCCTTAAAAGATAGTCCTCCTCATTCCTCTATCTACACTCTTCTTCTTCTTTTAAAAATGGCCTCCCTTGAGGAATAGCCAGTATCAGTGTTGGCGAGATAAAAATTAACTTGTTCGCCATCGACGATAACTCTGCTATCTACACTCCATAGGTACCGACAAGGCTAAATGAATGTCAAATATGTCAATTGGCGCTGCTGGTAAAGGAGAACTGTCAAACACATGTCAAAAATGACGTTTTTGTATGATAGAAGCGATTAGTTCCTTTTCTCGCCACATTCACATAAAGCTCTACTCTATAATACTCTAATCTGTGCATCACAGCATATACTTTAATCTGTGATCACAGTATAGCAATATCTGTGCATAAAGCCTTGAAAATTGAAATAATATTATGCTTGTGAAATATGATTACTGGAACTTGCTTGCTTCTCAAATAATAAAAAAGTATTTGATATAGGTAATTTACGTTTAAAATATGCATGTGAAAAACTTTTTGGGTTTGAGGTAAGTTTTCATCATTTCTAGTTAGCATTTATATCCTGAAAATTACCTATAACATTCACTCAAACAGGGTTTTTATAATTTATTCTATTCTACAGGTCAGCAGAAATTTCAATATCTGTTATATCTGTTGTAAAAGACTACATCAGTTTCAGTACCTCATGAAGCTGGTTGAGTTCCGAGAGGATTCCAGAAATCAACAGGTAAGTAATAAGTATATTTTACTTTTATTTAACATCACTTGTTTCATGATGAAATCTTTTAAATTGATGAATTATCATACAGATAAAAAACTAGCATTTTTTAAACTCCAAATTGCTATAATATATTTAGATTTTCTTACCAAAGGGTCTGTACTAAATTTATTACTTCATATCTTAATTACTTACTTATTGGTTTTCAGGAGTTTACTAACACTCAACTTAAAATAGTCAACATAGAAAATACATCGATACCCTACCATATAAGACTCGAGGAAAGTGTTATCCGAGTTAAAGAAGAGAAATTATCAGGTAAATAATATTAGGTCTAAATCAATATAATATATGTAACAATTTAAATATTGTTTGTGTTTTATAAAATCTTGTATGCCTTTACGGTTAACCCATCAAGCCCCCAGCGGCCACATAACAATTGAATATCTATTGTGTCTGTATACCCATGATCATGGTATTAACAGTGTTTTGAGTTTTTGACTTTACAAATGAACACTATCGTTTACAGATGAAGAAGATTTGATTAAGATTGAATTTAATGATATACTGGACTCAATCAACAGCCGCCAAACAGAGTATGAAAATAGAAAAGAAACAAAGAAAACAACAAAAAGGAAAAGACAAAAAACCAAAATAAAAAAGACCAAAGAGCACTGCTGTGATATCTGCGATAGTAAATATGTTCTTAGCTCCAGTTTAACCAGGCACAGGAAAACACATACTACTGAGACACCAAAAATAGTACTCGACTCAGCAAAATGTAAAATATGTGGGATAAAAATCACACATAAAACTTTGAAGACACACATTATGATGAAACATACAAAAGAGCGACCGTATGCCTGCGATGAATGTGACAAAACATATAAGAGGAGTGATCATTTGAAGATCCACAAACTGACCCATACAGATACAAAGCCGTTCTCCTGTAAGACATGTGACTCGACATTCAGTCGGAGTTCTACTCTGAGAGCTCATATGGCAATTCACTCGGGCAAAGTGTACATCTGTGATATTTGTCAAATGGTATGCAATAGAAAAGGCAATTTGAAAATACACATATTGGGACACTTAAAATATAAACCATTCCAATGTAACAAGTGTGACAAATCGTACAAAACTAAAAATATTTTAAAATTGCACATACAAAAGTTTTGTCCTTTTGTGAGAGCAAAATTTCAGTAATTATCAGCGGAAATAGTCTTTTCTTAAATATCATGCATACTGTATAGTTGTGTACATTGTATAGTATACACAAAATTTGTATACCGCACATTAAAGAAATTTAACAGCATTGTAAAGTTGGTTGAATTTTTTTTAGGGTTCCGTACCCAAAGGGTAAAAACGGGACCCTATTACTAAGACTTTGATGTCTGTCCGTCTGTCTGTCTCCAGGCTGTAACTCAAGAACGGTAATAGCTAAAGAGTTGAGAGATTTCTGTTGCCGCTATTAAACAACAAATACTACTAACCCATACAACAAATGTGATTTTTTTGGCTTTTTTTGTTCGTTATCACTTATCAATGATGGCAACTGCTAGGCACTAGAAATTTTTATAGTCATTAATTAATTATATTGTGTCTACCTTAATAATTAATAATAATATTTAAATAAAATAAAAATTTAAGGGGGGCTGCCATACAAAATCACAATTTTTGGCCTATTTTTCCCCTATAACGGTACGGAACCCTTCGTGGGCGAGTCCAACTCGCACTTGGCCGATTTTTGTTAACTGTTAGATAGTATTTAATATATTTTATTGACTGAGAGTATAATTATGTCTTATTACTAAATAATATTATCATTGTTTAATCTTTTAAGTTGTCTGTGAAACCAATAGTATTAATTTTATTTAATTTTGTATTAATTAGCATTAATGCGCCATCCAGGCGGATGGCCTTGCATTAGTGTGAGCCGCTGCGGCTCGGCATAGTGTGCGCGTACCTTTAGGTGAGAACGCACTAACCGCAGCGGTATCACGTATCTTGCGAGAGCAATGCGACAGCAATTATTGCGCGATAATTGCTCCAAAATCGCAATTTCGTATCACGTAACAGCCAAAACAATACGATTGCAATCGATCTCTATACAAGACACCATTGTTTTTATACCCAGCAATCGATCGCGCGATTATTGCTAGTGGATTGTTGATCGCTATCTTTACGTGATAACCCTGCCGAGTGCCGACACTCCACTGCAGCGGCACAACGCGTCACGCCGCACGCGACACTTCAAGTTCCATAGAACTGACGTGTCGCGACTCGCGAAGCGTCGCTGCTGCGTAGTGCGGCTTACCTCCATACGATTTTTTTTTATTTCTTGTCCCCCCTAAGGGTGTCAGGGCTTGTCCTTATCTTATTAATTTATTTTACATAAAAATGTTCTTTATACACCATAAGATCCAATTATAAGTTCTTATACATAATTATTATTTTTAACAAAAAATTAAAACCGACTTCCAAGGTAAAAACAATAATAACAATATCCTTATAATATGAACTAATATGCTTTTTTAATCAGAGTTGTATTGATCGTATTTTTAAATAATTGTAGTGAATTTATCTCTAGTATACATTTTGGGTAGATTATTGTACTGACGAACTGCCATGCCTAGGTAACTTTTAACAAGTAAGGTTGTTTTGCTACTAGGATAACACACCTTATGGCCATTTCTAATGCTTTTAAAGGTCTCATACTCCTGTAAATTGGATTTTACAAATGTTACGCTTTCTAAGATATACAGGCATGGAAATGTCAAAAGTTTGAGTTTTTGAAAATTTGGCTTACAGCTGTCCGTTAATCTTATTCTACTTATAGCCCTTATTTCTTTCGGGCTTTAAATACTGTATATTTTTCAGAAGAGTTGCCCCAGAACAATATTCCATATCGCAACAGAGCCTCTACTTTAGCTTGATATGCTGTTATAATTGTATTTAATCCTGCAATTTTTGGAGCATATACAGGGTGCAATTAAACCTTCCTGCCTTTTTTTCCAGGGCTTAGGTATCATTAGGAGAATCCATTTAACAAAAAAAATTGGGTGTTATTTTTTTTGTTAGTGACATATTTTATCCCATTTAAAATAGTTGCAGAATGCTCACTCGTGGCGGTGGGTGTGATCGGGGGTGACGCGGGGGGCAGGCGCGCGCGCGGGGGCACGTCACGCGCGGGCGACGCGTAGTGTCCATTATTAGTACATAGTGTTTTTTAGGATAACTTTCGGAAGCTATTTCTCAACATTTTAGTACTGAGTGATTAATTGATTATAAAAGAAAAAATACGTGTATTTTTATTTTTAACAAGGATTAATATATCAAAAGGCAGGAAGGTTTAGTTGCACCCTGTATAAGGCATACGACAACCTATTAATTTTCCCACGAATGTAGTAACACTGCTCTTTCCAGTTCAGTTCACTATCCACATATATTCCTAGGAACGAGACATGTACTTGCTTAATTTTAGTATTCATATTATATTCCACCTCTATATTTACGCTAGACTGCTTAAAGTTTTTAAAATACATCATAATATTGGTTTTATGATTTATCTAAGTTAATTTTTAAGTGATTAATGTTTAGCCATTTTATAATTTTGTCGAGGGAGTTTAATATATCAGTTTCCAGATGATTTTTATTTTTTAACCGACTTCCAAAAAGGAGGAGGTTATAATATGTTCGTCTGTTTATATATATTTTTTTGTGTGTTCAACGATTACTTCGGCGTCTGTGGACCGATTTTCAAAATTTTTTCGCTATTATATAGGATATGATCCAAATTTGGTACCATGTTCAGAAAAATGGTGGTCTGATGATGGGATCCATGAGGAATCGAGGGGACTCCTTGAAATTTATATGGGAACATATGGTGATTTCGATTTTTTCTGAAGTATTTTAGGCATATACTACCAAAAAGTAAAATTTTGCACCAGGATGTACCCTGGTTCAGAAGGTACCCAACAAAACCTTTGAATCCTTATAGATACCAGCTTGAGGATTTTGGCTTTATTTAAACTACTCGAAGCAAAAGCCAAGGAATCCTACATTATTTCTGCTGAACTTAGGCTAAATTTTATTTTGGAAAAAATAGGGGTTCGTAAGTTATTTGGGTTTTTCTGACGCCAGGTGTAAAATCAACCAGAAAAGTTACTTATTTCGCGTACGCTGCCGAAACTATAAAAAATAGAACCATAAAATGTTTTAAGTAATTGTAGATCTTATCTACAAAAAAGTCCGCGACACACTATACTTATCTATGTCGAGTGAGGCACAATAACCATTTTTTTATTTAAAAATCTTGAGTTTTATTGGGACTACATTTAAATTCGTTTATTTTACTTACGCTATTAATCCTTATCAAAATAAATTATTTCATCACAAAGTTCAGTTTATGTAGATAAAATTTGGTCTTTGAATGATTAAAATAGGACGTTTAGTTTTGAAATTATGGCGAAATTAAAATATTACGACATTGGGCGTCACCAAGGCGGGGTTGCGCGTGCGGGAGGAAGACAATCTGTGTAGTGTGCAGTGTGCACCCTTCGGATAATTGACTGCGTCAGCGTTGTCGGTGTCAGTGTTGGAGTCTATGAATTGACCTGGGAATCATTTTGCTGACCGAGTCTTTCTGGGTAGGCTTTTTGCAGCCGTAACCGACATCCACGCGGGCGGAGCCGCGGACGACCGCTAGTAATAAGTACAACTCTAATAACAACTAGCAATAATAATATAGTCTTGTGGTCTCATAAGTAACTAAAAAGGGTAAAATTATTAATTTTTTAACAAAAAATTAAAACCGACTTCAAAGGTAAAAACAAAAGTATTATTCTTAAAAATAATCTAAAAAGAATCAAATAATTCTTATTCCTAATATTTTATTATTATAGTGCTGTCTTCAGACTTCGCCTAAACCTCAATTATTTCTGTACTCAATCTTCATACTTTTGAAGTCGGTACCAGCTTACCTTAGCAAATAGGATTTGCCCTTTCGTTTGTTCTTGATATAGCTCCAGAAGGCCTTGGGATTATTTTTAATATTACTATCCAATTTCTTTATGTAGATATAAAGGAAATAATAATTATATTTCCTTATTTAAAATTAGCGCCCATTCATAGTGGCAAAATTAATTGTGTCACAATTTGACAAATGTCAAGAGGAGAAGGCGAAGGAGTTTTATCTGTGAGAAGCATTACCGAGCAAGATTTTCAAGAGTTTTCATATTTTAAAGTTAAAGGTGAAAATAGAAAGGAATAAACTTTAATTGTCGTTTTTCTATTTCCAGGTATGGCTAAATTATCTGTTATGTTATAGAATTATAGTATTATCACTATTATGTTGTAGTATTTAGAGTGTAATAATAAAATTTCTATTTCCAGAACAACACAACAAGTTTATTCTTTCGAACCCAAATTGTAATTAAAACATATTACAAAACAACAACCATCAGTTGACGACTGGAGAAGAGCTTCCATGATCTTTAAGCCTGACCGAGTCATTTGGGCAATTGACAGCTTCAAGCCTTACAAGACCGGCGGCGAGGATAATATATTTCCGGCCCTCCTACAGCAGGGCAAGGACATTATCCTTCCTCTGCTACTGAAAATATTCAGAGCAAGTTTTGCGTGGGGCTATATCCCATTGGCATGGACAAGGGTAAGGGTGTCCTACATACCCAAGAGTGGGGACAGGGACAAGGCTCTACCAAAGTCTTATAGACCAATTAGCCTCACCTCTTTCATGCTTAAAACAATGGAGAAGGTGGTCAACCTACATATAAGGGACACCTATCTCACTAAAAAGCCGCTGCATGAAAGACAACATGCCTACCAAAAAGGCAAATCTACCGAGACGGCCTTAATGGACTTAGTAGATCGAATTGATAGAGCAATTGAAGATAAAGAGATTGCGTTATGTGTCTTCCTTGATATTGAAGGCGCATTCGACAACACTTCAACCTGCTCTATTATAAATGGCCTGGCTTCAAAGAATATAGATCCAACCACTAGAAAATGGATCAAAGCCACGCTCGACAATAGGGTAGCCTCATCGACTATTTTGGACCTGACACTCAAAATCAGGCTGACACAGGGCTGCCCACAAGGAGGTGTGCTGTCACCCCTGGAATGGTCCCTGGTAGTGGATGAGCTACTAAGGGAACTGAACCTCATAGGTTACTACGCTCAAGGGTACGCTGACGACCTGGCGATTATGGTGGTGGGAAAATGCGCATCGGTGGTCGCCGGGTTGATGCAGTCAGCACTTAGAGTCGTCGAGGATTGGTGCCGAAGGGTCAAGCTATCAGTAAATGCTGACAAGACGGTCTTGATACCTTTCACCAAAAAGAGGAAGTTGGAGGGTTTAAGACCCCCAACACTCTTCGGGAAAACTATTAAGTTTGCGAGTGAAGTCAAATACTTAGGAGTAATCTTAGACAAAGGACTCACTTGGAATAAGCACATCGAGTATGTTACGAAAAAGGCTAGATGTGCTCTGGGTTCCTGTTGGAAGCTTGTCAGCTCTAAATGGGGTATTCGGCCGAAGGCAATGCTATGGCTATATACAGCCGTAGTGAGGCCGATTACCACATATGGCTGCGTAGTGTGGCATAAAAAAGCTGAACAAGTAAACTGTAACAAAAGTCTAAACAGTGTACAGAGACTGGCATGTCTAATAATCACGGGGGCTCTCTCGTCGACACCCACCGCTTCCCTCGAGGCTCTGATCAACCTAACTCCGCTTCCACTGCTTGTTCAGATGGAGGCCAAAAAGGTGGCTCTCAGGGCCAGGACGGCGGGCAGGACGAATTGGGTATCCACCCCATTTCGACAGCTAGAACAGTCTCTCTGCGAATCACCTGTCATGGCCATGCCATCAGATGCCATGATTAAGGTGTATAGCTTTTCGAAGCAATACCAGGTATTTATACCTTCCAGGGAGGACTGGGAAAGAGAAATCCCAATCGATGTCCGCCCTAGCGATATAGTTTGGTTCACGGATGGATCAAGGAAAGACAACCGTGCGGGAGCCGGATTCTACGGAGGCAGGCCACCAAAAGGCAAATCCGCCTGTTTGGGTGAGTTTGCAACCGTGTTTCAGGCTGAGGTCTTCGCTATTCTCGGTTGCTCACTAGAAAGCCTGGAGATGGCCCTAGTCAATAAAAATGTTTTTATCTTCTCCGACAGTCAAGCTGCACTTAAAGCACTGACTGCCGCAGAAGTTTCCTCTAAATTGGTTCTGGAATGCATTGAGACGTTAAACATGCTGGGCAGGAACAACAACATCCGCCTAGTATGGGTCCCGGGCCACAGTAACGTCCCCGGCAATGAAACCGCTGACGAACTGGCTAGGCTTGGGGCCGAGAGTCTCATATATGGCCCGGAACCAGTCTGTGGTATACCTCCCAGTACCACAAAGCAAGTGCTCAAGGAATGGGGTCACAGTCTAAGCAGGAAGCAATGGGCTGAGACCCCTGGCCTTGAACACTCCAAGGCACTAATCCCTGGCTTCAACAAGAAACTATCAGAATTAGTGCTCACCTTGGGTAGGAACCAATTAAGAATTCTTACCAGAAGCCTAACTGGGCACTGCAAGCTCAACAAACACCTAAACAGAATGGGTATTTGTAGCATAACGACTTGCAGATTCTGTGAGGAGGAGGATGAGACACCTATTCACCTTCTCCTCAACTGTCCTGCTCTACTACAGAGCAGAAACAGGCATCTTGGTCGCCACGAATACTCATCCACTGAGGAAATTCGTGACACCAACCCCAACCACATCGTTCAATTTATGAGCAGTATTGGGCTGGGGATGATACTCTAATGCGAAGGAGTCACAATAGATCCTTATGGGTCGCAGTGACGTCAGGGCTACAGCGACCTGCCTTCTTTAAAAAAAAAAAAAAAAAAAAAATATTACAAAACTCGCTTCGGCAGTACATATGCTAAAATATTGGACCCTTTGCATAATTTGCTTCGGAAAAATGAAAAATTTATTTGGTCTGAAAAATGTCAAGAAGCATTTAATACTATAAAAAAGTTACTGTGTTCTAAACCTATACTAGAAATTTATGATAAGAATTTACCCATAAATATATATACAGATGCCTCATTGGAAGGCATTGGTGCCATTTTGAAACAGGTACAACCAAATGGCGAAGAAAAGCCAGTGGCTTATTTCTCAAAGAAACTTAATAATGCACAGAAGAAGAAAAAAGCAATATACCTTGAATGTCTAGCCATCAAAGAAGCAGTGAGGTATTGGCAATTTTGGCTGATAGGAAGATCATTCACTGTCTACACCGATCATAAGCCACTAGAAAACTTAAATTTAAAAGCTCGACCAGATGAAGACTTAGGTGATTTAACTTACTATCTGTCACAGTACGATTTCAAAATAAAATATGCACCTGGAAAACAAAACATAGAAGCTGACTGTCTAAGCAGGAATCCGGTATTAGAACCAGATAATAATATAGAAGAAAAACTAAAAACTGTTAACTTAATTACAATGGAAGATATTATATTAGATCAAAATAAAAATGTTGATATTCAAAATAACAAAAGTAAATTGATTGAAAAATACAATATTTATTTTAAGAAAAGTAGAGAAAAGGAAAAAGTCATTTTAACAGAAGAATTTAGCATGAAGTTTTTAAAGAAATTGCACAATAACCTGGGTCATATTGGAATGAAACAGATGCAAAACACTGTAAGTCCATATTATATAACAAAGAATTTATTAGAAAATATTAAGAAAATTTGTAAAGACTGTGATATATGTGTAAAAAATAAATCAAGGGGTCAACATAAATATGGTATGATGTCACAATTGGGCCCAGCAAAGAAACCTTTCGAGATTGTCTCCATAGACACCATTGGGGGCTTTGGAGGTTCGAGATCTACAAAAAGATATCTTCATTTGTTAGTCGACCATTTCACAAGACATGCATTTATTCTCACCTCCAAAACACAGAGTGCTAGTGACTTCATCAGTTTAGTATCAAAAATACCTGAAACTTTCACTATCGGTATGATACTATCGGACCAATACCCAGGGATAAATTCAAAGGATTTCAAGAAATATTTAGAAGAAAAACAAATACCCCTTGTGTTCACAGCGGTTAATGCTCCATTTTCCAATGGCTTGAATGAGAGGCTAAATCAAACCCTAGTGAATAAAATTAGATGTAAAATTAACGAACAGGGAAATACAAGAGCCTGGACAACCATAGCCCAAGAATGTGTCAAGCTATATAATGATACCCCACATACGGTCACTGGCTACACACCGAGCTACCTACTATTTGGAAAAGATGTTGCTATTTTACCGAAAGAGTTGAAGCAAAATAAAATATCTGAAAGTGATTGGATTCGAGACAGAAATAGAGCATTGGAAAATACTATTAAATCACATGATTATAACAAGAAAATATTTGACAAAAACAGGAAATTTCATGAATATAAGGTAGGTGATTATGTATACATAGAAAATGGGAATAAGCTAAACAGAAAGAAATTAGACGAACTAAGAATTGGACCATATAAAATTGTAGAAAAACTATCTAACACTATATTTAGAGTAGATACTGGACATAAAAAGACAGAATCTAATATTTTTCACATCACAAAGCTGATCCCAGTTCCTGAATTGGAGAAAACATTCGACAGCAGTGCCTAGTGGATTTGGCTGAAAAATCTTAATGATTTTTTTCCTGAAGGGGGGAGATATAAAGGAAATAATAATTATATTTCCTTATTTAAAATTAGCGCCCATTCATAGTGGCAAAATTAATTGTGTCACAATTTGACAAATGTCAAGAGGAGAAGGCGAAGGAGTTTTATCTGTGAGAAGCATTACCGAGCAAGATTTTCAAGAGTTTTCATATTTTAAAGTTAAAGGTGAAAATAGAAAGGAATAAACTTTAATTGTCGTTTTTCTATTTCCAGGTATGGCTAAATTATCTGTTATGTTATAGAATTATAGTATTATCACTATTATGTTGTAGTATTTAGAGTGTAATAATAAAATTTCTATTTCCAGAACAACACAACAAGTTTATTCTTTCGAACCCAAATTGTAATTAAAACATATTACATAGATAATGTAACATCTTTTTTGTAGTTTATGACAACGACTCTTAATGATATCAAATTCGAGCTTATCTCTTGGATTTTTATATTTTAGATAACGACGTCTTAATTTATCTTGTTCACGTCTGAGCTTAATAAGTGGTTTAGTAAACCAAGGTGGAAAACGGGAGTGCCCTATATTACGTTTAGGAACGTGACTTTCGAAAACGTCATACAATTCGCTATTTACATATTCGACCATTTCGTCAACATCGCTATAGCCTGATAAGCTATCCGACCAGTTAATAGTACTAAGTTTATCATTGATGCTGGTATAGTCAGCTTTAAAAAAAGTTATAACCCCGACGACACTTGGATTTCAAAAAATTTGTATTGATTGTCTGCATGGAAATTAATAAATTGGGATGCTTAGGGTCAAATCTACTAAGAAGATCCGGGGCTTGTTTTACTGACGCTCCCTGGACATTGGTAAGTATCAAATCAAGCAGTTTAATAATAATAATAATAAACTTTATTCTCATTTCAAGACATTACACAACCATACCTACTTAAAACAACATAAAATTTCAGCTTAATAAAATACAAAATAAAAACACGATACAGAAAAAAAAAACATACACAAAAGAAACTTATGAACTAAAAATAATATTACAAATTTTTGAATGTATGGTAGTGCAATACCAAAAATGAAGAAAAGGTGACCACTCAGGTTATGACAGCGACATGCGCCGCTGTCCCTGGTCTTCCGTGATCACCTACCCCCATCAAACAACATAAAACAAAACAATAAAAAAAATGTTCAATGTGCAACTCTCGCATAGCTCTATTGCAAGAATTTTAATCATAATATTATTATTACTATATAGGTGGATGTTCATGTGAAATTATATTGATAACAGAATAAAATATAATGTATAATGTGTATAATGTATATAATATATTTTTAATTATAAAGTTATTATAAAATTATATGTCTTATTTTATACAAATGAATTACTATTTATTTGAAGTTGTAACAAGTGACGCTTGAAAAGAAGTTTAAAATTATTGATAAACTTTAAAGATCGTAGTGGTGGCAGAAGGTTATTCCATATTTTACTGGCAACATATCGAAAACTTCCTCTAAACGCGGCAGAGTGGTGAGGTTGATTAATAAGCAGGTAGCTCGAGCCCCTGGTGGTCATGGACAGCTGACTGTCGCCAGCCCACTGCAGTTTATTATACAGGTAGAGGGGTGTTTTAAGCTTAACGACTCCAAAGAGGAGCGTAGCAAAGTGTAGTTGCCGACGATGCTCCATGTTAAGCCACCACAGTTACAGATATCGTTAAACTCGTTTACCATCACAGTTACAGATGTCGTTAAACTGATATAGGCCATTGCAATTAATAAAGTCTATTAAAGCACTTCCCAGAGTGTTGTTGCAGTTATTAGGTATCAAGTAATTGAAGTTACCAGCGCTTGACCAATCGATAAAACCAACGTTAAAATCTCCAATCATAATAATATCATCCATAAGATTAAGTACATTGCCGGCATTATTCAAGAACATTGATAGGCTTGATAGGTTGACTGGAGGCGGGAGGTATACAGCGCACAATGCGAACTTCTTTCGAGTATTATTAATTTCCACATTTAATTGGACCCATAGATCCTCGCAGTCTGTCTCCCAAGCATTCATACGAACGGATTGTATGTCTCGCGATACCGCTATTAGGACTCCTCCTCCGTCAGACTTATTATTGGAAGTAGAGCAGCGGTCTCTACGATAAACGACGTAGTTGTCATTAAATAACTCGCTTGTACACACTCCCGCATTCAGCCACGTCTCAGTAAATACAATTATTTTATAATTAGTATGTAGAATATTAAAATAGACTTCATTAGTCCTATGCCTCCTCTACATATCGGCGGACGCGTTGGCAGATTGTATCTGCGGATGCGTCCGCCGATGTGTAGACGGCGGGTTTTGCTTGTCTGTGGTAGGTATTTGACGTCGGCCGATGTATCTGCCGCGCATCCGTTTGGTGTCGGTTTTTCGACACAGATCAAAGGGATCGAGCGCGGACGCACGGCGCCTGTCCACACATCTGCCGATGCATCAGTATTCGACGGAAATTTAGTGAGAGTGGACAAGTATGTGCTCAGTTTTGTCGTCGAAATGGCTCCTAGTAACATGCAAGCTGCTTTTCCATGCTCGCCGTAATCAAAATTAAATAATTAATGTTAATATCTTAGATATATAGAAAGCGGCCAAGTGCGAGTTGGACTCGCTCATGGAGGGTTCCGCAGCAGCAATAAGGTTTATTTTTATGAAATTAAAATATTTTTGATTTATTTTTATATTTCAGTCGATTTAATGAAATTTAGATTAAGGTTTACTATTTATGACGTATAAAAAAAACTACTGGCTAGATCTCGTTCAAACCAATTTTCGTTGGTAGTTTTTATAGTAATCTACATCACATATTTTTTTTAGAGTTATCATGCCTCTACTTTAGAAATTAGAGGGGGGGGGGACACACATTTTTCCACTTTGGAAGAGTCTCTCTCGCAAACTATTCAGGTTAGAAAAAAATGATATGAGAAACCTCAATATGATTTTTGGAGACCTATCCATAGATACCCCACACGCATAGGTTAGATGAAAAAAAATAATTTTTTGTTTCAGTTGTACTTTACTATTTATGAAGTATAAAAAAAACTACTGGCTAGATCTCGTTCAAACCAATTTTCGTTGGTAGTTTTTATAGTAATCTACATCACATATTTTTTTTTTAGAATTATCATGCCTCTACTTTAGAAATTAGAGGGGGGGGGACACACATTTTTCCACTTGGGGGCGATACCGGTCCGTCCACGTCGTGTCCCTGGACACCTCCCCGTGCCATCGTGAGCTTTTTCACGGGGACACGGGAGGGGTGGCTGAACGCCGGTATTTGTCCGTGGGAGAGCCATGCTTCGGCACGAATGGGCCGGCTCGACCGGAGAAATACCACGGCCTCACAGAAAACCGGCGTGAAACAGCGCTCACGCTGTGTTTCGCCGAGTGAGTGAGTTTACCGGTGGCCCAATCCCCTACCCCCCTAGAAATGCCGCAGTTGAAAAACAATTTGTTACCCCAGGAGGGTACCAACTGCGTTGGAGAATCCCTCTCTGGACGTCCATGCTCAGGAACCCTTGGAACTGAACGTGGACGTCCAGGCTGCCCCTCGTATTCTGGGGAGGGCAAAACTGCGCTCCAATCTGCTCGGGGCAAGAGCAAACACACAAAGGCACCCCCCTCGATATTAAACATGGACTTTTGCAATATCAGGGGATTACACTACAACCTTAATGCCGTCCATTACCACCTTGAGACGGCAAAGCCGGCTTTGCTCTTTTTAACCGTGACGCAGATATCATCTCCGAGTGACACATCATACCTTGCCTACCCAGGGTATTATCTTGAGCACTCCTTTCTGCCCAAAGCTGGAGTGTGTGTGTATATCAGAGATGATATCAGCTCTCGCCGCCTCAGCAATCTTGAGGTCAGGGACCTCTCAACCTTATGGCTCCGCATAGATTGCGACGACCACCCTCGCGTCTATGCGTGCCTATATAGGTCCCATAGTGGTGACCCCGAGACGGACCGACTCTTGGAGCACCTGCAAGATGCTTCAGATTTTGTGCAGCAGCAGATCCCATCCGCAGAGATCATAATACTTGGCGACTTTAATGCCCACCACGCCGACTGGCTCAATTCCAGTAAAACTGATCATGCGGGGAGATCTGTCTGCAACTTTGCCCTTGCGAACGACTTGACACAACTGGTTACTACGCCTACGCGAATCCCAGATGTGGATGGTCAGAATCCTTCCTTGTTGGACCTCCTGCTGACTTCAAATCCTAACGGCTACCAAATATCCGTAACCGCTCCACTTGGTACATCGGATCATTGCCTTGTTAGGAGTTCTGTGCCACTTACGGCGGTGTTAAGACAGCGTGCTGTCAAATACCGTCGTGTGTGGCACTACAAGTCAGCAGACTGGGATGGGATGCGGTCGTTTTTTGCGTCCTATCCTTGGCGGCACGTGTGCTTCTCGCCGGATGATCCCGACAACACTGCCAACTCTGTTGCCGATGTGGTGATGCAGGGGATGGAACTTTTCATTCCGTCCTCTGTAGTGCCAACCGGCGGCAGATTTCGTCCCTGGTTTGGTTCATCCTCCAAAAAAGCTTCTCGCCGGAAGCAGGAGGCTTACCAATCCTGGGCCAACGCAGTGTCTGCTCGGGATTTAAATACCAGCACATATAAAAAGGAGTACAACCTTGCCTCTAGGTCCCTCAAGAAAGAGATCACTCGGGCAAAGCAACAGCACGTCAATAGAATTGGCAAGAGACTTGAGCGCCTCCCCTCGGGAACGCGTGCATTCTGGTCTCTGGCCAAAGCTATTGAAGGAAATTTCTGCAAGCCAACCCTACCATCCCTACACGTAGGAAATGGGTCGTTGGCCCATGACGCAAAAGACAAAGCCGATCTTCTGGGCAAGCTCTTTGCGTCAAACTCGACCCTGGATGACGGGGGGCAGAAACCGCCGACCATACCGCGATGTACGAGCATCATGTCGGATATTCGGTTTCATCAGCGCTCAGTGCGAAAAGCCCTCCTTTCCCTTGATATCCAAAAGTCGAGTGGGCCTGACGGAGTCCCTCCTATTGTGTTGAAAAAGTGTGCTCCAGAGTTGGCTCCGGTCTTGACGCATCTTTTTCGGCTCTCCTATTCCACTGGCATCGTCCCGGCTTCTTGGAAGACAGCCTTGGTGCACCCGATCCCTAAAAAAGGTGACCGCTCAAATCCTTCCAACTACAGACCAATCGCTATAACCTCTCTCTTCTCGAAGATAATGGAATCCATTATCAATAGCCAGCTTCTTCGATACTTGGACGGCCAGGGATTACTAAGCGACAAACAATACGTAATAACATACCGTAAGGGTCGCTCGGCTGGTGATCTCTTGGCGTACCTGACTCATCGTTGGGCTCAGGCAATTGAGTCGAAGGGAGAGGCATTGGCTGTTAGTTTGGACATTGCGAAGGCCTTTGATCGGGTTTGGCATAAAGCGCTGCTTTCAAAGCTTCCATCATACGGGCTGCCCGAGAAATTATGTAAGTGGGTCACTAGTTTCTTAGCAGATAGAAGCATAAGGGTCGTAGTTGACGGCGAATGCTCGGAAACTCAATCTGTTGATGCTGGTGTCCCTCAGGGCTGTGTGCTATCGCCTACCCTATTCATACTGCATATCAATGACATGTTACAGACCAACGGCATTCATTGCTATGCGGATGATAGTACAGGTGATGCTGTATATACCGGCTCCCGCAATATTTCTCGGCAAAATGTCATTGAGAGCCGAAACGAACTTGTGTCTAAAATAGAGAATTCATTGGAGAAAGTCTCTGAATGGGGTAGACGTAACTTAGTCCAATTTAACCCCGCCAAGACACAAGTCTGCGCGTTCACCACTAAAAAGTCACCAATGGTCATATATCCTCGTTTCGAGGGCACATCTTTAACCATCTCCCCTAGCATTGACATACTTGGCGTCAACATATCGAGCGAAGTCCAGTTCCGATATCATCTAGAGGGTAAGGCCAAGTTAGCCTCGAAGAAGCTTGGTGTTCTTAACAGAGCGAGACAGTACTTCAGTCCTGACCAACGCCTACAACTCTACAAGGCGCAGGTTCGGCCTCACATGGAATATTGTTCTCATCTCTGGGCAGGGGCGCCAAAATACCAACTGCTCCCTCTGGATCGTATCCAACGAAGGGCCGCTCGAATTGTTGACTGCCATAGTGTTTCGAACAGCTTGGACCCCTTGGAATTACGCCGAGATGTAGCTTCACTCTGCATCCTCTATCGGTTGTATTACGGGGAGTGCTCTGAGGAATTGTTCGGAATCATACCACCTGCAACTTTTCGCCATCGTCCCACGCGAAAAACATACCATCCTCATCACCTTGATGAGTGGCAGTCTTCCACAGTGCGATTTTCGCGTAACTTTCTGCCGCGCACTGTAAAACTCTGGAACGAACTGTCACCAGCAGTATTTCCGGACCTATATGACCTGCAAACCTTCAAGAAAAGAGCGTATTCCCTCTTAAAAGGCCGGCAACGCACCTGCAGCTCTTCGGATGCTGCGAGTGTCCATGGGCGACGGTAGTTGCTTACCATCAGGTGACCCGTTTGCTCGTTTGCCCCCTTATTTAATAAAAAAAAAAAAAAAAAACTTTGGAAGAGTCTCTCTCGCAAACTATTCAGGTTAGAAAAAAATGATATGAGAAACCTCATGATTTTTGGAGACCTATCCATAGATACCCCACACGCATAGGTTAGATGAAAAAAAATAATTTTTTGTTTCAGTTGTACTTTACTATTTATGAAGTATAAAAAAAACTACTGGCTAGATCTCGTTCAAACCAATTTTCGTTGGTAGTTTTTATAGTAATCTACATCATATATTTTTTTTTAGAATTATCATGCCTACTTTAGAAATTAGAGGGGGGGGGGCACACATTTTTCCATTTTGGAAGAGTCTCTCTCGCAAACTATTCAGGTTAGAAAAAAATAATATGAGAAACCTCAATATGATTTTTAGAGACCTATCCATAGATACCCCACACGCATAGGTTAGATGAAAAAAAAAAATTTTGTTTCAGTTGTACCTATGGGGACCCCTAAAATTTTTAATATATTTCCATTTTTGCATCAAAATCTTAATGCGGTTTACAGACTACATCTGCTTACCAAGTTTCAATAGTTTCGGAGAAAAGTGGCTGTGACATACGGACGGACGGACAGACAGACAGACAGACAGACAGACATGACGAATCTATAAGGGTTCCTTTTTTGCCATTTTGGCTACGGAACCCTAAAAATGGATTTTCAAATGTGTTAGTCGCGCTAAAACTCGAAAACGGCTGAACGGATTGGTCTGATTATAGCCTTAAAATATTCGTAAAAGTCCAGGGAAGTTGAAAACTTGTAAAAAAAAAGTGACATGAAGTTCACCGGGACAGCTAGTTAGGTATTTAAGTTAATATTGCCAAAATATTTATTTCGAATATATTTTCGTTTTTGTTTATAGACAGCATCCACCACCTTCTTTTGCTCCATTTTTTTATAACTCTACTGCGGACTGCGGTGCACTCTTAGGTAATACCTAATACTTATAGGTGCTAATTATATAAGACGTATGTATTAGAAGCAGCCGTTGAGCACAGCCTGATTAAGAGCCCGGGTTACCCTCGAAATTTTCATACATTCTTAATACCAAAATCATTTTCTCATACGAAAATATTTAACATGTTTGAGTTATTTTTCAGCTTAAGATAGTAATTACCTAGGGTCCTGAACAATTTTTTTTTACAAAATATTTAAATACTAAAAAGAAATTTTTGTGTTTAAATATTTTTTAGTAAATTTACTACTAAATATTTAAACACCAAAAAATAGACAAAAACACTAAAAAATATATAAATAAATAGTAAATTTACTACAAAATAGTTAAATAATAAAGAATATTTTTTAAAGTTTAAATATTTTGTAGTAAATTTACTATTTATTTATATATTTTTTAGTGTTTTTGTCTATATTTTGGTGTTTAAATATTTAGTAGTAAATTTATTGAAAAATATTTAAACACAAAAATTTTTTTTTTAGTATTTAAATATTTTGTAAAAAAAATTTGTTCAGGACCCTAGGTAATTACTATCTTAAGCTGAAATATAACTCAAACATGTTAAATATTTTCGCATGAGAAAATGATTTTGGTATTAAGAATGTATGAAAATTTCGAGGGTAACCCGGGCCCTTAACTCACAGATGTGTGGACGGATCGCAATTTATCCGCAGATATGGTTGCGGATGCATCTGCCGACGCGTCCGCCGATATCTAGAGGAGGCATTAGTCCGAAGGCCTCTTACGTTTTGATAATAAATGTCCATGTTAAAATCAGAAATAATAATTGCAAGCAACATTGATGTTAAATATAAGTATTAGTAGTAGTCTAACGGTACTTAAAACTAATGAGTTAAGACATCTTCTTAAGGCTTTCGGAATTGCGTAATAATAGAGCTTGACTATGTTCGTCCTTGCGTGTGTAGATGCGATGATACCAGTATGAATTAGCAAGACGTGTTCTTGTAAGCTGCTTTTCTTCTTCTTCTTCTTTTTTGGCGTGAGCCTCCCCATTTAGGAGTTGCCAGCGTCAGAGTTGAGGCGAAAAATATGTAGTCATTTATAACGCAAACTGATTGCCATGCACCGGGCACGGGTAATGGATGACCTCATGCGACCATGCAAATACAAGATATAATAATAATAAGATAGAAAAAACCAGAACAAGCAAAAACAAACATTGTTTCTTAACCTTTAAATAGACACGAATACATAAACATAATTATTACAAAAAATACAATAAATAAAAGGAAGATAAATCTAATATACAACTAGAGCCTAATGTGATTATGAGCAATGAACGAGCATAAGATGTCGCTTTTTCTTCCAAATTTCTTTTGACAAATATTGCAGTTATATGGTTTCTCTTCAGTATGAATTACTAGATGTCTTTCTAAGTTAGAGCGCAATGTAAATTTCTTTTGACATATGTCACAGTTATATGGTTTCTCACCAGTATGAATTAATAAGTGATTTTTTAATTCCGATCTTCGTAAGAATTTCTTTTGACATATGTCACAGTTATATGGATTCTCACCAGTATGCATTACTAAGTGTCTTTTTAATTCCGATCTTCGTAAGAATTTCTTTCGACATGTCACAGTTATAATGTTTCTCACCAGTATGAATTAGCAAGTGTTCTTTTAAGCTGTATTTTCTTCCAAATTTCTTTTGACAAATATTGCAGTTATATGGTTTCTCACCAGTATGCATTAATAAGTGTTTTTTTAAGTACGATCTTCGTAAGAATTTCTTTTGACATATGTCACAGTTATTGCTTTCTCACCAGTATGAATTACCGAGTGTTTTTGTAAATTGGCTTTTGTTTTAAATTTCTTTTGACATATGTCACAGTTATATGGTTTCTCACCAGTATGAATTAGCAAGTGTTCTTGTAAGCTGCTTTTTCTTCCAAATTTCTTTTGACAAATATTGCAGTTATATGGTTTCTCACCAGTATGAATTACTAAATGTCTTTCTAAGTTAGAGCGCAATGTAAATTTCTGTTGACATATGTCACAGTTATATGGTTTCTCACCAGTATGAATTAATAAGTGTTTTTTTAAATCCGATCTTCGTAAGAATTTCTTTTGACATATGTCACAGTTATATGGTTTCTCACCAGTATGAATTAGCAAGTGTTCTTGTAAGCTGCTTTTTCTTCCAAATTTCTTTTGACAAATATTGCAGTTATATGGTTTCTCACCAGTATGAATTAGCAAGTGTTCTTGTAAGCTGCTTTTTCTTCCAAATTTCTTTTGACAAATATTGCAGTTATATGGTTTCTCACCAGTATGAATTACTAAATGTCTTTCTAAGTTAGAGCGTAATGTGAATTTCTTTTGACATATATTACAGCTAAACGGTTTTTCACCAGTATGTGTCCGGATGTGCCTTAGCAACCTGCTTTTAGTCGGAAACATTTTTAAGCAAACATCACAGATGAGTTGTTCTTTGTGACTCTTGTACTGTGCCTTTTTGTCCTCATTGTCTACGCTCTGTTCACCAGCGCACTTCCTCTTGTCTCCAACATGTTCTTCTGTGGCTGTGTGCTGCGTGGGGGGACTTTGGCGTACATACTTGTCAATGACACTTTGACTCAACTTTACTAATTTCAATTCAAGCACCCTTGAGCCTTGCCAAGCATCAATGCGGTCAACGCTCAATGATTCCTGTTTGCAAACAGCATCACTATCTGACACATCATCATCTTCAAATTCTAACACGGGTGTATAATCTTCTCCATACGTATTTGTATTTTCTACAGTTTGTTCTTCAATTATTTCTAGAAGAAAAAATTTTTAGCATTACAAACTTAAAAACTAATCAATAATTATTATCAATTATTATTGATTAGATAATTTCCTATATTAATTTTCCCACGAATGTAGTAACACTGCTCTTTCCAGTTCAGTTCACTATCCACATATATTCCTAGGAACTTAGAGATATGTACTTGCTTAATTTTAGTATTCATATTATATTCCACCTCTATATTTACGCTAGACTGCTTAAAGTTTTTAAAATACATCATAATATTGGTTTTATGATTTATCTAAGTTAATTTTTAAGTGATTCATGTTTAGCCATTTTATAATTTTGTCGAGGGAGTTTAATATATCAGTTTCCAGATGATTTTTATTTTTTAACCGACTTCCAAAAAGGAGGAGGTTATATGTTCGTCTGTTTATATATATTTTTTTGTGTGTTCAACGATTACTTCGCCGTCTGTGGACCGATTTTCAAAATTTTTTCGCTATTATATAGGATATGATCCAAATTTGGTACCATGTTCAGAAAAATGGTGGTCTGATGATGGGATCCATGAGGAATCGAGGGGACTCCTTGAAATTTATATGGGAACATATGGTGATTTCGATTTTTTCTGAAGTATTTTAGGCATATACTACCAAAAAGTAAAATTTTGCACCAGGATGTACCCTGATTCAGAAGGTACCCAACAAAACTTTTGAATCCTTATAGATACCAGTTTGAGGATTTTGGCTTTATTTAAACTACTCGAAGCAAAAGCCAAGGAATCCTACATTATTTCTGCTGAACTTAGGCTAAATTTTATTTTGGAAAAAATAGGGGTTCGTAAGTTATTTGGGTTTTTCTGACGCCAGGTGTAAAATCAACCAGAAAAGTTACTTATTTCGCGTACGCTGCTGAAACTATAAAAGATAGAACCATAAAATGTTTTAAGTAATTGTAGATCTTATCTACAAAAAAGTCCGCGACACACTATACTTATCTATGTCGAGTGAGGCACAATAACCATTTTTTTGTTTAAAAATCTTGAGTTTTATTGGGACTACATTTAAATTCGTTTATTTTACTTACGCTATTAATCCTTATCAAAATAAATTATTTCATCACAAAGTTCAGTTTATGTAGATAAAATTTGGTCTTTGAATGATTAAAATAGGACGTTTAGTTTTGAAATTATGGCGAAATTAAAATATTACGACATTGGGCGTCACCAAGGCGGGGTTGCGCGTGCGGGAGGAAGACAATCTGTGTAGTGTGCAGTGTGCACCCTTCGGATAATTGACTACGTCAGCGTTGTCGGTGTCAGTGTTGGAGTCTATCGGTGGTATGAATAAAAAAATCTTAGTGAAGGTTTTAACAGTTTTCTAACTAAAATGTTCGCTAAAGTTAAAAACCGTCTTATAACACTCCATATGAATAAACGCTTGCTAAGCCTTCGCTAGCTTGAATACTGTTAGATGACGTTTTATAGTATTCTTTTTTTGGTAATGTTGGTAGTGTGCCAATTTATTGTGTTCAATCATCAATATTGTGTCAAATTCAATGAAATTCAATGAGTATTTTGTAGAAAAAAAAACTTGAGAGGTGTCAAAGGACACCCGAAAGAAATAGAGTTATTTCATGAGTTAAAAAAATCTACTCAAAAAAAATATTTAAAAAACACCATCTATTGACTAACAGGAATACTATCAACGCGCAGCGCCCTCTGCCCCTAACATGCAGGTACTAATAAAAATATTTTTAAGTCGTCAAATGGATTTATTATTATCTTATTATATGTATACTTTTTGTCGACGAGGGCGGCTAGAAATTCCTTCAAAAATTGCAATAATGTCAGAAATCGCGATAATACTCGATATTTCGTCCATTTCAATCTCTTAAAATGGTCTTAAAGTAGGTCCGAGGCTTCACTAAAGTTAGCGAACTCCTATTTGACGTTTCGAGCCTAAACAACTGTTAGCAAACGTTTATTCATAACGATTATGCTTAAAATGTTCTTAAAATAGGTTTAAAACAGACGCGCTATCTTTTGACAGCTGTCACCTTAAAAAGGTGTTAGAGCACTGTTAGAGAACCTTTATTCATATTAAATTTTACAACAGGCTTCTATAGCTGTTGTAAACCTTCGCTAAGTTTTTATTCATACGACCGTATGAATTGACCTGGGAATCATTTTGCTGACCGAGTCTTTCTGGGTAGGCTTTTTACAGCCGTAACCGACATCCACGCGGGCGGAGCCGCGGGCGACCGCTAGTAATAAGTACAACTCTAATAACAACTAGCAATAATAATATAGTCTTGTGGTCTCATAAGTAACTAAAAAGGGTAAAATTATTATTTTTTTAACAAAAAATTAAAACCGACTTCAAAGGTAAAAACAAAAGTATTATTCTTAAAAATAATCTAAAAAGAATCAAATAATTCTTATTCCTAATATTTTATTATTATAGTGCTGTCTTCAGACTTCGCCTAAACCTCAATTATTTCTGTACTCAATCTTCATACTTTTGAAGTCGGTACCAGCTTACCTTAGCGTAAGTTCTATGTCAAGGATCTCAGAACTTTTCCGGGCTGGTAGCGACTTCAAAAGGACGAAGATTAGTACATAAATAATTGAGGTTTAGGCGAAGTCTGAAGAAAGCACTATAATAATAAAATATTAGGAATAAGAATTATTTGATTCTTTTTAGATTATTTTTACGAATAATACTTTTGTTTTTACCTTGGAAGTCGGTTTTAATTTTTTGTTAATCCCAATATACAGTATTGTGCCATCGTCAGCAAAGAGTACAATTTTTTCGTCCATTACTTTCGGTAAGTCGTTTGTACGTATAATAAAACATAAGTGGCACTAGAACACCACCTTGTGGTACGCCATCTTCGACTTCGACTGAGTTGGTGATAACTGATAAGTAACAAATTTCTATAAGACTCTTAGGCCCACTTGCACCAATCTGGGTTAAAGTTAACTCTGAGTTAAACATCATGTCATCTCCATCACTGACTTGGTGAGTGACAGATATGACATGATGTTTAACTCAGAGTTAACTTTAACCCAGATTGGCGCAAGTGGGCCTTAGAACATTTTTTTTAATTTGAGTAACTTGTTTTCTATCAGTTATATAATATGATTTAATTAAATTAAGTACGTTACCTCTAATTCCATATGATTCCAGTTTATCAATTAAAGTTTTGTGATTAACAAAATCAGATGCTTTAGAAAGGTCCATGTAGAGTGCACACATGTTATTTTTCTAATTTAAATTCATTAGTATATTTTTTAAGAAGTCGTGTATTGCACAATTATTTATCGATTTGTTTTTCCTAAAACCCATATTTTGTTCTTTGCATATTATGTTGTGTTTTTCCAAATACAAATTGTATAAGGGCCGATTTTTCAATCGTCAGATAACTTTTAACTAAAGAATAAATATGACACGTTGACATTTTTTTCATATAAAATCTATCAAAATGCCAAATTTATTCCAAAGGTAAAATTTATCTGACGATTGAAAAATCAGCCCTAAGTGTTCATTGATTAACTTTTCAAAATTTTTTGAGAAAATGGCATAGTATAGGTGATATAATAGTAGATACTTTTTTAATAATATTAGTTGTTATTCCATCATAACCTACGCTACTAGTATTTTTGAGAGAGTTAATTGTACGATAAAGTTGCGGGCGCGCGCGGCGGCGTGAATATAGAGTTATAATGATTTGATAATAGTTTGTAATTCGAGTCATTTTGACTGTACCTAGAATTTGTATTTTTATTGCCAGTAGAAAAAAATGTATTTAGAGTTGTAGCTATATTGGATGGGTCTGATATATACTCACCATTTACGTGTAACTTGTGTATTTCATTTTTGCAAGTTTTTTATTTCTGTTAATGATAGCCCATATTGTTTTGGACTTATTATGAGATCTATTAATTGCATAGTTATTTTGGGCTTTCTGTGTAAGTTTGATTATTTGTCTTAATGTCGTAATGAACATGTTTTAAGGTATTGTTTGGTTACCCCTTTATTTTTACGATACTGCCATAGCAACTAGCAAGTATCTCTTACGTCTACAGCATTTTCTAATCCCTTTTGATATCCATTTCATTTGTTTGTTTGCATATATTTTCACTTTTATGAATGGGAAACACAAAGAATAAAACAACAGAAATAGCTCATGTACTTCGGACAAAGATAGTGAATTTAGGCAATTTATTAACTTACGAATGTTATGTGCACTATTATAGTCACGCTTTTGAACATAGCAGTATTTATAGTGGGTTTGTTTTTCAATAGGACACGAGAATTCTAAAAATTAAAAGAATGAAAATGCCTTACTTATTATGGTTTCTCACAAGTATGAATTATTAGTAAGTGTTTTTGTAAGTTGCCTTTTCTTCCAAATTTCTTTTGACAAATATTGCAGTTAAATGGTTTCTCACCAGTATGAATTAATAAGTGACTTTTTAAATCCGATCTTTGTAAGAATTTCTTTTGACATATTTATTTTTTATTTATTTATTTATTTATTAATAAAAAGTACAAATAAGTTATCAAGCATTGATGGTACAACATAAGCTTATATAAACTTTACCGTGTACCATAATTAGCCGCCATCATTTTATAATACAAAGGAATACACAATTTATGTAACTACACCTGATACTTACATAAATAAACAATAAACAATTTTGCATACATTTTATACTACAGTTACCTATAGGAGCTTATTGGCACGTTGCACTGTACGCCTGCGCCCGCGCCCTGTTTAGTTAGTCTTGCATTGTGCAGGAAACCGGTCTCTAGTTGACGCCATATACAGAGTGCTACCAATATTGTTCATTATGTTATTTTAATGTTGTTATTTTATTATATTTACACGTGTGTTATTATTATTATGTTATTTATTATAGTTGTTTCTGTGTTTGTTGTGTCTGTCTGTCTATCTGTAGGTATCCAGTTATTATTAATAAGGGAAAGTAGCTATGCGGAAATAAAGTAAGATTTAAGTTTATATTTAATATTTTTTCGGGTAATTTCTTCTTGTACATTTGTAGGCAGTTGGTTTATTAGATTTGGCACAATATATTCTAGTCTGCGTTTTCCATATAGATTGTTATACTTCGGTTTTTCTAATTTAGGTTTTGCTGAACTACGAGTTTTAGTGTAATTAGGTATGTAATATTTTTTTAAATTGTCATTAAAATATTCTTCTAGCAGTATGGTATAATCTACTTTTTTATGGATATGCATGATTTTACAGTAGTCAAACAGGCCATGATAATCGGCTTCGTGTATTTTTTTAATACGCTCAGGGACTATCGTTTTTAATATGCGCAATTGCAGTGCGTGTATCTTCTCTAAGTGTGTTCTGCATGTTCGCCCGTAGCTAGACAGGCCGTATGATATTTTAGATTCAACTAGGGATTTATATATATTCAATAAGATTCGGAATGGTATATTAAACTTTATTATGGAAAATTTGGCCAGCATGGCGCGTAGCCCGTTGCATACTTTCTCTACGTGATGGCTCCAGTTAAGGCGATTATCTATCACAAGTCCTAAATAGGTTTGGGTATCTACTTCCTCTAATTCCTCGCAATTACAGTCTTGTGATGTCGGTCCTTTATGCAGGCAATTGTGGTTGTGCACAATAATTTTGGGCGTATGCTTATACCTATTTTTGCTTGAGCTAATGTACATTAATTTGGTTTTGGTGGCATTTATTACCAAGCCTTTGTCGTGCGACCATTTTACTAGAATGTTAAGTTCGTTTTGTAATATGCGAGCAATTTCTTTTATATTTTTCCCTGCAACAACCAGACAGGTGTCGTCTGCGAATTGGTACATTTCGCAGTGCTTTATTAAATTTGCTAGATTGTTTACATAGTTTATGTAGTGTGCAGGTCCTATAACAGATCCCTGCGCTGTGCCTACATCGGAATCTACTTCGTCACTAACAGCATCTTCAATTTTTACTACGTATTTTCTACCATGTAAGTGATCCTTGCACCAGGAAAGCATCGGACCTCGTATTCCACTATCACTAAGGCTTTCTATTAGTTTTTTATGATTT
This sequence comes from Plebejus argus, assembly GCA_905404155.3. Taxonomy (NCBI): domain Eukaryota; kingdom Metazoa; phylum Arthropoda; class Insecta; order Lepidoptera; family Lycaenidae; genus Plebejus; species Plebejus argus. The sequence continues at coordinate 8,577,172 of FR989948.1, read as the reverse complement.
AGGGTGTCGAACGCCTTAGTGTAATCTATAAATACTACTAATACGTGTTTTTTATCGTCTAGGTGTTTGTTTATGCTGTTAGTAAATGTTGTTAATAGTTTTGTAGTATTCTTTTTTGGTTGAAATCCGTACTGTTTCTGTGTTATTATGTTATTTTTTTCATAAAATTCATATATCTGCCTGCAAATATATTTTTCTATAATTTTATCTATCGTAGGTAATATAGTAATCGGCCTATAATTTTCGCGTTCTTTGAAGCTGCCTTTTTTATGTATTGGCCTGACAATGCCAGTTTTAAGAATTTGTGGGTATTTTCCATTTTTTACACATGTATTAATAAGGTTTGCTATTACGTTACTAATTAAGGAACTTATTCTTTTAATGTCTATAGCTCTTATTCCGTCTATGCCAGGCGCTTTATTGCTGTTAAGATTTTTTATTATTTTACTAACTGAGCTTGAGTTTGCAGGAGTAAATCGGATTGATACATTCGCATTATCGCGATATAAAGACTTGTCTAATAAAGGTATGTCACAATTCGTAATGCATTTTTTTACACCTGACTCAAAAGATTCTGCAAACGAGCATGCTATTTTATATGGCGAGTCTTGACTAGTCCTAATATTATTCATTATAATCTCGTCTATAGATTTTTTATTTCGGCCGGTTAATTGGTTTAATAATTGCCATAACATTTTTGGATTTTTCTTGTTCCTGTTAATTTTTGTTTGTACCCAGTCCTGTTTACTCTTTTGTATTACAGAATTTGCATAGTTACGTGCTTTATTGTAATTTAGCTTTAAGATCATGTTACTCGGGTCCTTTAACCACCTATTGTACAATAAGTCTCGATATTTACATACTTTTATTACTTTTTTAGTGATCCATTCATTATTTGTTCGTTTTGGTTTAATTATATTTTTATATTCGTACTGGCATTCACTATAGCACTTGTTAAAATTTTTATATAGAAAATCATATATTTTAAGGGGACAAGATAATTCTCGCGATTTTTCCCACTGTATGTCATTTAGTGATTTCATAAGTGCATTATTATTTAAGCGTATTATAGTTTTTGGAGCATCCTGTATCTTTGGCCCTACGCAGGCAAATGCGATAACGCGATGGTCCGCCAGTGTCGTGCCAATCGCTGCAGTGTGCAGGTCTTGTGCGTGGGATCTTGCGTAAATATGGTCAATACATGATTTACTTAGCTTGCCAGCCGTAATTTCGATGCGCGTGTAATCGTAGATCCCTCGTACGAGACCTAAATAGTGCAGTGTGTTATTATATTTATGTTTTATAGGATTGTTCGAGTTAATATCTATGTTAATGTCGCCTATCAAGAACAAATCTTTATTTAAACAGTGCTTACGTAATGTGTTATGCAGTTCGCCAATAAATAAGTGTTTACTGTTCTTAGGCGGTCGGTACACGGCACATATATCCACGGAATAACCCGAAGGGGTGGTGATTGTGCATAATATATTTTCAAAGTGTTCCGTTTTTATATTTTTTGGCATACATTGATGTTTTTTATGAATGTATAGCACGATACCTCCGCCCCTTCGATCTTCCCGCAAACAGGTTAACATTTCATAATGAGATATAGAAAATAAACATTTCATCCATTCTTTTATATTAACTTCGGTTACAACAATGAGATCAATACATGCATTGGAGTTAGAAATTATTTCTTCAAGAGAAGCAAAGTTTTTTATTAATGACCGGATGTTCACATGTATACATAATTGATAATAGTTTTAAATTTTGAAATTATTTCTTCAAGAGAAGCAAAGTTTTTTATTAATGACCGGATGTTCACATGTATACATAATTGATAATAGTTTTAAATTTTGGTTAGGTATTTTCTTTAGAAAGCTATTAATATTTACACAGTTGAAGTATTCTGTAATTTCATCATCTACATCTTCCACTTTTACAAAGATATGTTTTTATTAAACAAGTAGGTAGTTAAAATATATTTTTTGTATTTACTTATTATTATTTAGATTGTTTTGCTGATTAGCTAGTGTGTGTACATCTTTTAATGACCTAAGATAGTAAATTTTACTCTGTTCATCTTTACGTGCTTTGACATAATCTTTTTTAAACCATACATACTTAAAATTTAGTTTTATTTTAAGTTCTTGTTTTGCAAGCCACATTATCTGTTTGTTAATCTTAGTCATAGTCTCTCTAAGGTATACGGGGCTACTATTACCAGGTTCTTGAGGGTGAATGTCTGCGACGGTTACCGGAGTTGTTTTTGATGCGGAGAGCCATTCATCTCGGATGTTTTCTTTTTGAAGCTCCACGATAATGTTGCCTTCCCGATCTCCTCGTCCTTTCAGCCTGCGAGTGTTTTTTATGCCAGTTGTAGATACACTTAGTTTTTGAGCAAGATTTTCAGTAATTGACTTTATGTTTTCACTGGTGTGGTATGGCACGTTAGAAATTTCTACATAGTTTGCAAGCTTCTCTTGCTCCGATACTTGTACTTGCTGTTCTATTGCGGCAATCCTAGTTTCTAGATTATTATTTTTGCTGGTGAGTTCTGCATTTTTCTTCTGCAGTTGTTTAATGGTCTGCTTGAAGTTTTCCATGCAAGCCATCACTTCGTCGAACTTACTTGTGTGAAATCTCAGAGATTCTTCTATCTGTGTCATCTCCTTTTTTATAATTTTTTCCACTTCCTTTGAGATATCTTTTAACAGCTTCTTGCCATCGCCTTGAGCTGTGTTCTTCTGTACATCGTCGTCATCCTCCTCATCTTCGTCATCCGGTATTACGATGGACGAGTTACGCGTTGAAGACTCCTGAATACAGTCCTGACATGTCCATCCTAGCCCAGGTGATGCAGCTTTCAGGGCGGCTAGCTGTTTGTTGCTGAGTCCGGTATATTTGGTGCTAAGGTGTACTAGGCGCTCACATTTGTTACATTCGACTCCTGGTGATGATTTTGTGATCGATTTATTACAATTGTCGCATTTGGTCACCATTGTGGGTAGTTATAAAAAGACTTAATAATTTTGGGAGCGGTGCAGTACTGTCGACGGTTCGATGACGGAACTCTATGTTGACTATGTCACATATATGACTATGTCACAGTTATATGGTTTCTTACCAGTATGAATTAGCAAGTGTTCTTGTAAGCTGCTTTTTCTTCCAAATTTCTTTTGACAAATATTGCAGTTATATGGTTTCTCTTCAGTATGAATTACTAGATGTCTTTCTAAGTTAGAGCGCAACGTAAATTTCTTTTGACATATGTCACAGTAATATGGTTTCTCACCAGTATGAATTAATAAGTGACTTTTTAAATTCGATTTTTGTAAGAATTTCTTTTGACATGTCACGGTTATATGGATTCTCACCAGTATGCATTAATAAGTGTCTTTTTAATTCCGATCTTCGTAAGAATTTCTTTCGACATGTCACAGTTATAATGTTTCTCACCAGTATGAATTAGCAAGTGTTCTTGTAAGCTGTATTTTCTTCCAAATTTCTTTTGACAAATATTGCAGTTATATGGTTTCTCACCAGTATGAATTACTAAATGTCTTTCTAAGTTAGAGCGCAATGTAAATTTCTGTTGACATATGTCACAGTTATATGGTTTCTCACCAGTATGAATTAATAAGTGACTTTTTAAATCCGATTTTTGTAAGAATTTCTTTTGACATATGTAACAGTTATATATGGTTTCTCACCAGTATGAATTAATAAGTGTCTTTTTAATTCCGATCTTCGTAAGAATTTTTTTTGACATATGTCACAGTTATATGGTTTCTCACCAGTATGCATTAATAAGTGTTTTTTTAAGTACGATCTTCGTAAGAATTTCTTTTGACATATGTCACAGTTATATGCTTTCTCACCAGTATGAATTAGCAAGTGTTCTTGTAAGCTGCTTTTTCTTCCAAATTTCTTTTGACAAATATTGCAGTTATATGGTTTCTCACCAGTATGAATTACTAAATGTCTTTCTAAGTTAGAGCGCAATGTAAATTTCTGTTGACATATGTCACAGTTATATGGTTTCTCACCAGTATGAATTAATAAGTGACTTTTTAAATCCGATTTTTGTAAGAATTTCTTTTGACATATGTAACAGTTATATGGTTTCTCACCAGTATGAATTAATAAGTGTCTTTTTAATTCCGATCTTCGTAAGAATTTTTTTTGACATATGTCACAGTTATATGGTTTCTCACCAGTATGAATTAATAAGTGACTTTTTAAAATCGATTTTTGTAAGAATTTCTTTTGACATATGTCACAGTTATATGAATTCTCACCAGTATGCATTACTAAGTGTTTTTTTAAATCCGATCTTCGTAAGAATTTCTTTTGACATATGTCACAGTTATATGCTTTCTCACCAGTATGAATTAGCAAGTGTTCTTGTAAGCTGTATTTTCTTCCAAATTTCTTTTGACAAATATTGCAGTTATATGGTTTCTCACCATTATGCATTAATAAGTGTTTTTTTAAATCCGATCTTCGTAAGAATTTCTTTTGACATATGTCACAGTTATATGCTTTCTCACCAGTATGAATTAGCGAGTGTCGTTGTAAATTGGCTTTTGTTTTAAATTTCTTTTGACATATGTCACAGTTATATGGTTTCTCACCAGTATGAATTACTAAGTGTCTTTTTAATTCCGATCTTCGTAAGAATTTCTTTTGACATATGTCACAGTTATATGCTTTCTCACCAGTATGAATTAATAAGTGAATTTTTAATTCCGATCTTTGTAAGAATTTCTTTTTACATATGTCACAGTTATATGCTTTCTCACCAGTATGAATTAACGAGTGTTGTTGTAAATTGGCTTTTATTTTAAATTTCTTTTGACATATGTCACAGTTATATGGTTTCTCACCAGTATGAATTAGCAAGTGTGCTTGTAAGTTGTCTTTTCTTCCAAATTTCTTTTGACAAATATTGCAGTTATATGGTTTCTCACCAGTATGAATTACTAAATGTCTTTCTAAGTAAGAGCATAATGTGAATTTCTTTTGACATATATTACAGCTAAACGGTTTTTCACCAGTATGTGTCCGGATGTGCCTTAGCAACCTGCTTTTAGTCGGAAACATTTTTAAGCAAACATCACAGATGAGTTGTTCTTTGTGACTCTTGTACTGTGCCTTTTTGTCCTCATTGTCTACGCTCTGTTCACCAGCGCACTTCCTCTTGTCTCCAACATGTTCTTCTGTGGCTGTGTGCTGCGTGGGGGGACTTTGGTGTACATACTTGTCAATGACACTTTGACTCAACTTTACTAATTTCAATTCAAGCACCCTTGAGCCTTGCCAAGCATCAATGCGGTCAACGCTCAATGATTCCTGTTTGCAAACAGCATCACTATCTGACACATCATCATCTTCAAATTCTAACACGGGTGTATAATCTTCTCCATACGTATTTGTATTTTCTACAGTTTGTTCTTCAATTATTTCTAGAAGAAAAAATTTTTAACATTACAAACTTAAAAACTAATCAATAATTATTATCAATTATTATTGATTAGATAAGATAAAATAAGCCTTTATTCACAACAAATATTTTACATTTACAAATTACACTAAAATATTATTTCCTTGTTGGTTGTCTTAAGACTCTTAAGACATAGACCTCCTCCAGATTATACCACATAGTCCTGTCTTTGCAATCTCTTCTCCAGTTCTTTGGTAGGTTCATCTTCCCACCTTTTAATTTGCCTTCCTTGTTTTCTTTTTCATTTCTTGGGTACCATTCTGTTAGATATTTGGTCCACTTTTCTTTGTTCGACCTCATCATATGCCCCAGTCCAGCGCCATTTAAGGGTTTTGACTTTTTTCATTATATCTTTAACTGTTGTTACCTTCCGTAGATCGGCTAGTTTCCATCTATCTCTTAGTTTTACGCCTAATATTCTTCTTTCCATACTTTGTTGACATACCTTTAATTTATGGATGTTTCTTTCTGTCATACTCCAAGTTTGGCATCCGTAAGTCATCACTGGAAGGATACATATGTCAAATATTTTTGCTTTCTGTCGTATTGGTATTTTTTCGTTTTTCATTACCTCTTTTAGGGACCAGTATCTTGACCAGCTGTTTGTTATCCTTCTTTCGATCTCTTTTGACATCAAATTCGTGGGTGATATAATGTGGCTGAGATACACATATTCATCAACATATTCAATTGTTTGGTTTGCTACAATTATTGCATCTTTATTTCTGTTGGTCATAACTTTTGTTTTACTTGCATTCATGGACAGTCCAGCTTTTAGGCTTTCGGCGGATAATTCATTGAGCATTTTTTGCAGTTCTGCTGGTGTTTTTGCAAATAATACTAAATCATCGGCAAACCTAGTGAGGTGTGTTATGTTTTGTCCATTTATGCTGATGCCATGGTTTTCCCAGTCTAATCTTCTAAAAATGTCTACTAGAACGGCCGTAAACAATTTTGGGGACAGAGGGTCTCCTTGCCTTACTTCCTTATGGATTTTAAACTCTTCGCCTATTCCTTCTAACTGTGTTTTTACTGTATTTTTTTAATTATGTTTATGTATTTTTGTTGTATTTCTTGCCTTTGTAGGGCTTTATAGATGGAAGTGTGAATAAGCGAGTCAAATGCTTTATTATAGTCCACGAATCCGATATAATAGGGTTGTCCATATTCGTTTTGTTTTTCTATCAGTTGCTTTAGAGAGTGAATATGGTCAACTGTCGAGAAATCGTTACGGAGGCCTGCCTGTTCTTTTGGTTGTTGTTCATCTAAGTTTTTGTTAGGATGTCTAGGATAATTTTGCTGAAGATTTTATAAGTGTTCGCCATTAGACTGATGGGCCTGTAATTACCAATTTTGTTTTTGTCCCCTTTTTTGTGGATGAGTATTATAGTTGATTTTGTCCATTGTTGAGGTATTGTTTCTATTGTAATAATCATGTTAAAGAGCTCTGTTAGAGGCTGCACTATAACATCTGCTAATCCTTTTAGAAGTTCATTTGATATCATGTCCTCGCCGGGTGCTTTATTGTTTTTTTGGGACGTAATAGCTTTTCTAGTTTCTGCCGGAAGTATGTCTGGGACTGATTCCTCGTTTGTAGTGCAGTGGATTTAACCATTGTTATCTGTTCTAGTTTCCGGTAAGTTGTACAAATTTCGGTAAAAATCTGTAGCTGTTTTATTTATTGTTTGTCTTTGTTTAGTTAACATTTCAGCACCTTATTTGTTTTTTTGTTTTAATTTCAGGAATCCATTCTTTGTATTCTTTTAGAGTTTTAAGTGCTTTCTTTATTCCTCCTGTTTTTTCTATTTCCTGACTAATACGTGTTGATCTTAATTCTTTTTTATGTTTTCTTATATTTACATTAATTTCTTTGCTGATATCTTCTATTTGTTTGAGATTGTTTTTTCGATATTTTATTAGCCCTCTTCTTATTTCCATGAGCTTTTGGCTTCTTGTCCTAGCCTGTCTTTTGCTTTATATTGGGTTCTTATTTTGTTTGCTATGGATGTAATGAATTTTTCTAGTACATTGTATTTTTCTTGTATGTTGTTGCTGTCTGCTAGTGTTTGGATATTTTTTGGAGTTCTCTGCCGGGAGAGGATTTGGGATGTTGGACACTATAGATTTTCCTAATTAACTTCTTGGTCTCTTATGGTTTATGTTCATAGTGGCTCTTACCATTCTATGATTAGTGCTGAAGTTGAGTTTGTTAATTACTTCTACGTTATTGAAATGCGATGGGGAATTAGTGAGTATGCAATCTATGACATTGGTGTGCTTGCCATCGGGAGAAATCCAGGTCCATTGTCGCGATGGTTTTCTTTTGTAGAATCCATTCATAATTTTCAGGTTGTTTTCATGGGCCAGGGGGGTTATTATGAGCTCTTATATCCAGCCAGTTTACAGGCCAATTTACAGGCCATTGCATAGACACGGCTTGTAAACTGGCTGGAAACTGGCTGGATATAAGAGCTCATAATAACCCCCTGTTCTACTAACTTGTGTCCATTAGAATTTCTTTTTCCTCTGCTATATTTACCTATAATATTTTCTTCGCCACATTCTTGCTCTCCTATTTGGCTGTTGAAATCTCCCATGTCAATTTTTTGTTCATAAAATTCTATCAAAGTGTCATTTAAGGTTTTATAAAATGTTTCCTTTTCTTTCTCGTTCGCTTGTTCTGTGGGTGCGTAGGCCTGTATGATAGACCAGGGTGATTTATGGTTTGGTATGTTAATGTTTAATATTGCGATGCGATCTGATTTGCTTTTGGATTCTATAATGTTTTTCTTTAATTGTTTTTTAATTATGAAGCCCACTCCATGAATTCCTTTTCTCTCTCCTTTGTAGTATAGGAATTAGGATGTAGTCTGGGTATTCTCGTATTTCTTCGCACTTCACTTAGTCCTAGTACGTCCCATTTGATTGAACTTAGGGCTTCTTCCAGTTCTGATAATTTTTCGTCTGTTCGCAGTGTTCTGGTGTTTAGTGTTGCTATGTGTATTTTTTTTATCTCTGGAGGGTTTTGGTCTAATTTCCCACGGGGACCAGCCGGATGTATTCTTTGTTGTTTTTTTACGATTTTTCCTGTGGTTTTGGCTCCCCGTTGAGCTAAGTGGGTTTTGGGTCGTTGCTGGGTCTTGGACGAAATATGTCGAACCTCTTATTTATTTTGTATGGTGTAGATATTTTTTTCCTGTAGTTTCGGTCAATGGAGATTTATATGGTGATATTTTTCTTTTGTTTTCAGGGTCTTTAGATTTTTTTACGATGAGCTTATCATATTTTATGTATGCTGTATTTCCTTTTTTTTGCTCCATTTCCATCTCTTTCTTGAGTTCTTTCCTCTTTATAATCACCTCTTTGGGGTAATCAGGTGTGGCGTATATTCCTGATAGGAATTGTTTTTTGTTGTTAAGGATTTGACTTTTGCGCCATCCAAGGGTAAGATTTACCCGGGCAGGCCTAGTTTTTCCTTCAAGTTTTTTTCCTAGTCGCATCATATCACTGATCTCCCATTCATCTCACTCTCTTATCCCAGTGTTTGAGCTTACTTGGTTTAGTGTGTATATGACTTTCTCTCTAAGTTCCTCGCTGTTTGTCTCTAACTCAGTATTCCCATTGATGATAATGACTGTTATTTCTCCTCACTTCTTTTTTAAGCATGGTTACCTTGTTTTTGAGGGTTGACACTTCTTCTTTCAGCTTTTGGTTTTCTTGCAGGACTTGTTGGAGTTTTTCATCTAATGTAGCAGCCACATTCGAGGTGTATTTCAGGAAAAGTTCTTCTGTTTCTTTTTTGAAATTCGCTTTCATTTCGTCCATATGATTCAGAATCAACTTAAGCTGTTCCTCCATGATCATGGTCTTTCCTTGATTCGGTTTTTTGTTTTAGTTTTAAATATAGGTTTGTTTTCACTTTTCCAATTTAGTATTGGTACTTTTATATTCCACTTTGGTAGATTTTTATTTTATTTTCTGGTATCCCTTATTTGTCTATGGCACCACTCTAGTTGTCGTCCGTCATCTGTCAGCTGTCAGTTGTCACCAGCTGTTGATTAGTTGTCAGTTGATTCTAAAATGGCGGAAGTGAGTCGTTTGATTCGCGTCGTTATTTGTATTTTGTGCTGAGAATTTCAAACTACGGGCGGCAATTATACACGTCCGATTTTTTCATCCGATAGTCTGATCCGGTTGTCTGATCAGACTATCTGAAGGCACTCTTGCCATACATTTATTTGAATACAATGTATTCAAATAAATGTATTTGTAGTTGATAAATATCGAACGCAAATAAGTCCTTCATAAGTGAAAAGGCGGTAGACCAAATTATCTTTTTGCAGATGCTGTCAATGTTATCTTGTATATGTTAATGTTTAATCTAGCTTAATTTTATAATAATTACCCCTGACTACATAAAAATATAACTAATAACGCATAAATGACATCAAAACTATTAAAACAGGTTTGGACATATTGGGATTTGAACTGAACCAATGGACTTATTGGTTTTGAAAAAAAGTTATGAATGGACATATTAGAATTTGATTAAAATTACTCATGATGTCATAATGGCGCCACGGCTTGATACAAACACTACTGAGCGCCATTTTGACCGAAAGGAGTCATTTGATTGGTTGTTTTGGACATATTCGTTTTTGTTGTGAATGCTTCTATGGACATATTACATTTTGAAAAATAATGAAGATCTTACAGGCGAATTTCTTAGAAACTACAAGGACATATTGGAAATTGAAACATTTCAGAATGTTTAGATAGATTTTAGTTTACTTTAAGTAGACATAAAAAAAATTTTTTTTGTCTATGATGGACTTATTTGTGTTTGATATTTATCAACTCACATAATACACATCCGATCCGGTAGTCGGATCGGACGTCAGAGTCGGAAACAGCGTCAAAGCGTTTCCGATTTTACTGCCGTTCCGATTGTCTGAAGGTGCGGTCTGCATACTTTTGTACGAAGACACAATAGACGTCCGATTATTTCTTCCGATTTGCCAGTTGATTCTCTAGCATGATACTGAACGAACGTCTAGCATAGTTGTTGTTCGGACTGCCTTTTACTTGTAAAATCATTGTTAACATTAAAAACCGTCCAAGTGCGTGTCGGGCCATGTGCAATATAGGGTTCCATAGTACCGCTAGTATTTGAAAAATTTTGTATGGTCAATGAATGTACATTTATAACATGTTTTACACCACTAACAACATCATCTCAGCTACTTTATAAGGAATTTGAACGAAAAGTTCCTTTATACTTCGCCGAATACATTTTTTTAAGTTGATCGACTATTACTCAATAACTTGTGAAGTCTTCTTAGCCGTGATAGTTTTCCTTTTAAATTCAGCATATTTCCAACTCCCGCGAATTTTTTCACATTTTCAGAGCAACCGTTTAGCTGGTAGAAGGGGGGGACACTGGACTCTAACGATTTTTTCCACTTTAAAACTTAATATTTCACAAATGGATTCCTAAATCGGAAAATGATCTAATATTTTTAAAAAACCTATCCAACTACACCCCACACGATGGGGTGGGCACGAAAAAAAAATTCAACCCCGCTTGATGTGTAGGGGAGGTACCATAAAAAAAATATTTTTAAAATATTTTATGTACCATTTTGTCAGCATTATTAATATGTGTATTCGTGCCAAATTACAGCTTTGTAGGTCTTATAGTCTCTGAGCAAAACCGCGGACAGACAGACAGACGGACAGACGGACGGACAGACCGAAACTATAAGGGTTCCTTGTTGACTACGGAACCCTAAAATTAAACGGAATCATGTAGGGTGAACAATATGCCTAATACAGGCAACCCCCAAATATATATTTTCAGCTTTAAATATCCGTTTTTGCCACAATTGCGGTCTTAAAAATGTTGTTCTCAATACAGTTTTAGGTAGGTTGATTAAACTTTATTAGGTAACTAGGTAGATGACGCCCGCAACTCCGTTGCGCCAAAATTCGTTTATCGCGCAGAAACCGTGCATTTTCCGGGATAAAAAATATTCCTATGTCCTTTCCCGGGACTCAAAGTATGTCTATGACAAATTTCAGCTACAACGGTTCAGCGGTTTGAGCGTGAAGAGGCAACAGACAGACAGACACACTTTCGCATCCATCCATATCCATATCCATACTTAATATTATAAATGCGAAAGTGTGTCTGTCTGTCTGTCTGTTACCTCTTCACGTCCAAACCGCTGAACCGATTTTGCTGAAATTTGTTACGGAGATAGTTTGAGTCCCGAGAAAGGACATAGGATACTTTTTGTCCCGGAAAAATGTACGGTTCCCGTACAATAAACTTTTATGATTTGCGCGTAAACTATTCAATCGATTTTGCTGAAATTTGGTACGGAGATAGTTTGAGCCCCGAGAAAGGACATAGAATACTTTTTGTCCCGGAAAAATGTACGGTTCCTGTACAATAAACTTTTATGATTTGCGCGTAAACTATTCAATCGATTTTGATGAAATTTGGTATGGAGATACTTTAAGTCTCTAGAAAGGACATAGGATACTTTTGGTCCCGGAAAAATGTACGGTTCCCGTACAATAAACTTTTATGATTTGCGCGTAAACTGTTCAATCGATTTTGATGAAATTTGGTATGGAGATACTTTAAGTACCGAGACAGGACATAGAATACTTTTTGTCCCGGAGAAATGTACGGTTTCCGCACAATAAACTTTTAAGATTTGCGCGTAAACTATTCAATCGATTTTGATGAAATTTGCTACGGAGATACTTTGAGTCTCGAGAAGGGACATATAACACTTTTTGTCCCGGAAAAATGTACGGTTCCCGCACAATAAACATTTATGATTTGCGAGTAAACTATTCAATCTATTTTGATGACATTTCCTACGGAGATACTTTGAGTCTCTAGAAAGGATATGGGATACTTTTTGTCTCGGAAAAATGTACGGTTTCCGCACAATAAACTTTTATGATTTGCGCGTAAACTATTCAATCGATTTTGATGAAATTTGACACGGAGGTACTTTGAGTCTCGAGAAAGGACATAGAATACTTTTTGTCCCGGAAAGATGTACGGTTCCCGTACAATAAACTTTTATGATTTGCGCGTAAACTATTCAATCGATTTTGATGAAATTTAATAATTATGAAGATTCTTTGAGTCCCAAGAAAGGACATAAGATATTTTTGTCCCGGAAAAATGTAGGGTTCCCGCACAACAAACTTTTATAAGTTGCGCGTAAACTATTCATTCGATGTTGATTAAATTGGATACATATTTTAGTCCTGAGAAAGGACATAAAATAATATTCATCTCGAAAAAATGTATGGTTCCCAATCAAAAGACTTACGGTCTTACCACAAAAAACTAAACATCTGTTCAATACAGTTGTTTAGAGACTATCTTGTAGGTACTGAATTTTTTTGTGATCAACTGTTCAACAGGTGTTTGAATCTTTTGGTGTAAGACCGTATAGGTTTACGCGTAAACTATACAATCGATTGTAATTATCTATAAACAGAATAAAATCATAGGAAAGTCAATTGTGTACATAACCTAAACATACAGTTTTCGACTGTCATATTTTGATTAATATGCGTGGGACTTTATCCTATGCCCGTACTTGGGGGGGCTGCGCCCCCCCAAACCCACCCCTCCTGGGTTTCTTGCTTACATCAAAATGGAATCGCGTCGTTAGTGTTGAGTTTTAATTCTCCTTTTTAGGAACAAACTTATTAATTAAAAGTGAATTTATTCCAACCTAAGTGGCTGCGCCCCCACAAACCCCCCCCCCCCCCTCCTGGGTTTCTTGCTTACATCAAAATGGTGTCGCGTCATTAGTATTGAGGTATTGAGTTTTAAAAAGTGAATTTATTCAACCTAAACTAAACATACAGTTTTCGAGTGTCATTCGATTAATATGCGGGGAACTTTGCCCTCGGCCCGTACATAAAAAGGCAAAATTTATCCATTTCCGTTATTATACAATGTTAACGCGGACGAAGTCGCGGGCAACAGCTAGTTTATTAATAAATTGTTGTCAAAAATTACTTTAAAATTTGTAATGCGTTTTTAGGGTTCCGTAGTCAACAAGGAACCCTTATAGTTTCGGTCTGTCTGTCCGTCTGTCTGTCTGTCCGCGGTTTTGCTCAGAGACGATAGGACCTACAAAGCTGTAATTTGGCATGAATACACATATTAATAACGCCAACAAAATGGTACATAAAATATTTAAAAAATATTTTTTTTTATGGTACCTCCCCTACACATCAAGCGGGGTTGAATTTTTTTTCCGCCCACCCCATCGTGTGGGGTGTCGTTGGATAGGTTTTTTAAAAATATTATGAGTATTCATAGATCATTTTCCGATTTAGGGATCCATTCGTGAAATATTAAGTTTTAAAGTGGAAAAAATCGTTAGAGTCCAGTGCTATCGGTTGCTTCCGGAAATGTGAAAAAATTCACGGGAGTAGGAAATATGCTGAATTTAAAAGGAAAACTATCACGGCTAAGAAGACTTCATAAGTTATTGAGTAATAGTCGATCAACTAAAAAAAATGTATTCGGCGAACTATAAAGGAACTTTTTGTTCAAATTCCTTTAAAAGTAACTGAGATGATGTTGTTAGTAGTGTAAAACATGTTATAAATGTACATTCATTGACCATGCAAAAATTTTCAAAAACTAGCGGTACTACGGAACCTTATATTGCGCGTGGCCCGACATGCACTTAGCCGGTTTTTTTTCTACTGCTCCAGTTGATATGCAAGGAAAAGGGGCCTATTCAAACTGTTATAATTCTTAACCTATCTGACCTAGAGCTAAGATGTTCAGGAATGTATGTTAGCTAATGACCTAATCTATATTTTAAAAATAAAAAATAACTAGTTTAAATTGCCAGATTTTTCACAAAAAGCAAATAATTAAAAAATACACGAAAAAAATCCAAACTTTTTTCACTTTACCTATGTTTTATTCCACGAAAATTAAAACACAATTTCAGCGATCAAATGAGATCTTTTTTATGTTCATAGAGCATTTACATAAGATGTACTGGTCAAATTAGTACGAGAGCCCGGGTCTTTGATACAAAAAAATTAAAATGGCTGCCATTTTATAATAGAGGGAGATAGAAAAAATTTTACAACAAATTTGTCGATAAAATATGCCCTATATTATGACCTTAAAGGGTCGGACACCGGTGTCGGGACACATTGTATATATAGATAATATTCGCAGAGCCAAGAAACAACAAACTGTAGTTGACAATTTCTCAACCGTAAGTCAATTATTGATTAGTAGATTATAATCATTTTAAAATACATTAAACTCAATTTCACAAAGTTAAAAGGGGCAGAGCAGTTAAGTGGCAAACAAAACACTACAAATGTAGCCCATCTGGAATATGAATACATAAAGTACAGTATAGTATACATTACCGTCTTCATTGTATTGTTCAGTCTTTATGTACGGTTCCTCTTTTATATTATCTGCGTCAGAATGTGTTGTGGAAATATTTTTCTTCTTATAGATTGATAGTTCTAACAAAGATCCAATTGCTCCAATGTCAATATCGGTCTATAAATGATAGAATATAATAATTATTATGTGTTATGAGTGACACAAAAATGATATTTATTTAAAATTTACGAATAAAAATATAAGTATGAATATACTATATAAATATATAGTTGTCCGCTACTTCGTCCGCATTCACATCAACATTTTACTTTGATTCGTCAGACAGAATAGGGTCCTGTTTTTACTTTTGTGTACGGAACCCTAAATTTATTTTATTGTATCTAGATTTTATGAGCCTTTCTGAAATATTAATTTTATTTATATTACGAGAGACATGCAACAAAAGTACTAAATTAAAGCTGCTAGACAGCTAAATTTTCACAAACGTTATATTATGCAAGCCGTACTTAGCCTGCGATTTGGCCTGGAAATATACAACAATGTGTTAGTATTATAGTCCCCTTTAATTATTATGTTACGGTTTCACTTCTGAAGTACCTTATTCGGGCAGAGACCATCAACAAGGCCCCGTGTCTGTACGGCCAACTGCTGCAGCCGGTGACACTGCTGCAGTCTCGTCTGGCAGATGTAACACATCCAGCACTCGTTGTCCCTAACCTATTATTAAAAAAACACAAATCAAAGTATGAGAGACATAGCTTTTTATTCAGTCTGGGAGATCAGATAACGGGTTTCTCTTAATTTTGTTATTCGATTTCTAGATAATGAACACGTAGTATCTCTATGTAGTTTGTAATAGTGAAACTTCGCGTGAACCTTATGTTTTGGCCAACAGTTAGGACTGGAGCTTCGGAAAACATTAATTGTCCGTTCATTAGCACTACGAGCATTAGCATTTGTTTACGTACCTTATAATTTGCCAGTTGCTCATAAAAGTAAAGCAGATCCGTTCTATAAATGTTAACAGTTCTTTTATTTGTAGATAAGCATATACAGCAACAAGTTTTCTTAAACATTTTTAAATATTTTCGTGAAGAATTAAGAAGAAACCTTATCATAGAACACATTACCTCACAGCATTACCTACTCCTAGCCACAGATTTATGTAGCATACGTCAGTATACTATAAGTCTATGGTAGCAAGCATCAGGTTCTACTCTATAATACTCTAATCTGTGGCAAGCATTGAGGTCACAGATCAAGTATACATACCTCAATGATTGAGGTTGTATACGTAATCTGTGGTAGCAAGCTACTCCCATTGAGGTAATAATACTTGCTACTCCTAGCGGAGAGCGTGGGAGAGCGGAGCTGGTCACAGATTAGAGTATTAAAGAGTCACTGATCTCTATACAAGTACCTACGCTGGATTGCTGATAGCCTTTGAAATGACAGCTATTTTTTGTGCCTATTTGAAGCGGAATCAGCGCCCCTATTATTCGGGTAGAGAACTAAATCTGACGTAAAAATGACGTTTGAAAGCCGCCATATTGGCGCTGATAGCAGTAGTAGCAAAGATATTTTACAACTCACAGATTAAGTATCCTCATTGTTACAACTAGATGGTGTGATAGCGTGGCCACTACAGTGTTTCTCGCTTCAACCCTACTGTGTTGCTACCTTAAAGAAACTAAATAAATAATTACTTTCATTCTAATTACTACGTTAAACTCTAAAGAAAAACAACATTTATAGCGGTACTTACGCATGAAATGTTAATCCAGGTATTTGTTGTTCGCTACGGCTTTTACAGCCAACAATGGAACACCCCACCATCACAATCGATAGAGTTTTCCTGGCCACTTAATTTAATAACTCTTTTAATGCTCCTTTTTCACTTTTAACACAAAAAACTATTGAAAATCACAGCGCGTGTATTTGTTTGGCAACTAATTGTCAACTGTGATAGTTGCCAAACATATAAAAGTGGCCATACCGAAAGGGACAAAAAAAATCTTGCGTCTCTTTCATACATTAGTTGATTTGTATTGAGCTATCACTTTCTAACAATTCGTGACGTCATTGCTATTGATCTAGTTGTAAAATATCTTTGAGTAGTAGCAATGAGGTTATATGAGTAGTAGCATCACAGCATCTTAGTAGTTTTTAAACTAGGGACCGTGCAGAAACTATAGAGGGCGTCGTAATTCGACAGCAGCGACACGATGCGAGTAAAAGACGTAACTTGTGAGTGACTTTGGCTTCGCATTCTCCTTGACCCTGGCTAGTTTTTAACCCCCTTACTAATAAAAACTTTTTACGCATCCGTTTAACGCATGAATAGTTATACATGGTCACACATCTTACAAAAGCCTATAATTAGATAATATTTTTACGTTGTGATTTTTCTCAGTGATTTCGGTACATACTAGCTTGCTACCAAGCTACACATACTCTAATCTGTGCTTTAATCTGTGGTACATACCTAGATCATAGATAATACAGATATATTGACCTAGATGCCTAGTACCTACAATTCTACTCTATAATACTCTAATCTGTGTTTTCAATTAATACTAAAGAAAAAAACATAAAGAAAAACATAAAAATTTCCATAAAATTGTTTTTTGTGCTACGTAACTTCCTCAGCATTATTACTTTATATTATGTGTTCCTCAGTCCTCTAGAACACAGAACAGATTTACTCCTACTCTAGAACCAGGGTTCAGTTTTGGTTTCATCACGAAAAGATTTCAAAATGTTTAAGAAAACTTGTTGCTGTATATGCTTATCTACAAATAAAAGAACTGTTAACATTTATAGAACGGATCTGCTTTACTTTTATGAGCAACTGGCAAATTATAAGGTACGTAAACAAATGCTAATGCTCGTAGTGCTAATGAACGGATAAATGTTTTCCGAAGCTCCGGTCCTAACTGTTGGCCAAATCATAAGGTTCGCACGAAGTTTAGCTATCACAAACTACATAGAGATACTATGTGTTCATTATCTAGAAATCGAATAACAAAATTAAGAGAACCCCGTTATCTGATCTCCCAGACTGAATAAAAAGCTATGTCACTCATACTTTGATTTGTGTTTTTTATAATAGGTTAGAGACAGCGAGTGCTGGATGTGTTACATCTGCCAGACGAGACTGCAGCAGTGTCACCGGCTGCAGCAGTTGGCCGTACAGACACGGGGCCTTGTTGATGGTCTCTGCCGGAATAAGGTACTTCAGAAGTGAAACTGTAACATAATAGTTAAAGGGGACTCTAATACTAACACTTTGTTGTATCTATCCAGGCTAAGTACTGCTTGCATATAAAATTTGTGAAAATTTAGCTGTCTAGCAGCTTTAATTTAGTACTTTTGTTGCATGTCTCTCGTAATATAAATAAAATTAATATTTAAGAAAGGCTCCTAGATACAATAAATGGTGTATTTTTCCCTTTTTAGGGTTCCGTACCCAAAAGTTAAAAACGGGCCCCTTTTCTGTCTGATGAATCTCATGAAACTTGTAACATAGGTTGACGACCTCTGTGGCTCAGTGGGTAGCACGTTGGTAGCTTAAGCCGGAGGTCGCGGGTTCGAATCCCGCCGACGGAACAAAAAAGTTTTCAAAGTTCCTGGGTCACGGATATGTATTAAATATATTTATCATATAATAAAAATCTTAAATGTAGGTATAGTATAAAAGTATTAAAATATGATATATTTCCGTTGTCTGGTACCTGTAACACAAGTCCTTCAGGTACTTAGCATGGGGCCAGACTGACATCTTTTTATTTAAAAAAATATTTTTACAAAAAAATATGTTAATGTGAACACAGACGAAGTAGTGGGCAACAGTATATATACTTTATACTATAACCTAGTAAATGAATGCCCAAAATGGTTGATATGGCTGCTTGGAAAAGTCGAAAGCAGAAATTTTAAATTTACTACCGTCACAGAATATGCTACATAATATTAGCCTAGTAAACGAATGGATTCTGCTTGGAAAAGTCAAAAGCAGAAATTTTGACTTTGGTACTTTGTTTAGACTAGTTAGGAGATAAACATACCAATTAAAGTCCTGACCCCTCCGAGGTGAGCCCGAGGGAGGGGGGCAAAGAAGGTCCCATTTTTTGGTTTTTTGCTTACTCATCAAAAACGGTGCTTTGTACGAAATTCTCTTGTACTACATAAATTGGCTGATTTTCAAGTGTGTTTTTAGGGTTTCGTACCCTAAGGGTAAATAAAATCCGGCCAAGAGCGTGTCGGGCCATGCGCAATATAGGGTTCCGTAGTACCGCTAGTTTTTGAAAATTTTTGTATGGTCAATGAATGTACATTTTTATAACGTGTTTTACACTACTAAAACAAAAATAAGAAAAATAACCAAGGTAACAGACATATTAATAAAAACTAAAAAATTAAAATGGAACTGGATTGGACATATAACAAGAACAGACAATAGGAAATAAGGGTTCCTTTTTTGCCATTTTGGCTACGGAACCCTAAAAATGGACCAAGGACATAATGGATTGGTATCCTAGGAAAGGAAAGAGACGAAAAGGACGTCAGATAAAACGCTGGGAGGATGACCTTCCAAAAGGAGGAGATTTGCCAGGGACAGAGACAAATGGAAGGAGATGGGGGAGGCCTATGTCGAAGGACAACCTGACTAAATGTGTTTCTTTTGTTTTGATATAAAAATTGTATGGTAATAGTCAGTGAATAAAGGCTTTATTTATTTATTTATTACACTACTAACAACATCATCTCAGTTACTTTCAAAGGAATTTCCTTCGGGCTCACCTCGGAGGGGTCAGGAATTTTAGTATGTTTATCTCCTAACTAGTCTAATAAACAAAGTACCAAAGTCAAAATTTCTGCTTTCGACTTTTCCAAGCAGAATCATTCGTTTACTAGGCTAATATTATGTAGCATATTCTGTGACTGTAGTATATTTATACTTATATTTTTATTTGTAGATAAAAAATCATTTTTGTGTGACTCATTAAATACGGTATAATATTATTATATTTTATAGACTGATATTGACATTGGAGCAATTGGATCTTTGTTAGAACTATCAATCTATAAGATGGAAAATATTTCCACAACATATCCTGATGCAGATAATATAAAAGAGGAGTTGGACATAAAGACTGAACAATACGATGAATGTGGTAATGTATACTTAGATGTTATGTACCATACTATTTATAATTTATATGTATTCATATTCCAGATGGGCTACATTTGTAGTGTTTTGTTTGCCACTTAACTGCTCTGCCCCTTTTTAGGGCTCCGTACCCAAAGGGTGAAAACGGGACCCTATTCATGAGACTTCGATGTCTGTCCGTCTGTCTGTCTCCAGGCTGTAACTCAAGAACGGTAATAGCTAGAGAGTTGAAATTTTCACAGATTGTGTATATCCGTTGCCGCTATAACAACAAATAATAAAAGCAAAATAAAATTAATATTTAAGGGGGGCTCCCATACAACAAACGTGATTTTTTTGGCCTTTTTTGCTCTATATCAATAATAGCAACAGGTAGGCCCTTGAATTTTCCACAAAATCCTTAGTTTTACTTGTACTTTAATATTTAATAATAATATTAAAATAAAATAAAAATTTAAATTCCCATACAAAAAAAATACAATTTTTGGTCTAATTTTGCTCTATAATGGTACGGAACCCTTCGTGCGCGAGTCTGACTCGCACTTGGCCGATTATTACTTTGTGAAATTGAGTATAATGTATTTTATAATGATTACTAGCGGTCGCCCGTGGCTCCGCCCGCGTGGATGTCGGTTACCGCTGCAAAAAGCCTACCCAGGAAAAACACGGTCAGCAAAATGATTCCGAGGTCAAAATATATTTCACAGACTGGGACACCAACATCGACGACGCAGTCATACGCAGGCTGCACACTGCACAGATTGTCTTCCTCTCGCACCGCAGTGAGCGTCACCAAGAAGGCGTGCGCGCCTTGGTGACGCACAACGTTTTACTCATGCTTGAGTAAAATAAACGTTCAAATGTAGTCCAAAAAAAATCAAGATTTTTAGATAAAAAATGGGGCATTGTGCCTCACTCGACATAGACAGGTATAGTGTGTCGCAGACTTTTTCGTAGATATTTATAAGATCTATAATTAGAACATTTTATGGTTCTATCTTTTATGGTTCAGGCAGCGTACGCTTTTCTGGTTGATTTTTGTAAGTTTCAAATTTTAAATTAAATAGATAAAATGAAATAAAATGTAAAAATTAAATAATTATAGTTAATAAAATATTTACACATTTATGAAGGTAAATGTTTGCCGGGACAGCTAGAACTGTAACTAAAAAGGGTAAAATTATTATTTTTTAACAAAAAATTAAACCGACTTCCAAGGTAAAAACAAAAGAAAGTGATATTCTTAAAAATAATCTAAAAAGAATCAAATAATTCCTATTCCTTATTATAGTGCAGTCTTCAGACTTAGCCTAAACCTCAACTATTTCTGTACTCAATCTTGCTTTTGAAGTCGGTACCAGCTTACTTTAGCGTAAGTTCTATGTCATGGATCTCAGAACTTTTCCGGGCTGGTAGCGACTTCAAAAGTACGAAGATTGAGTACAAAAATAGTTGAGGTTTAGGCTAAGTCTGAAGACTGCACTATAATAAGGAATAGGAATTATTTGATTCTTTTTAGATTATTTTTAAGAATATTACTTACTTTTGTTTTTACCTTGGAAGTATGTTTTAATTTTTTGTTAAAAAATAATAATTTATTTAAAAATCTTGAATTTTTTTTGGACTACATATTTTAAATTCGTTTATTTTACTCATGCTATTAATCCTTCTCAAAATAAATTATTTTATCACTAAGTACAGTTTATGTAGATAATATTTGGTCTTTGAATTATTAAAATTGGACGTTTGGTTTTGAAATTATGGCGAAATTAAAATATTACGATAGTTGGCGTCACCAAGGCGCGGCGGCGGGGCCGCGAGAGGAAGACAATCTATTGTAGATTGTAGAAATGACAATTCTGTACTTTAAAGATATTATAATCGGCCAAGTGCGAGTTGGACTCGCGCACGAAGGGTTCCGTACCATTATAGAGAAAAATAAGGCCAAAATTTGTGTTTTTTGTATGGGAGCCACACTTAATTTTCAGGGTTCCGTACCCAAAGGGTAAAAACGGGACCCTATTACTAAGACTTCGTTGTCTGTCCGTCTGTCCGTCTGTCTGTCTGTCGCCAGGCCTCTCTCAATCTCAAGAACCGCTGTAGCTAGACTTCTGAAATTTTCACAGATTGTGTTTATCTGTTGCCGCTATAACAACAAATACTAAAAACAAAATAATATTAATATTTAAGGGGGGCTGCCATACAACAAACGTGATTTTTTCGGCCTTTTTTGCTCGATATCAATAATGGCAACAGGTAGGCACTTGAAATTTTCACAGAAGATTTCGCAGAAGAATATATGTGTTCTTTAATAATTAATAATAATATTTAAATAAAATAAAAAATTAAGGAGGACTCCCATACAAAAAACACAATTTTTGGCCAATTTTTGCTCTATAACGGTACGGAACCCTTCGTGTGCGAGTCCGATTCGCACTTGGCCGATTTTTTATTTTATATTCTATACATATAAAATTACAAGTCCTGACTGACTGACTGACTGATTCATCATCGCAGAGCAAAAACTGTTAAAGTTACAGCCACGAAATTTGGTGAGCAGGGTTGTTTTATTAACTAGACACCCACTAAGGAAGAAATTTACAAATTTTAACCTGAAGGGGGTGAAATAGGGGTTGAAAGTTCGTATGAAAGTCCGTCATTTCTTAAGTTAGAAACATGAATCTTTATTTTTGGGTTACTGAATAAAAACAAATGAATACGTATTTAAGCGTTTTTGGAAATTCTACCCCCAAGGGGTTGAAATTGGGGTTCAAAGTTTGAATGAAAGTCCGTCATTTCTTAAGTTAGAAACATGAAACTTTATTTTTAGGTTACTGAATAAAAATGAATTAATACGTATATTTTAAGCGTTTTGGGAAATTCTGGCCCCAAGGGGGTGAAATCGGGGTTGAAAGTTTGAATGAAAGTCCGTCATTTCTTAAGTTAGAAACATGAAACTTTATTTTTAGGTTACTGAATAAAAATGAATTAATACGTATATTTTAAGCGTTTTGGGAAATTCTGGCCCCAAGGGGGTGAAATCGGGGTTGAAAGTTTGAATGAAAGTCAGTCATTTCTTGAGTTAGAAACATGAAACTTTATTTTTGGGCTACTGATTAAAAATAAATAGATACTTATTTAGGCGTTTTTGGAAATTCCACCCTCAAGAGGGGACAATTTCACCCTCTTGAGGGTTGACAGTTTGTATGAAACTTGACAATTTTAAACCGATCGGGCTGAGACTGTGTATGTATAAAGATACTATGACGTAGGCTCAGACTCAGAAAGGAATTTAATAAATTCCACCCTAAGGGGATCATCCCTTAGATGAAAGTTTTTAAAAATTTTCTTAGACTTTCGACTGATTGAACTGAAATTATTATAGATTTGAGCTTCTATGATCTAGGCGTTCGCTTTAATAGGATTTGAGTTACTGAATAAAATCGTAGCTAAAAGTTAATTCTGTACATTTAATATTTTTTAAAAATTTGGGACGTGATCTAACTATGCTAACGCGGACGAAGTCGCGGGTAACAGCTAGTTATAATTAAATATTGAAGTACACATAAAAGTAAGGATTGTGTGAAAAAATCAAGTACCTACCTGTTTCTTTTAATGAGAAACTTTCTATTATTGATATAGAGCAAAATAGGCCAAAAAATCACGTTCGTTGTATGGGAGCCCCCCTTAAATATTTATTTTATTTTGTTTTTAGTATTTGATGTTATAGCGGCAACAGATATACACAATCTGTGAAAATTTCAACTCTCTAGCTATTACCGATCTTGAGTTACAGCCTGGAGACAGACAGACAGACAGACGGACAGACAACGAAGTCTTAGTAATAGGGTCCCGTTTTTACCCTTTGGGTACGGAACCCTAAAAAAAGAGGAATTCATTAGAATTCTACATTATTTCTGCTGAATAAAGGCCATTAGGTAAAATAATTTTTCAAATCGGTCCAGTAGTTTCGGAGCCTATTCAATTCAAACAAACAAACAAAAAATCAAATCTTTCCTCATTATAATATTAGTAGTCCGGGTGCCCTAGAACAAATTTTTTGTGATTACTAACAAGCTCATATTCCGTGAGTGGCTTCATTTTGATGAGACGCCCAACAATTTCCTCTGCGAAAATTCTTGAAAGTGGTAGCTAACGGAGGTAGAAAAGACAAAAGGTGTCGATTTGGTGATCCTAAAATATTTATTACTAACGGGTGTTTAATCTAAAGATAATTATCTAAATGATAGGAAAACACCTTTGTCCTATAAAATATATGGTTTGATTAAAGAGTTCCTCCTCTTTCAACATATTGTATCGATGACGAGTAATTTTTTTAATTACTAACCAGCTGATTTTTTGTATATTGATTGGTTAATATTTATATAGTTTATCAGTCGTATTGTCCCCCAAATACCGTGGTACGTTATCCTAGTCCTACGCTTGAAAGTAGTAGTACAGATCCTTGATGTAAAAATAGCGTGGCACGCTATGGCGATGCTCCAATTGAATATTATAAACACACCGGCAAAATTAGAGGAACAAAACAAAATTATTCGCTGTTTTTTATATATATTTTATTTATTTATTTAATAATCGATAGTTAAAAAATAAAACTTATATAAATTTAGGGCATAAAATCGTGTAAAAAGAAAAAATCAGCAAAGATAAAAATTAAGAAAATCTTTGAAATTTCAATAGTAAGTTTTTAAGTTAAATTCTCGATTTTTACTTAAGAAATGCTATGTTGAAAGCGTTTAATGCCTTCTATAGATCTCAAGAGGGCCTGGATACGCCATTCCATGCTTGCATTTTGATTGTCAATAATTTCCTGTGGGATATTCTCCTACTCCTCCAGTAGCGCCAACTCGAGCTCCTGAACAGATTTTGGAGCTGGAGGTTTAACTCGTACCGTTCACCCATTGATGTGCCACACGTCCTCAATCGGATCCATATCCGTAGACCGTGCTGGCCTCTTCACCTGGGCTACGCCAGCATAATTTAGGTAATGCCCGATTTTTTTACTGTATGGACGCGCATAAAATTGAAGCTACTGCCTAAAACTGTGTAAAAGGCACAACATACAGTTCTAGGACGTTTGTGCTTTAGCCATGTACTGTCAAAGTACCATAATTAACAATCATCAGCTCTGTGCGGGCTCCAAATCATATGCCACCCCCCCAAACCATTACGATGCCTGAATGATAGGCCACTGTTTCCGTTAAGTTTGATGGTCTATAGCGTTACGATTTATCCACATTCCTTATCGCCTGTCAACAAAAAGCGGCCAAGTGCGAGTTGGACTCGCCCATGAAGGGTTCCGCAGCAGCAATAAGGTTTATTTTTATGAAATTAAAAGGTTTTTGATTTATTTTTACATTTCAGTCGATTTAATGAAATTTATATTAAGGTTTACCATTTATGACGTATAAAAAAAACTACTGGATAGATCTCGTTCAAACCAATTTTCGTTGGTAGTTTTTATAGTAATCTACATCATATATATTTTTTAGAATTATCATGCCCCTACTTTAGAAATTAGAAGGGGGGGGACACACATTTTACCACTTTGGAAGAGTGTCTCTTGCAAACTATTCAGGTTGGAAAAAATTATATTAGAAACCTCAATATGATTTTTGGCGACCTATCCATAGATACCTCACACGCATAGGTTAGATGAAAAAAAAATTTTTTTCTTTCAGTTGTACCTATGAAGACCCCTAAAATTTTTAATATTTTTCCATTTTTGCATCAAAATCTTAATGCAGTTCACAGACTACAACTACTTACCAAGTTTCAATAGTATATTAGTAGTTTCGGAGAAAAGTGGCTGTGACATACGGACGGACGGACAGACAGACAGACATGACGAATCTATAAGGGTTCCTTTTTTGCCATTTTGGCTACTGAAGAGTCTTAGGAAAAATCTGCTGGTTAGTAAAATTTTTGACTCGTCATCGATACATGTTGAAAGAGGGGAAACTCTTTGATCAAACCATATATTTTGTAGGACAAAGGTGTTTTCCTATAATTTAGATAATTATCTTTAGATTAAACACTAAACCAATCTGTTAGTAATAAATATTTTAGGATCACCAAATCGACACCTTTTGTCCTTTCTACCTTTGTTAGCTACCACTTTTGAGAATTTTCGAAGAGAAAATTGTTGGGCGTCTCATCAAAATGAAGCCACTCACGGAATATTAGCTTGTTAGTAATCACAAGAAATTTTGTTCTAGGGCTCCCTTATTATAGTGTAGATGTAGATAAATTATAATTTACTAATCAATTATTAACAATCATTGATTAGTTTTTCAGCTTGTAATCTTAAATTTTTTTCTTATAGAAATAACAATTGAAGAACAAACTATAGAAAATACATATGCGTATGGGGAAGATTATGCACCCGTGTTAGAATTTGAAGATGATGATGTGTCAGATAGTGATGCTGTTTGCAAACAGGAATCATTGAGTGTTAACCGCATTGATGATTGGCAAGGCTCAAGGGTGCTTGAATTGAAATTAGTAAAGTTGAGTCAAAGTGTCATTGACAAGTATGTACGCCAAAGTCCCCCCACGCAGCACACAGCCACAGAGGAACATGTTGGGGACAAGGGGAAGTGCGCTGGTGAACAGAGCGTAGACAATGAGGACAAAAAGGCACAGTACAAGAGTCACAAGGAACAACTCATCTGTGATGTTTGCTTAAAAATGTTTCCGTATAAAAGCGGCTTGCTAAGGCACATCCGGACACATACTGGTGAGAAACCATATGAATGTGATAAATGTCAAAAGAAAATTGGAACAAAAGAACATTTCAAAGTACATATGCTAATTCATACTGGTGAGAAACGTTATAACTGTGATATATGTCAAAAGAAATTTGGAACGAAAAGCCACTTCAAATTACACATGTTAATTCATACTGGTGAGAAACGATATAACTGTGACATATGTCAAAAGAAATTCTTCAGAATAGGGGAGTTAAATAAACACTTAATAATTCATACTGGTGAGAAACCATTTAACTGCAATATTTGTCAAACGAAATTTAGAAGAAAAGAGCAGTTAAAAATACACATGCCAATTCATACTGATGAGAAACCATATAACTGTGACATATGTCAAAAGAAATTCTTACGAAAATCGGATTTAAAAAGTCACTTATTAATTCATACTGGTGAGAAACCATATAACTGCAACATTTGTCAAAAGAAATTTAAAAGAAAAGGCAACTTACGAGCACACTTGGTAATTCATACTGGTGAGAAACCATATAACTGCAATATTTGTCAAAAGAAATTTGGAAGAAAAGACAACTTACAAGGACACTTGCTAATTCATACTGGTGAGAAACCATATAACTGCAATATATAATTATGTCAAAAGAAGTTCACAGCATGCAGCTACTTATAAAGACATTCAGTAATTCATACTGGTGAGAAGCCATAACAATAGGGCATTTTCCATCTTTTAATTTTTAGAATCTGCAATAGATGGCGTAACGATAGACACTTCTAGATACGCAAATACCTTCAAATTCGCCAAGTGTGGCACTGACATTTGCCTATTTGTGCAAAGTTAATTGCTGGCATTTGCCTAATATTATGTAAGCGTGTATTGTCTGAATAAAGGCTTTTATTATTATTATAAAAAATAAAATATCATTTTATTCAAAATAGGTATCATAAATACTCTTTTTGAATGTCGTAGAAATAAGGAAGAAACTAATATCCTACCACCTGTTTGGGAACTAGCCCGGCGAGAAGAACCGGCGTAAGAAACTCGCACGGGGCCCACTTTTTTATGTGTATCAAAATAATCGTAAGATCCCAAAACAAGTATGGGCTTATAGGCCATTGACCTTTTGTCCGGATTTGGAACTTGGTTTTTAAACGGACACTATTGAACTGTTACCCAAATGGGTAGCTTCAATCATACATAATACAATATTTAAATATTATAATGGGTGATTTTTTTAAGAGGTATAAGATTTGTTTTAAAAAAACATATTAAAGAAAAAAGATTAAATCTGTATTGGAATAGATAGTACGATCAATATAATTTAATGTTTAAGATGAGTTCATGAAAATGTTGGCCGCGGCTCCGCTTTGGATGGTCCATGCGCAAGGTCCAATTTTATCACACCCTCTCCAACATATCGACCGGTATTTCACAAATAAAATATGCTTAAATACTGGCTGCCAGTGCGTCAATCGTTGCTGGTTTATCCCTGTAGACATGAGCCTTAACATGGCCCCACAAGAAATAGTCCAAAGGCGTTAAATCACACGATCTTGGCGGCCAATTGACGACGGCCTTAAAACGTGAGATAAACTGTTCACCGAAGACGGCTCTCAATTGGGCCCTTGTTTCGTATGTGGCATCGTCTTGTGGAAACCACAGTTCAGACATGTCTAATTCTTCAATTTTGGACAAAACTAAATCGTGCATCATCGCACGGTAGCGCTCGCCATTCAAAGGAAGAAATGCGCGATGCGCTCTCTTAACCGAGCATGAATTTCGATAGTAAAATTCAACAATTTGTAAGCGTTGTTAAAAAAAATAAAATAAAAAATAAAAATTATTTTATTTCTGAATAGATTTTAAAAAAATGCTTTCAGAACGTTGATACTACTGGTGCCTACCACCGGTTCGGGAACTAGCCCGGCGAGAAGAACCGGCGTAAGAAACTCGCACGGGGCCCACTTTTTTACCAAAAAAAGTGAGAAAAAAATTAATCTTTTAAAATAAAATTTACAATGCTGTAACTTAAAATATACAATGTCAAGATACATACATAATTGTTTAAGTCATACAATAGTGTAGAAGTAGCCTTGCAAGCAGCCATCCTACTTCCAAGATGTGCCATCATTTATGAAATCATTGACCTTATAATAGGCTTTGGCACACAAACGCTCTTTGACTACTTTCTTAAATTTATTAATGGAAAGATTTTGAACGTTTTCTGGGATTTTATTGAAAAGGCGTATACATTGACCTTTAAAAGATTTACTGACTTTACTAAGTCTGATCACTGGCAAATCTAGCTTGTGCTTATTTCTGGTGTTTCTACAATGAATGTCACCTTTGGCTTTAAATTTACATATATTTTTTCTAACATATAATACATTATCCAAAATGTATTGAGAAGCTACTGTCATAATACCAATTTCTTTAAACTTTTCTCTCAAAGATTCAAATGTAGACATTTTGTAAATTGAACGTATAGCTCGCTTCTGCAGCACAAAAATAGTATTAATGTCGGCAGCGTTTCCCCATAAAAGGATACCATACGCCATTCGACTGTGAAAATAGCTAAAGTATACTAATCGCGCAGTGTCTTCGTCAGAAATTTCCCTAATCTTTCTGACTGCATATGCTGCAGAACTGAGTCTATCTGCGAGTTTAGCAATATGAGGACCCCACTGTGATTTGCTATCTAGTGTAATACCTAAAAACACAGTAGTGTCCACCAAATTCATTTTCTCATCATTTAATAGTACATTGGTTTGAACTTGCCGTACATTGGGCAAAGTAAACTTTAAACATTTAGTTTTCGTAGAATTCAAAAGTAAATTATTAACATTAAGCCAATGTACTATTTTTGAAAGAGTACTGTTTACCTCGTCGTAATTAGACTGTTGTCTCTTCACTTTAAAAATAAGTGAAGTGTCATCAGCAAAGAGTACTATTTCATTATCATTGTCCTTAACTAGATAAGGTAGGTCATTTATGTAGATGAGAAAAAGAAATGGGCCCAAAATAGATCCATGTGGGACACCTAATTCTATTTTGGTTCCATTAGATCTCTTATTATTAATTTCAACCCTTTGAGTCCTATTTTTGAGGTAAGATGTCAAAAGGTTGAGTGCTGAGTCCCTTATGCCGTGGTGGTGCAATTTCCTAATTAATGTAGCGTGTTCGACACAGTCGAAGGCCTTAGAGAGGTCACAGAAGACGCCTAAGGCATCCTGCGATTCCTCCCAAGCTTCAAATATACTACATAGAAGACCTATACCAGCATCCGTTGTGGAACGACCCTTAGTAAAACCGTATTGATTTTCGTGTAATAAATTATTTGTATTAAAGTGCACCAATAGCTGTTTCAAAATTATTTTTTCAAATATTTTGCTAAGAGTCGGTAAAATTGATATAGGTCTGTAATTTGTCGGATCAGACTTAATTCCCGCTCTAAATAAAGGTATAACCTTGCTGTGCTTCATTAAGTCAGGAAAAACACCATTCTCTATACAGTTATTAAAAATCATTGCTAGATGAGGAGCTATGATGTCAATTATTGATTTAATAATTTTTGTAGACATGCCCCAAAGATCAGTGGTATTCTTAATGTTTAATAATTTAAAAGCATCAATAATGTCTTTGGGGTCAATATCTTTAAACTTAAAATTGACATTACATTCCTTTACATTATCTTTGAGTATTTTTTCGGCAGCTGCAGGTGAGGAGTTTAAGTTTTTCGTAGTTGAGACCGGAATGTCAGCAAAGAACTTTTCAAAGGCCGTCGCAACTTCTAAATCATTGGTAATTTTTTTATTTTCAAAAAAGAGTTGAAAATCCGAGCTACGACAGGTGACGTTTCCAGTCTCACCAGCTATTACCTTCCAAGTAGTTTTAATTTTATTTTTGGAATTTTTAATCTTTTCTTTATGTACATAGCCTTAGCAGCTTTGCAAACTTTTCTAAAAGTTTTAGAATAGTTTTTAACGTATTCTTAATGATTAAACGAACTTACTTGTACGTGAAGTTCTATCATAATTATACGAAGTGTTTCGTCCGAAGAGATTAGTATCTAAATATTATTTTCTAAAACACAATGTAGTCTCGCGTTAAGTGACACCACCTCGCACTATAGTTGAAAGCTGTCAACACAAAAAAAAAAAATCGTTATACCCTACCGAACTCAACTTCCCCCAGACCGGAGGGCCGGCTTCATTTAGTTGAGATAAACAATAATAATAGATAATAATTATTGTGATATTTCTTAGACTCATAGAAGGGTTGTTTTGGGTGGGTGGGTATCACTAATCTCTTCGGACGAAACACTTCGTATAATTATGATAGAACTTCACGTACAAGTAAGTTCGTTTAATCATTAATTATACTCGTGTTTCGTCCTCAAGATTAGTATCTAAATATTATTTTCTAAAACACAATGTAGATGTTTAGAGTAAGAAATATCACACAGGTATTTATAAATAAAAACCTATGAGTAAGTATATTAAAATATTATAATCCGAAATAGAAAATTCTTGGAGCTATCACAACTTCTTATACTTTATATTTAAATTAAAGCTAGTTTTATTAAATCTTATTTAATCAGTGAACACAAAGACTTAGCTAGAGTAATATTATGATTCTCTACAATTGGTCTGTCATAGAATTTAGCGAAGGTAGTGGAATTGCCGCTCCATCCTGCAGTTTGCCTGATGGTATCGAGGTTAACGCCTAGCTTTTTTGCCATCGAGGTAGAAGCATGACGAGTACTATGCGATGAGAAAATAGATAAGTCAATTCCACTATCTTTTAAAGTTGATTTTATCCAGCGGCTAATAGTTTGGCTGGAAACAGTTTTGTAAGGTTTGCGAATACTAATAAACAGTTCTTTGGACTTTCGCAGATCTTTTGTTTTCTCTATATAGACTAAGAGTGTCAGCTGGACAGATTTCGGGGCGTTCATCGAAAAACGGTAAATACAAAATTGGTTGCTTTGTGCCTATTCTAGAAGACTTTATAAAATCACATATTTTTATAATAACTTGATTATTAGAAATGACAATTTCATCTACTTTTATTTTAGAGATAGTTTGTACTCTGTGAGCGGTTACTAGAGCAAGCAATGTGACACACTTTCTAGATAATTGTTCTAAGGATAAATTTTGATTAGGAAACCATGAAGCTAAATAATTAATCACTACACTAACGTCCCATGTATAATTGTAACGAGGCAATGGTGGTTTTAATTTGTAAACACCTTTACAAAATCTAGAGATCCTATCGTCAGCTGATATATTTTGGATAATTAATGACAGAGCGGATCGATAACTATTAATAGTTCCATACTGCCCCCCATCATCATAAACTTCCGTCAGGAATTTTAATATTACCGGGATAGACGGTTGGTACACATGAACAGAGTTAATATGACAAAATACATACCACTTTTTAAAACAAACATCATATTGTTTGAGTGTATTGTCCGACAGGGAAGCTATCATTATCTCTATTGCGGATTGTGGGATACCTCTTTGCAGCATCGCCTTCCCGATAAAATTCCTGCAACCAGGGTAAGGTGGCTGTGTATGTTTCTGGAATTAGGTATAATAAAATTATTAGAATCTATTTTCACTAATTTTGATGTTAACAATTGTGTAAACATGGGGTACCAGGGTTGTGTAGGCCAATCCGGTACGACTACGATCCCTTTTGCCCTATCTGTAACAATTTTTCTCAATACTTTGAGAACCACCGCTACAGGGGGAAAGGCGTAAAAATTTAGTTTAGACCAATCCAAGGTAAAGGCATCAATAGCAAAGGCGTCTGGGTCTCTATGCCAAGAGACGAACTTACTACACTTTTTGTTGATTCGAGTAGCAAACAAATCAATTTGAGGAAAAAATGAAAGTGTGTTCACCAATGTTTTATAACTATCCACCGATAGTTCCCATTCTACATCTGGATGAATTCGTCTAGATTCTTTATCTGCTATGGTATTTTCACTCGATTTGATATAAGAAGCGAAAACAAATATTTTGCGGTTTTCACACCACTGCCATATGTCCTTGGCGACTCTAGAAAGGTGAGGGTATTGTATACCGCCCATACGGTTTATATAACTGACCGCTGTGGTATTATCGATACGCATTAATATTTGACAGTTCCTGTAATCTTTAGCAAAAATTTTAAGGGAATAAAGTGCAGCCAAAAGTTCAAGATGATTAATATGTAGATTAAGCTCTGTAGTAGACCACCGACCGTTAGCAGTTTGGTCCTCACAACACCCGCCCCACCCCGTTGTTGAGGCGTCAGAGAATATTTCCACACGATATTGGTCATCTTTGATTTTATGAGAAGAATGATCTATATTATTAATCCACCAATTTATGTCCGGCAATAATGAATCGGGCAGGGACATAATTTTGTCGTAATCGTCGTTATTTTTTAGATTAAGGTATTTACATCTTTCAAGTTCTTTGGTATATAACCAGCCATATTCTATTGCCGGACATGCAGAAACTAACAAACCTATAAGTTTAGCAAATGTCCTTATTTTAAAACGATTTAAATTTTTTATTTTTAAAA
Organism: Plebejus argus; assembly: GCA_905404155.3. Taxonomy (NCBI): domain Eukaryota; kingdom Metazoa; phylum Arthropoda; class Insecta; order Lepidoptera; family Lycaenidae; genus Plebejus; species Plebejus argus. The sequence continues at coordinate 8,543,740 of FR989948.1, read as the reverse complement.
GTTCAGATTTAATTCGTATTCTTTTTTCTAGCGGTAGACTTAAGGACCATTTATTGATATCAATAATATAACCTAAGTACTTTACCGAATTTGATGGATGTATTACACTTTTTTCATTATTTATAATAAATCCTAGGCATCTTTTAAATCGAGCGTAGCTAAATAACAATTTCTTGAGATTAATTTTAAAACTGTACGGATATCCTCTAACTTAAAATGACGGGTATTTATAAAACTATTCAAATTCTTTAAATTTAAAATGAATCTCATTTTTCCGTTTGGCTTAGGTATTAAAAATACACGGGATACAAATTGTTCTTGACAAGGTTCACAACGAGAAATAGCACCTATTAATAGTAAACTATCAACGGCTTCTCGTAATTCTATTGAAGGTGAATTTAAAACTTGTACACTATTTTGATGAACTGGATCGTTAAATTTAATTTGATATCCTTTAATGCAGGACAATACAGACCGATCAGATGTAATAAGCGTCCATCGCTTATAAAATCGAGCAAGTCTGCCCGCGTAACGTACCTCGTCTATTGGCGGCGGCTCTGTTTGGAGTGCCGCGAATATTTGAGCAGCTTGCCTCGGAGGTGGAGCCCTCGGAGCAGCAGACTGTTGATGTCGCGGCGCTTGGCCCGTCGGCTGTCTGCGAGCCGAGGTCCCCGCCTTCCAGTTTAAATTATGCCTTGTCGGTGCAGGTTTTACCTGTTTTTGTTGTTCTACCTTCAGGTCTGAACTAGACTTCGAAACTGCTTTAGCAGTTTTCAACGTTTCGGCTAAGTTTTCGCCAAATAGATAACTGTCAATCTTTGTCAAATCTAGGTGGTCTTTTAAATTCTTTTTAACGAAGTTTAAGGCTAAATTTCGCCTAGCAGTCGATTGAGAGTGCTGTATGTCGCATAATAAGCGACCCAGGTCCATTAAATCTCGCATTAAAGCGTTGTTATCGCACTTATTAATTAAAAGATTTGACATTATAGATCCCAACGACGAAATAGCTGCCGCCATCTGGTGTTGTCTGTATTCGATGGCTTTGTCGCGTTTGACCACTGAATCCGATAGGGCCGCTTTAATTTCGGCATTAAGGCGTGGCGCTGAAATGTTAATGCAATTGCCTGGGACCTTATGTTTCTCAATTAAAAGTTTACGGTTAGTTTTGTCCAAACCGGAAGTACAAATGTGTGTAAATCTAGATGCAATTTCTTTATGTATTTCAGGCCCGTAGGTGACGGCCGTTGATGGGTCTTCACCTAAAATCTCTATTAACTCGTTTTGTGGCCTTTCATCATTTGAAGGAACATTTTCGGTCACGGGAACAACATCCGTTGAAGTTCCCGGACATGGCTGTTCCGGTACATCCGGAACAGCGTTTTCGATCGGAAAAGAGTTATTTATTTCCACTGGTATATTGCCTTCCGTTTCTGGAATACAAGAAATAAATATGTCTTGTATAATTCTACATCTATATAGCCCAAGCGACTATTCTGATGCAAAATATTAATAACCGTTGACCCACTACATCTATATAGCCCTGGTGACTATTCTGATGCAAGGAATTGGTTATAATAATGATTTTTAAAATTTTATTTTTAAATCCTTACCGTTAAGAACTTCCGGTGCGATTCCGATTGATGCTACCGATGAATTTGAAGAACTACTTGACGAACTGGAGCTGGATCTTGATCTTCTATTATAATAGCGATCACGTTTTATTTCTTTTTCTAATTTCCTCAATTTTTTAACTATATAATCGAGATTATTATCGTCACTTTGCCTTTTAGACATTTTTAATTATTATTGTTTTATTATTAAAATTTTAATATTTAATTTTAAATTAAATAGCAGTTTTAAGTTTTTTAAATAAACTAAACGTGAAACCAAATGAGATGCGAAGTGGTTGAGCACTAAATTGCGAATGAAGCCGGCCCTCCGGTCTGGGGGAAGTTGAGTTCGGTAGGGTATAACGATTTTTTTTTTTTGTGTTGACAGCTTTCAACTATAGTGCGAGGTGGTGTCACTTAACGCGAGACTACATTGTGTTTTAGAAAATAATATTTAGATACTAATCTTGAGGACGAAACACGAGTATAATTTAAATGCTGCACTATTATTAAAGCATTTTTCTTCATATAGATTATACAACCTTTGCCTGCTTATTTTGATTCCTGCAGTCGCCCATTTAGTAAAATTATTATTATTTTTGTTATTGTTTCTAACCGTTACTGAGGTAAACACATTGTTAAATTGAGTTCTTATTATCTTAAATAATTTATTAAAAGCTTCATCTGAGCTATTCGACCCATTTAATAATTGAATACTTGAACTTAGTTTATTTCTAAACTTCTCAATACGTTTAGTATTCACAGGAATAAATACAAGCTTTTCCTCTAAGTTACTATCACAATTTGTATTTGTAGTGTATGCGCAGAGTATCTATATAGTAGATACTTATCATTGTCTCACGAACACCGAGTAGTAGGGTGCAGTCTATATAAGTGTCTGTCTGGCTGCCAACGAGTCAGTCGTGCAGTGACAGTCAGAGAGTGAAGACGTGTACCTATGGTCGTACTGGATGTTGTAGTGAGCCAGTGTCTCGAGGATTCTACAAGTGGCGACGATGATGAACAATTAAGGTATGGAAAATGATATATTTTAAAAAAAGGGAAGGAAGATCTAAATGTATTTATAGTTCGTATCAGAGATTGAAATTTGTAAAGCGGACAAAACTAATACGCTTACGTTTTGATTGTTTTCTTACCTTTCGAATATTACAAGATATTTTATAACGCGTGCAATGAGTAACTGAACAACCGTTAAAATGGTTTCTGTAAATGGAACACCAACATCACACCAATCACTTAGTTTATTAATCAAACAGGAACTGCAGTGGTTACTTATATTATTGTAGTAGAAATTTATTCCAGATTAATTTAATGTTTCATTATCACCTATCCAAGATGAGTAAACAAAATAAGGCTCACGGTTCGTTCGATTTCGAACCGTCCTAGCGAAAGTTTCTCTCTAAAAGTGTTTGTGTAAAAGTGAAGTGTGATTTAAAATAATTAATGGTACTCGTTAAATATTACTTTTGAGAATAAGTTTGTGAATTTGAATATTTCTTCAAGTAAAGATTTTGTATCAAACTTTTAGCTATATATTTAATTTTAAAATGTTTGGAGTTGTGGCGGTACCCACATTCGCCTAACATTCCTGCATCGCGCTATCGAAGTTTTCTGAGCGCGTCGGTATATATACGACAACTGAATTGTATTACGTGGGCTCCGGCCTGACCGGGCATAACACCTCGCCTGGTCGTAAGATCTTCCTTTGGGCCTCCACGCATTATAAACCCACATTGGTGACCCCGACGTGATGAAACATTGAATCTGTTGTTCTTATTTATTTTGTTACGTTATTTCATAAATTTTGCTAATAATTGCATAATCGGTACTTACATTTAAATTTGTATTTAAACACTGATGTCACTTCACTAATCACCACACTAAATAATTATGAGCACTAGAAGTCCAGAGCACTGCACAAGTTAACACTTAGCGATACTGAAGAGACTGATTGAAGCTCTCCAATTTAATAACCACGAAACAAAAAGGGATGCACCGGAGTGGAGTTGGGCGCGCGTTGAGTGTACTAATAATTACAATCGATTTGCAATTTTCTTGTTTCGGTACGCAGGTAAGTGGAATTTAATTTGAACTTATTTAAATTTAATCTAAGAGGTTTAAGTATTCTACTTTGGTGGTAGGAGTATACGTCATGATAGGTTCTTTGATGTGTCTTATATTTTATATGGAAATTATCTGTTATTGTAAAAGTCAGTGAATAATACTAAATTCATATTTTATTATGATACAGTCATGGATGCAATAATGAATAGAACTTTAAGACAATAACCCAAAATATTTTGTACAAAACAAGTACAATAATAATCACAGCGTTCTCAATAAATAAGTGGTGCCTAAATGTAACAGCGCGCTAAATTACCATATAAAGGAAACGTTGGAAAACTAGACTTAATAGCAATGAACCTTAAAGTATTCAAAAGAAAATTTAATGGCTTTTAAGCTAATCTTTTAATGAAGTAAAGATAATTATAATGTGGATAGTTCCTTGTTAATATATTGTGTATGACGTTCTACAGTTTTCCCTATTTTCTACGGTACAAAAAAAAAAAAAAAAAGAGAAGAGAGAAATAAATTGAAAGACATTAGACATTATAATTATTATTTTGTAAAGTGTTCCTGTGTTGTAATATTAAGACCAAATTGTAAAATATTTGGCAAATAATAATAATATTATAATTGTTATAATATATTCAATGTTAAGGACTTTTTAAATTATTGAGCTAAGAACGGTTCTTAAGAATTATAGGAATAGTGCTCCTCAATCTCAATAGTAGGTATGTGGAATAAATACAACCTACTTTATTATTTATGTTGTGATAATAAGCAACAATAAGACTATAAAAAATTATTAGGGTTTAAATTATAATATGGAAACTTCTTCAAACAAGAATTGACAAAAAATATATACAAACAATATACTAAATCAGGTTAATGTGGAGCTAACCGGTAAGACTAAGATCGATCTTACAATAAAGTTACAAGTAACAAAATCATATAGAGGAAATAATAAATACATTATTTGAGGGTAGTGTTGTTGTGTTAAATTGGGTCAGTGCCATAATATAAATTAGTACAGTAGACATCTTTATGCACCCAATTTCGACATGCTCGTACATTGCAGTGTTTTCCGATAGCCCGAATGTTCGGGGTAATATAAATTTAATTACTTAATCATAATAATCATAATAATAAAGACTTAAATCTAATGTAGCTCGTCGCTGTGTTGATTTTCCGGATGCCTTGAGTGAGTTTACCGTATGATCCTATAATAGCTTGCAAAACAAGCTAGGTAAAAATGATGCAATGTACGTTACACTTTATACTTACTTTTATTGTTGCTTTCTATTCATAGAATAGAACCCTTGGAATAAAAATATTTTAATACGTTTAATATGTAGTAGTAAAAATAAACAGTTATACATTGTGTGACAAGTTGCGTAGTATATTTACAGTGCAGGTACAGAATATGTCACGTGATAAAGACATTCAAGACCTCGTTCTTTAACATGTTAACATCAGTATATAATATATAAACTGAAGACAAAAGGAAACGTTAGAAATTGAGTAAAGTAAAGTTTAATTTTCGTGTGTTGATGACAAATCATGAGACGGAGATTATTCCCTAATAAAATATAAAATTCTCGTGTCACAATGTTAATCCTCTCCGAAACGGCTTTACTAATTATTCTTACCAAATTTTATATTATGCATATACAGTAGGTCTGAGAATCGGCTACTATAAGTGCATTTGTGAATAAAAATAGTAAATTATTAATTTTCGACTCGAGACTGACGGCGACCATTATTGTTTGTGTGACGGAACAGCGATAGACGTGCCATACTAATTATTTAGTCATTACTACATTACAACTACAAGTAATTTATATGACAGGGTAAAGTTTGCCGGATCAGCTAGTATTATAATAATTATTAAATAATATTAATAAAAAAGAAAGTACGTGAATTGGTTCTCTGGTTTTGAACACAGAGTTGGACTGCCAAAAATTTTTTTTTGAAAATGGAAGGGGAAGAAGTATAAATGGAAAATTGCGGTCCAATTTCTTTTTCGTTTTATTTTATCTGGATCATGAATCTAATTTATCTAGTAGTAAATTGATATCGAGAGATGTGTGTATTTATTCATTGATAAATCTTAAATTTTCTTTTCATGAAACGTTGAGATGTAAAATTATTACAGAAAAAATATTTTGACCAAAATATATTCCTAATAATTATTAAAAGGTCTATGTTGGGTCTATGTATATTTAGATAAAGTTTTACTGTTATTGAAGTTCTTGTAAACAATATATTAGAAATAAACTTTGAATAATCGATGTAAGCGGAGTAATCTCCTAGCAAGAAAGACTTTGAAACTAATTATTTTGCAATAACAAATGCGTAAAACAAAGAAAGTTTACTTTGAGTTTAAATATTGAATATGAATATGGAAATATTGACAAAACGATAATATCAGTATGGTAATAAAATATATTGTCAATAATGCAAACAAATACAGAGTATGTCAGAAATTAGAGGGTATGTTTGTAATAATTGGATTTGATGATGCAGTCGCGTAATCGAAATCCTTTAGTGAAGATAGATAATAAATCTAAAAGAAAAATTGGAAGGATTACATATTATAATGCAAATGCAGATGCTTTGAGGCTGACCTTCGCGACCTTCAGGTCGGTAGCTGGCAGGAGGTAGCTAGGTAGCAGGACAGGGCTCAATGGCGGAAGCTCATTTTGAAGACCAAGATCCACTTCGGGTCGCTGAACCAGCGGAGCTAGTTAGTTGGGTAGTTGTAAATACTTAGTTATTCGATTAGATGACGGCACTTGCTATTATGTGAACGTCAAATTACACAGTGGGAGAAATAGTAAATAGTAGACAATATAATATATTTAATTTTGATAAAATTATTTTCATGCAATGGAATGCTTGGATACAAATTATACCATTTGCAAATTATTTTGAGAGGACTTGAATTTCATTCAATTGAAATTAGGAAATGCCCTAAAAAGGAATTATAAGAGATTTCCATTGTAATAGGAATACATGCAAGGGTGACAACTGACAACCAGCCCACGAGCAATGATTTATACTTGGCAGTTGGCACTAGTGTAATGATAACTTGATGCGTCGTCAAACGGTAGTGAAGTAATTGACGCGTCAAGCGTTTACAGATAGATGGCGCAAACACAGCCACGAACAGAAAATAATAGTGTTTGGAAAAGCCTTGCCAAAATTGAGCTGATAATGAAGTCTAAAGAATTAGCACAGAAAAAATGGAAAATAAAACATATAATTAATTACTCCATTTAATGGCAATTAATTTTATGAATAATCATTAATTCATGGTCAAATTTTGTGATCAATGTTTGTTAGCATAGCATATGATTAATAGTACTATGATATATAAATCAATTGCATCAGTAGAATAATATAATATGACAGACATGCAGTTGAACGTCTATAAATTTGAAAAATGAGTTCCACTAAATATGTTTAATTTTATTCAGTTTGTTAAATAAAATATTTAAAGTAAAGCTAAAATAATATTTGGTATCATCATAATATTATTATGATTTTTTGAATACAGGATTACAGTACTTATGTAGTTATGACAAATGGCTGGACTGATGTTTTCGGTTTCAGAAACATGACTCTCATTAAATTGAGAATAAGAACATGGTTTTTCATTAAATTGGAAATTGACAAGTGAGATTTCATTAAATTGGAAATTAATAAGAGCTCAGTTTTTCATTAAATTGGAAATTAAGTGAGATTTCATTAAATTGGAAATTAATAAGAGCTTTAATTTTCATTAAATTGGAAATTGACAAGTGAGATTTCATTAAATTGGAAATTAATAAGAGCTTAGTTTTTCATTAAATTGGAAATAAGTGATATTTCATTAAATTGGAAATTAATAAGAGCTTAGTTTTTCATTAAATTGGAAATTAAGTGATATTTCATTAAATTGGAAATTAATAAGTGATATTTCATTAAATTGGAAATAAAGAAGTGCTCAGTTTTTCATTAAATTGGAAATTAATAAGTGATATTTCATTAAATTGAAAATAAATAAGAGCTTGGTTTTTTCATTAAATTGGAAATTAACAAGTGGTTTCTCATTAAATTGGAAGTTAATAAGAACTTGGATTTTTCATTAAATTGGGAATAAATAAGAGCTTAGTTTTTCATTAAATTAGAAATTAACAAGTGGTTTCTTATTAAATTTGGTAATAAAATATAAGAACTTGTTTTTTCATTAAATGGGAAATCAACAAGTGGTTTCTCATTCAATTTGGTAATAAATAAGAACTTGGTTTTTTATTAAATTGGAAATTAATAAGTGGTTTCTCATTAAAATTGGAAATGTAGTTTTCCATTGAATAAGACATTTAGTTTTCCATTAAATTAGAATGTGGTTTTCTATAAAATTGGAATGTGGTTTTCTATAAAATTGGAAATGTGGTTTCCTATAAGATTGAAAATGTAGTTTATTTCCATTAAATTATATTGGAAGTGCTGAAAAAACAAGGATAGATAAGCATAGAAATGATCAAAACGAAAGATAGCTTATATTTGTGGAAAGAGGTGAGGGTAAGAAGAGTAGAGAAAATGAAAAAAGAAATCTCTTAAGTATTGTAAATCTATTGGAAGAATTGTCGCTGAGATGAAGAAACAAGTTGGCAAGGAGAAGGTATTGAAAGTAGGAGTATAGAGGTATACATCTAGATTTTGCAATCAGTCTAGTTTAATCAAAATTAGAAAAAGGAAGGGATGTAGTGTATGCGCAGAGTATCTATATAGTAGATACTTATCATTGTCTCACGAACACCGAGTAGTAGGGTGCAGTCTATATAAGTGTCTGTCTGGCTGCCAACGAGTCAGTCGTGCAGTGACAGTCAGAGAGTGAAGACGTGTACCTATGGTCGTACTGGATGTTGTAGTGAGCCAGTGTCTCGAGGATTCTACAGTATTGAAAGAAGCTAACTGTCCACAGTGATCAGAGCTAAGCCTATTTATTATTTCTTTTTTATGTGGAGTAATGTCAGTAAAAATATTATCAATACAAGTGGCCGTTGTATCACATACTCTAGTCGGCTCATAAAATAGATTAAAAAGATTATATGATTTAAACAAAGATGTGAATCTAATAGTGGTGGGAGTTGAGTCTAGTAAATTTATATCAAAGTCACCACAGACTATAACTTTCTTATTAGATGCACATATTTTGGATAGAATTTGTTCCATGACTTGTTCGAAGGAATCATATAATGCTGATGTTCGTTCGTAAGTCAATTCATGATTAAATTATAGACCAAACTGGACAAGTTCACGTACAACACAAGACACGATTCACGCGTCATCTGTGAAAAACAGTGTTGCCAAAAAGATACCAGCAAAAAATCACCCGTTATAATTATGCTCCAGTACCATTAACAAACTAATTGGGCAGTCTAACCTGAATGTTGGAGATCTCCGTGTTCATTCACCAGTTTTATTACAACGCAATGAGACACCATTTTCCGTGCACTTTTTCCACTTTAATATTATGGTATTGTTACGAATGCGGACACGTAGTGTCATCTAGCGGCAACCAGGCGAAACCATCACAGACAGCGTAAATCCCCTATTCAATACCAGATGCCGCTACTTGTATGTTTTTGTTACCTGCGCGTACCTGCTCGAGAATTTTCCCACGGTTGTTTACATGTTGATGCGAATTGTGGAATATTCTCGTAAGGTCTAGAGCTCGCCCCGACCCGTATAAATACGCGGCTAGACGAGCCGGCCAGTCAGTCTTCGATTGTTTTCGAGTGAGCGATAATCAAGCGACTTCGAAGTGAGAAACAAGTGACTTAGTGAGTGAACCAGTGATAGTGCTTAGTGTTTAGACATAGTGACCTAGTGTGAGTTAGTGCTTAGTGTTTGAACCTAGTGAGTTGTGTGTAAGTGTAGTGTAAGTGTTAAGTGTAGTGTATAATAAAAGTCTTCAAGAGAGTCACCAGGTCTTTTTCTCCGAATCATCGAACCTTTAGCACGTAACAACTGGTGTCAGAAGTGGGATTTGGAGATGCCATTGACTCCGAGAGAGGACTTCAAGGGGAGTGTCAGGACAAGGGCACAGCGAGCTGCTGCCATCGACTCCGAGAGAGGAGTTCAAGGGGAGCGTGAGGACAACGGCGCAGTGCCAGTGACTCCGGGAGAAGACTTCGAGGGAAGTGTCAGGACTAGGACGCAACAGGCTGCGGAGGCCATACCCACTGGGGACCAAGCTCCGCCCACTGCGGGGCAGGCCTCACCCACTGGCCCCGCCCACCGGGACCCGCCCACTGGCCACGCCCCTCAGGCCCCGCCCACTTTGGGTGTGGCCGCGCCCACTGGCTCCGCCCACCAGACCACGCCCACTCAGGCCACGCCCACTGGCCCCGCCCACCAGGCCCCGTCTGCTCAAGCCCCGTCAACTGGCTCCAGCCACCATGCCTCGCCCGTAGTTTGTACGGCCCCCCAAATGGCTCCTCAATTGGAAAGCATAATTGGGTTAATCCAGGCTTTACAAGAGTCACAAGACCGCAAGCTCAGCGCTTTGCAAGAGGCCCAGGAACACAAGCTCGGCGCTTTGCAGGAGTCCCAAAGAGCTGAAAGTCGGGCTTTGCAAGATTCTCAAAGGGCAATGATGGAATCACAAGATCGCAAGCTCGGCGCTCTGCAAGATTCTCAAAGGGCTGACATTCGGGCAATGATGGAGTCTCAAGAGCAACAAAGGGACCTCCAAGAAAAAGCGCTATTGGCAATAAAGGATGTTAGTGACACGGTGACCAAGCTTCGGAAAGATATCGACATCATGGAAGAACGCGTTACCGGCCTAGGAGTGGGTATGGAAAATGTGAAAAGTGGCCTCACAGAACTACAGAAGTGGAAAGTGCGCCTGGAAACCACAGGAGTCACGACGTCGAGTGGAACTACAGGAGTAGTGGTACAAGGACCAAAAGTTAAAGTGCCACCATACGACGGTACTACTTCTTGGAACGCTTATCGTCAGCAATTCCAGACGGTTGCTACTGCCAACGGATGGACTGAAGACCAATGCCTGACCGCTCTCACTGTTGCGCTCAGAGGGCAAGCTTTGTCGGTCCTGGAAGCACACACAGGAAACGGGTTCCAAGATCTGATGGAGGCGCTTGAATCCAGATACGGGGAGCGACACCTGGAGCACGTGTTCCGTGCCCAACTTCGTGACAGAGTCCAACGCTCAGGAGAGGGACTACAACAATGGGCGTTGGAAATTGAAAAACTGGTCAAGAAGGCACATCCAGGAGCAGACTCCAAGATGGTTGACTCAAACACTATTCAAGCCTTTGTCGACGGAATCAGGGATCTGGAAGTCCGAGCTGCAGTAAGGCTACGTCACCACACCTCGCTAAAGGAAGCGTTAGCGCATGCTCTAGAGGTCGAGGCTGTCCGGTGTGACATACGGCAGACCTATAAAATCCGCGAGGTCTCTGAGGAAGTCAAGGAGGTCAAGGCTCCCACGAAGAGAAGTTTTGGAGCCATGTGCTACAAGTGCGGCGAAAGGGGTCATCTTCAGCTCAACTGCCCGCAGAAGGATACCCAGATGGCAAGAATGAAAAGGCTTGAGGAACAGATGGAGGAGCTGAAGAAGCAAAGTGCTTCGTCCCCTGCCCGGGAGCAGGGAAACGAATAAAAGCCAGGACTAAGGGGCGAGTACTGGCTGACGCGGAGGAAGCCCCAATAACTGTTGTCTCCCAAGCAAGCAGTGGGAATAGTCTTGTGATTCAGGGGACTATTAACAGGACGGATTGCAAAATGACTCTAGACACAGGAGCCTCTAGACGGATAGTGAACCCAAATCTGGTAAAGGCCGCAAGGAGACATAAGAGGAAAATTAACTGTCGGCTTCTTACTGCCTCCGGTCAGCCAATACCCGTCCTCGGAGAAATGTCAGTTATGATTAATGTAGGGGGGTACTCATACCCTCATGACGTTATCGTGGCTGAAATAATGGATGATTGTATCTTGGGCTTGGATTTCATGAAGAAGCATAACTGCAGGATTAATGTCGCTGACGGAGTTTTCAAGTGTGGCGAAGAAGAAATTTTCATCCTTGGAGGCGCCTGCGGGAAAGTCGCATGTGTAAAGGAAGTCCTTATACCTGGACGAGCGGAAGCCCGGGTACTGGTGAAACTACCGCCAGCTGGAAAGAACAAGTCCAACAGATGCGTGTTGATCGAAGACACACCCACCAAGACATCAGCACGAAAACTGATGACGGCAAGAACCCTTGTGAGTGGAAGCAGTCACGCTGTGGTCCGGGTTTTGAATCTTGGTGAACGCGAGATCTGCTTGAACAAAGGTGACGTCATTGGAAAGTGCGAGGAAGTTATCTGGATGAGAAAGTGCAGTTCGACGACGGACGCAGACCCAGCAAACAGCAGCAACAATGGATTAGTGACTGAGCTACTCGATGACTGCAAGAGTAATCTGACTTATTCGCAGAGGATGAAAGCTAAGAAGTTTTTACAGCGCCACGCGAATATCTTCTCCAGTCAGGAAGGTGACCTTGGAAGAACGTCGATGGTTCAGCACAGGATAGATACCGGAAACGAGAACCCGATTCGTCAACGAGCAAGACGGATACCAATTGCAAAGGAGAAGGAAGTGGAAGGCCTTTTGGAGGACATGAGAAGGCATAAAATAATTGAACCGTCTGCAAGTCCGTGGTGCTCACCTGTGGTATTAGTGAAGAAGAAAGATGGCAGCACAAGATTTTGTGTGGACTACAGGCGTTTTGTTAAGGGATTCTCGGAGATAGCCAAGCCATTACATCGGCTGACAGAAGATAAACGACAGTTTATTTGGGACGAGACTACTGAAGATTCTTTTCAGAAACTGAAGAAACATCTGTGTGAAACACCAATCCTGGGGTATCCACAACCTGAAGGTCAGTTTATAGTCGACACGGACGCAAGCAACACGGCCATTGGAGGGGTGTTATCTCAAAAACAGGGTGAAAGAGAAGTTGTGATTGCGTATTTCAGCAAATCTTTATCCAAGCCAGAGAGAAACTACTGTGTGACAAGAAGAGAACTCTTGGCTGTTGTAAAGACGCTACAACATTTCAGCAAATATCTCATCGGCAGACAGTTTTTACTGCGAACTGATCACGCAGCCTTGAAGTGGCTACTGCAATTCAAGAACCCAGAAGGTCAAGTAGCACGATGGATTGAGCAGCTCCAGGAGTACGACTTCAAGACCGAACACCGCAGCGGAAAGTCGCATGGGAACGCCGACGCACTCTCACGAAGGCCGTGTTCGGAAGATTGCAAACATTGTGTTAAACAGGAATCTAATGAAGTGACGTTAAAATTAACGAGAACAAGTCCTTTGGGTCCATGGGAGAATGATGCCATGAGGGAGGCTCAAGAAAAAGATGACGACCTTCGGCACATTATCACATGGAAGAAACGGGGTGACGTAAAACCAATCTGGAGTGAGGTTGCACCCACTGGCGCTGTCACTAAGGCGTACTGGGCGCAGTGGGAGAGTCTGGTACTTCAAAACGGAATACTCTACCGGAAATAATAATAATAATAATAATAAGGGGGTGAAGCCGGTCCCTCCTAGTTTGGTGTCCCCGGGCAACACTTGGGTGCGCCTCCCCACTCTCTTCGGGGTGAGGTACTCACGTGGCTGATCGTCGGCTCTTTCTTTCTTTTTGTTTACTATCCTTTCACATCCTTTTTATAATTCAAGTCTTGTTGTTGCATTATATTTTATTTTTGTTTGATCTATCTTTCACCACCTTTGTTTATTCTTTTACTATCTTTCCGTTTTGGTTCACTCTTCCTTTATTCGTTTATAAGCTACATGATGCGCCTACGAAATAGAATTATACCCCAGGCGGGTACCGGAGCTGTATGCGATGGAGAATCCCGCCCCGGGCCCTCGGGCTCGGGCTGCCCTTCGTATTCTGGGGGGGGCAACGAGTCGCACCAAGCTGCCCAGTCTCAAACTGCTGCAGAACGGATGTATCATATTTCACCAATTTCATCAGCACCATCATTATTATTTTCATCGCCACCATCTTCACCTCCATCTTACCTAGATATTCGCCAGATTAGATCATCTACTTCATCAAATTCGTTATCATCACCGCCACGTGCTAGGGATGTTGTGCAGGAAGCTGCTATAGCTAAGAATACTGCACCCGCCCTTGGTACACGACGCACACGCAAAACGTGGACTAAGGAAATGAATATTTTCATTATGCGTCATTATTACATTATAACCGAATTAGAAAACAAGACCAAAGCCTACCTTTCAAAACTACACTCACTATTTTCAACTAAGTACCCAGATATGGAAGCAAGCAAGCAACGTGTCGGGGACCAAAGACGGGCTATTATAAATTGCAATCTATTAACTAATCAAGAGCTTACAGATATCAAAGAAGAAGTTAAGAATATTTTACGTTCTCCACAGAATATTGAAACTCATTCAAACACACAAATTACAAAAACCCCGGCACGATTAACTTGGACTGACGAATTAAATGAATATATAATTAAAAGTTATTACCGAGTCACACACTTAGAAACAAACAAAACAGCGTATCGAAAACCAGTACATGAGGCTTTTATCCATAAATTCCCATCTCTTGCACACCTTAGTGAACAAAGAATAAGTGACCAGCTGAGAGTAATCATTAACAATAAATATATTACTGAAGAAAGACTAAATACATTAAAACAAGAAGTTGCAGATGAACTGATTTTAAACGACAATAATACTCCGAATACTAATGAGCACGATAACCTTAATACTAATAACTTTGAAAATATGGAAATGCATACTATAGACTCTGACAGACAACAAGAACCATATTGTGCCAATGTACTTTTACCCAATAGAGATACTGAAATAGATGAAATATTCAAACAAGCATTGCAAAATTTTACAGATACAGATCCAACAAGCAGAGGTTATATACCCAAACAAAAATCATCAAAGAAATTGGCGTATACAGTTAATTATATTAATAAAATAATTCTCCCTGAAAACGTCAATAGAGATACAGACTTCCACCAGTTTCAAACAGTGATATATTGCGCGGCGTGGACGGCTGCTAAAGCTAACGGAAGTAGGCTATCAGTTAGTACAACAAATAATTCTAATTATGCAAAAACGATTAAAAAACCGCACTGGCAAAGACGGCTGGAAAAAAGAATAGAAGATATAAGAGAAAAAGTAGGTAGAATAACTCAATTCATTAAAGGAGGCCGAAGTAGAAAACTCATAGGACATGTTAATAAAATTATGGAAGCATATAAAACTCATACGGTACACGAGGAACCTAATACACAAATCAAATATTAGACACACTTAAACAAAAACTCTCAATTTTAACAGGACGCCTTAGAAGATATAATTTATGTACACTTAGAAAGCAGCAAAATAAACAATTTAATAACAATGAAAAAGAATTTTATAGAAGCATTAGATTGGCAACAAAAAATGAAGACAACATACTCACTGAAGCACCAGACCCAAAGGATTTGCAGAGCTTCTGGGCAGGAATATGGGAACAGCCTGTAAGCCATAATCTTGAAGCTGAGTGGATCGAAGATGAAACGAAAAAATATCATGACACATTGACAGAAATGACATTCGAAGCAATTCCCATAAATATATTTCAGCAGGTATTACGAAATTTACATAATTGGAAGGCGCCAGGATCAGACTGCATTCACAATTACTGGTACAAAAAATTTACAAGTATCCATAGCAATATGTTAATTTATTTGAATCAATTTATTGAAAACCCCAGCTCAATCCCTCCTTATGTCACATCGGGAACAACTTTTATGATTCCTAAAGACAACAGTGAACCTACAAACCCTGCTAAATATAGACCTATAACATGCCTGCAAACAATTTATAAAATATTGACTTCTTGCATCACCGAACTAATATACAAACATGTAAATAATAGTAATGTCTTAGCTGAACAACAAAAAGGATGCCGAAAATTCAGCCAAGGCTGTAAAGAACAGCTGATAATAGACTCTGTTATCTTGAAACATGTAAATAAAACAAAATCTGATTTGTATTCTATGTACATCGATTATAAAAAAGCTTATGATTCTGTCCCTCACTCTTGGTTGCTGCATGTTTTAGAAATCTATAAAATACACCCCAAAATAATAAACCTATTGAAAACCATGATGAAGTCCTGGAACACTAAACTTAAACTTAAAACTCCCACTACTTTAATCGAGACTGATCCAATTCAAATACTAAGAGGCATTTTTCAAGGCGATGCATTGAGCCCATTGTGGTTTTGCCTAGCATTGAATCCACTTTCTAATATACTTAATTCTTCAGATGCAGGATATCGTATGAATTATAATGACAGACAGAGACATACCGAGACTATTAACCATCTACTTTACATGGACGACATAAAAATTTATGCTGACACTGAATCTGAATTATACAAACTGACTGAATTGACAGAACAATTTACGAACGATATAAAAATGAATTTTGGGGTGGATAAAACAAAAATTAATTCTATAAAGGCAGGACATACATATTTACATACTTACACTCTAGGATCCGGAGAAAGAATAGAACCTCTTGATGAAGGAGAAACTTATAAATACCTTGGGTTTAATCAGTCTCAACAAATTAATTACAAAGACACCAAATGTAAATTAAGACAAACATTTCAGCACCGGCTCAATGCGATCTTGAAATCAAAACTATACTCTCGAAACACTGTAAAAGCAATAAATACATTCGCAATCCCAATACTTACATATTCTTTTGGCGTTATAAACTGGAACAAAACAGATTTAATCAATATGCAAAGGAAAATTAATACAACGATGACTAAGTATCGCAAACACCACCCAAGATCGTGCGTACAGAGACTTACGTTACCGAGAAAAGAAGGAGGTAGAGGCATTACCGACTTAACAAATCTACACAATAAACAGGTCACAAACTTAAGACACTATTTCATCACTAAATCTGAATCTTCTACTCTCCACAAAACAATAGTTCAAAATGACAATAAATTTACCCCTTTAGATCTGAAAAATACTCAAAGCAACCAGTTAAAAGTAACCGACGATAAAACCAAACTATCTGAATGGGCTAGAAAATCTCTCCACGGAAGACACCTGCATGACCTATGCCAAACAAATGTCGACAAGGAAGCGTCGAACGCATGGCTGAGTCGTGGAGATCTATTCCCGGAGACTGAAGGATTCATGATTGCTATACAAGACCAAACAATAGAGACCAGAAACTACCAGAGATACATCACTAAAACCATTACCACTGACAGCTGCAGGAAATGCCATAGCTGCCCTGAAACTATACAGCATATTACTGGAGCCTGTAAAACAATAGTGCAAACGGACTATAAACATAGGCATGACCAAGTTGCTAATATAATACATCAAAGACTTGCTAAACAACGAAACTTCATAACTGAAATAGAACCCTATTACAAATACAAACCTGAGAATGTTCTCGATAACGCCTCTACTAAACTTTATTTTGACCGAACTATACTGACTGACAGAACAACGCATTACAATAGACCTGATATAACACTAGTAGACAAAATTAACAAAACTGCATTCCTCATTGATATAGCCGTACCAAACACGCACAACTTGCAAAATACTATAGCAGAAAAACTCACCAAGTATATTGACCTTAAAGATGAAATAGCCCGCCTCTGGAATCTGCAAAAAGTAACCATAGTACCAATAGTATTATCTACTACAGGCGTCATACCAAAACAGCTTCACAAGTCCCTTGACACCCTACAACTACCGCTCAATCTAACATATTTAATGCAAAAAGCTGTAATCTTAAACACGTGTCGAATAGTACGAAAGTTCTTACAGACAGAAGAGGAACATACAAGACTACATACACCGCAAACACAACCAAATTCCCACATTCATACATCACATACATCACAGGCTGATCATACATTACATTACCCTTCTCATGACACATTTTCTATACATGTATACTAATATATAAATAACTTACCTGGTGTGTACTTGGCTTCGGCTCGTACATGCCAGTTTGCCGGTGAAAACCGAGAAAATCGAAAATACCATAATAATAATAATAATTTATTTATTTCTCACCACATAATATTATAAGACAGAAAGTACATTCTTAATAGACACAAAATAGAATGATTAAGATAATATTATAAAGTATAATTATAGACACAAATAGAGAGTAGCTTAGACAATAGCACATTGTTATCGGTAGGTTTCATGTGGGAGACTGGTGCCTAAACTGGGCGTGAGCCTGTATTTCAGGACACCAGGCCTCTATCCCAAATTAAGAAGCTCTACAAAAACAGTTTAGAAGTAGATGTTCCAGTTTTAGATTAGATGATAATATATTTTACAGGTAGAGATGGTGAAGTCAGGTTAGTATGAATATCGTGTAGGTAGTATATTAAAGATGTGATGAAGGTGTGTGTGTGTGTGTGTGGGTGTGTGTGTGTGTGTGTGGGTGTGTGTGTGTGTGTGTGTGTGTGTGTGTGTGTGGGTGTGTGTGTGTGTGTGTGTGTGTGTGTGTGTGTGGTGTGTGAAAGTGTGTGTGTGTGTGTGAGTGTGTGTGTGTGTGTGTGTTTGTTTGTTCATTTTCGTGTCTATAAATTTGGAACTGCCATTAACTTTTCAGTATCGTCGTAGCTTAGATTTTGGAGCCATTTGGTAAGTCGGTTTTTACAAACTACTTTTGTAAGATTGTATATTTTTTCACATCTGTTTATTTTATTGTATAGGTATCCCCCAATAAAACAAAAGAAATGGTTACTTAATCGCGTGCGGAATAGTCTATTGTTGTTAGTGTTGACGGGATTGTGTCGTCTCTTCCCTTGGGATGACGTTTGTTCGTAAGATAGGAGACTGTGCTGTTTGAGTATTGTATGGAGAATGAATAGTTGTCGAACTGTTAGTACCTTTGTCTTTTGGTAGAGATCTTGTGTAGGAGAAAGATATGGAAGGCCATAAGAAACTTTAAGGACAGCTCTCTGTGCACGTTCCAGTTGGAGAAGAGAGGTTTTATGGGTGCCACCCCATGATGTGATGCAGTATGTTAGCAGTGACTGGCAGAGAGCAAAGTATACTGTTCTTCTAGTAGCTTCATCCGCCACATCTCTTAAATTCTTAAATATTGGAATAAGTTTTCGTATTCTGGAAGCAAGGGCCTCGATGTGGGGATTGAAGCTAAGAGAAGAATCTAGGATCACACCAAGGTATTTGGTTGTGGATGTTTTTTTCAGTGTCCTGCAGGAGCATTGAATTGTAGGAGATCTAGTGCAGGAATGTACTTTGAGGCAGTGGGATGGTTTGAGGGGAGGGGGTTTGCGTATAGAGAAAGGGATGTATATTGTTTTTTCTGTGTTTAGTGATAAGATATTGTTACGTAGCCACTCTGATACTGTGTTTAGGCCCTTTTGAGAGATCTCGTATACGTTATCCCAAGTGTCCGAGTGAAATAGGAGAGCAGTGTCGTCTGCGAAGGTGAAAATTTGTCCGTTCGATAGGTTGAGCGCACACAGATCGTTAATGTAGATTAAAAACAGGGTTGGGGCTACCACGCTGCCTTGTGGGACACCGTGGGTAGTGACTAGTTCGCTACTTGTGTAGTCATCTACTTTAACGCTCTGCGTGCGCCCCGTTAGGAAATCTTTGAACAGTTGAAGTTGGGTGCCCCTAATGCCTAATAGTTCCATCTTGTCTATAAGGGTGGCAACAGAGATAGTGTCGAACGCTTTGGCTATATCTAGGAAGATTCCCAGGACTTTTTGACCGCCATCTAGTTTTTTGATTATGTAGTCAGTAAGATCATGCACGGCGTCATGGGTGGACCTACCAGCACGGAATCCGTATTGAGATGTAGAGAGGATGTGGTTTTTTTCAAGGTAATCCATAAGCCTTCTATTCATAATCCGTTCAAGCACTTTGGATAAGGATGTTAATATCGTTATAGGTCTATAATTGGTTAACTCATCTCTGCTGCCCGCCTTATACACCGGATGAATAATACCTTTTTTGAAGATGTCGGGGAAGATGCCTGCGGACATCGAGATATTACAGATGTGAGTTAGAGGTGGGGCAATAGCTCGTATGTTCTGCTTTAGGACATTTGTTGGAATGTTGTCCCATCCCACCGCACAATTGCTTCTTTGGGACATTACAATCTTCGTCACTTCCTGTTCATCCGTGGGAAGAATTGACATAGAGTGGCATGAGGATTTAGTCATTAAGGTTTTTTGGGGTGCTGGGTTTACCTTTCCGGCTAAGGTCTTGCCAATGTTGGTAAAAAAATTATTGATTTTGTCGACAGCAAGATTGGGTGAGTGTGCTTGGGTGAGGAGGATATTGGCACTGGAATTGTCGGAAGTTCTGTTGGTAATTTTATTTATAGTTTGCCAAAGGTATTTAGTGTTTTTTCTTGATGTCATGAGTTCTTGTTTATTGTAATCTTTTTTTAATTGTTTTAGAATTTTTGTGCAGTAGTTTCTATATCGGGAGTATGAAATTGCTAGGGTTGAATCGTTTGGATTTTCTTTTAGTTTTTTGTGCAATCTGTCTTTGTGTTTCAGACATCGGAGGAGACCAGGAGTGACCCAGGGTTTTAAGAGTTTTTTACGATTGGGTACTTTGAGTATGACAGTATTTGACTCAATTACCGCTTTAATGGAGGTAACAAGATAGTTTGCGGCAACATTGGGGTCTTGGGTGGAATATATAGACGCGAAGTCCAGGTTGCATATGTCTTTAGATATTAGCTCATAGTTCAATTTTCTAATTGTTCGGCTGGAAACCGGTTTTGGTGGAGATTTAGACAGATAGAGAATTATTGTGTCATGATCTGTGATAGAAGTATGTGCAACGAGTGCTTTGGCTGGAAGTTTTGTTTTCAACATGATATGGTCCAAGCAATTTGTTAGTCTGGTTGGCAGGGAGTGAGCTGGTAACAGACCAAAAGACGCCAGCAATGTAAGATAATTAGTTTTGTTTTGGTCTTTAGAATCTACACCTATATTTATATTAAGGTCACCTATAATTGCGATGTTATTTGTTTTATCTAAGGTATTTAGGATATTGCCTAGGGAGGTAAGAAAAGGAGTAATATCTTTTTTAGAAGGTGATCTATATATAGCGAGTATAATGGTGTTAGAGTCAATTGTAATTTGTAAACAGTTTGCGTGTGTTACAGATTTTTCCTCGACTCTTATAGTTGTACTCTTGTTTGTATAAACGATTACGCCGTCGTTTTGCGAGTTATTATTTTTCGTTGAGTGAGAGACGTATCCCGGGATAGGAGATATTTTGGTGACTCCTTGGATCCAGCATTCAGTTAATATAATTAAGTCCCACTGGACTTTGGTTCTCGCAAGTAGAGTTTGAAATTCATCGAGATTCTTGTTAACACTTCTAATATTTTGGCTTATAATTTTTAGATATTAACTAAAAACTCGATAAAAAATGGGAGAAGACTAACGGCAGAGAGTTCCATCTTCAGATAGTTGTCCCAAGAGCGAGAGTACCAGATATTCTCCGTGAAATGCACGATGGCGTATCAGGAGGTCATCTAGGTGTCAAGAGGACGTTAACAAAAGTGCGGGAACGATTCTACTGGTTGCATTGTCGAGATGACGTGCAGGATTGGTGCCGCAAATGTACTACTTGCGCTGCAGTGAAGGGACCACAGACCAGGAGCCGTGGGAACCTGCGGTTGTATAACGATGGCGCACCGTGGGAACGAATTGCAGTTGATGTAGCTGGGCCATTTCCTGCAACGGAGTCGGGAAACAAGTATTTCATGGTCGTCATGGACTACTTCACCAAGTGGCCTGAAGTGTTCGCCATACCAAACCAAGAAGCTACGACAGTTGCTTCTAAGCTTGTGGAAGAAGTGATATCTCGCTTTGGTGTGCCTCTGGAAATCCATTCCGATCAGGGCAGGAATTTCGAATCGCAGGTCTTCCAGGAAGTGTGCAGAATCTTGGGAATGCATAAAACGAGGACCACCGCGTACCATCCACAGTCTGATGGAATGGTTGAGAGATTTAACCAGACCCTTGAGAGGCATTTGGCGAAATTGGTAGATGAAAAACAAAAGGATTGGGACAAGTACATACCGCTCTTCCTTCTGTCGTACCGTACCGCCGAGCATGAGAGCATAAAGGCTACCCCGGCATATGTCAATTACGGTAGAGAACTACGAGTACCAGTAGACCTCTTGACAGGAGGGTCACCGGAGGAACCAAAGACCGTACAAGACTATGTCTGCGATTTGAGGGAAAAGATGCGCTATATACACGCCATGGTTCGGGAGAAGAGGTTACATTCAAGTGAGAACATGAAGACCAGATACGACCGGAAATCGAACACGAGCGGCTTCGAAGAAGGGACACTGGTGTGGCTGCATAACCCAACTCGTCGAAAAGGGAAATCTCCAAAGTTGCAGACCAAGTGGGACGGCCCATACAAAGTGGTTACCCGATTGAATGATGTGACTTATAGGATTCAAAAGCAACCAAGAGGGACATTCAAAGTGGTACACATAGACCGTCTGGCGCGTTACCATGGCAGTAACAATGATGCTCGGGACGAGCATCTCTAAGAGGGGAGTAGTGTTACGAATGCGGACACGTAGTGTCATCTAGCGGCAACCAGGCGAAACCATCACAGACAGCGTAAATCCCCTATTCAATACCAGATGCCGCTACTTGTATGTTTTTGTTACCTGCGCGTACCTGCTCGAGAATTTTCCCACGGTTGTTTACATGTTGATGCGAATTGTGGAATATTCTCGTAAGGTCTAGAGCTCGCCCCGACCCGTATAAATACGCGGCTAGACGAGCCGGCCAGTCAGTCTTCGATTGTTTTCGAGTGAGCGATAAGCAAGCGACTTCGAAGTGAGAAACAAGTGACTTAGTGAGTGAACCAGTGATAGTGCTTAGTGTTTAGACATAGTGACCTAGTGTGAGTTAGTGCTTAGTGTTTGAACCTAGTGAGTTGTGTGTAAGTGTAGTGTAAGTGTTAAGTGTAGTGTATAATAAAAGTCTTCAAGAGAGTCACCAGGTCTTTTTCTCCGAATCATCGAACCTTTAGCACGTAACAGTATTATTATTAACGAAATGCACAACCGATTTCAAAATAATTCATTACCAGGTGTACTTAAGTGTCGGTAGTTTTAAATTATTAGATATCTTGAAAACAAAATATACTAGGGTTACCAGCTTTGTAGAAGTTTATACAATTTGGTAGAATTTTTCTTCCTAGTAAGACTATTTTCTACTATTTTAGTACCTAGTCTTAATTTTTACCGTTAATAATGTTAAATTACTTTTAGCTGCCGGTGTCAATAACCATGTTTACTGGTTGACAATGCAGAAATGACCAATAAATTCATATTTCAAACATAAATATTGGATGAATGTTATTTTTTGTGGTAACAATAATTTTGTTAACCGACTCCGCGTTAAAATATGTTCTTTGGGAGCTAACATTTTAAAGCTGGCAATTTATTGTTTCTAAAGTATTGGCTTCTGAAACAATTTTATCAAAAGTTGCTAACGGCCGCACTCAGAGATGTCAATTAAGGCTTAATGCTCATTTAACATGAAAAGTCCCTCTCAGAGATGACAATTAAGAATGCTCCAACCGGAGATTTAGCAGGTCGGATGTCCGTCAGTACGAATATCGACGTTAATTACATTAAAATAAGATTCATATTAGCGCGCCTTGTACAGAGGCGGTTACGACGCTCGCCGCGTTCTTGATATGGCGAAAATGTATGAAAAATTTGAGAAATTTTCTTATTTTTCTTATAACTAAAAAAGTTGTTTATTTTTATATAAAATTTTTAGCGGACTTTATAGAGGACTAAATAAGCAACAATTTTTTTGTATATTTATTTTCCTCAGTTCAGTGTATTTAGATATTAAGGTACCTAATCAGACCCCATTTTTTTCATATTTTGCGATTATTGTGATGGTTATAACGTAAGTATTTTGCTTATGTGAAAATTTTGTATGCGGCTATAGAATTTTTATGGTACAGTCGTGGAGATGAATATATTATCTTTCATTTGAAACCAAAATATCCTCGCAGTTTGACTCCTAATTCTTTAATAGGGTACCGGGAAATCGCTGATATTTGTAATAGCGTCCTTAAAATCGCTAATTGCAGAGTTTGATGTTAAAGTTTTAGGTTATTGAATATTGAGGTTAAGTATTTCTTGAAAATTTTTCAATTTTTTTTTAAGTTGTTACAAGGATTCTTTTCAGGTTTTATCTGAAGTGTTAGTAATTAATAATAATATAACACCACAGTAAGCATAGAACTCCATAATTATTATTGTGATAGGTACTAAAACATATTTTTTGTGCAATACCTACTGTATGTCTACTTAGAACAGCTGTTTTTCTAATCTCTTGCAAATAAATAGAAGTATTTCACGTGAAAAATAATATTATATTCACAGTAATACAAACTACACATTGCCACCAAATTGTGAAATTATTGAAATTAAAGTATGTTTACTATCATGTACTTAGTTACAATTATGAAAAACTCCTAATAACAGCTGATAACAATGGTGTTATTATAATTAAAATGATAATAGTAGACAGGTTATTCACATAATCCAAATTATTGTAAAACTTAGAAATTTCTAAAGTACTTATGTATAATAAATATTATAAAAAAAGCGGCCAAGTGCGAGTTGGACTCGCCCATGGAGGGTTCCGCAGCAGCAATAAGGTTAATTTTTATGAAATTATATTATTTTTGATTTATTTTTATATTTCAGTCGATTTAATGAAATTTAGATTAAGGTTTACTATTTATGACGTATAAAAAAAACTACTAGCTAGATCTCGTTCAAACCAATTTTCGTTGGTAGTTTTTATAGTAATATACATCATATATTTTTTTTAGAATTATCATGCCTCTACTTTAGAAATTAGAGGGGGGGGGACACAAATTTTTCCACTTTGGAAGAGTCTCTCTCGCAAACTATTCAGGTTAGAAAAAAATGATATGAGAAACCTCAATATGATTTTTGGAGACCTATCCATTGATACAACACACGCATAGGTTAGATGAAAAAAAATTTTTTTTGTTTCATTAAGGTTTACTATTTATGACGTATAAAAAAAACTACTGGCTAGATCTCGTTCAAACCAATTTTCGTTGGTAGTTTTTATAGTAATATACATCATATATTTTTTTTAGAATTATCATGCCTCTACTTTAGAAATTAGAGGGGGGGGACACAAATTTTTCCACTTTGGAAGAGTCTCTCTCGCAAACTATTCGGGTTAGAAAAAAATGATATGAGAAACCTCAATATGATTTTTGAAGACCTATCCATAGATACCACACACGCATAGGTTAGATGAAAAAAAAATTTTTTTGTTTCATTAAGGTTTACTATTTATGACGTATAAAAAATACTACTGGCTAGATCTCGTTGAAACCAATTTTCGTTGGTAGTTTTTATAATAATATACATCATATATGTTTTTTAGAATTATCATGCCTCTACTTTAGAAATTAGAGGGGGGGGGGACACACATTTTTCCACTTTGGAAGAGTCTCTCTCGCAAACTATTCAGGTTAGAAAAAAATGATATGAGAAACCTCAATATGATTTTTGGAGACCTATCCATAGATACCACACACGCATAGGTTAGATGAAAAAAATTTTTTTTTGTTTCAGTTGTACCTATGGGGACCCCTAAAATTTTTAACATTTTTTCCATTTTTGCATCAAAATCTTAATGCGGTTCACAGACTACATCTACTTACCAAGTTTCAATAGTATAGCTCTAATAGTTTCGGAGAAAAGTGGCTGTGACATACGGACGGACGGACAGACAGACAGACAGACAGACAGA
Source organism: Plebejus argus (assembly GCA_905404155.3). Classification (NCBI taxonomy): domain Eukaryota; kingdom Metazoa; phylum Arthropoda; class Insecta; order Lepidoptera; family Lycaenidae; genus Plebejus; species Plebejus argus. The sequence goes on along the minus strand of FR989948.1, from coordinate 8,518,087 downwards.
CAGACAGACAGACAGACAGACAGACAGACAGACAGACATGACGAATCTATAAGGGTTCCTTTTTTGCCATTTTGGCTACGGAACCCTAAAAACAATATAAAACACCTTTTATGTTTGTAACTGTATATCAACTGTAGTAGCTGGTACTGTGGTTTGAAATAAAGAAATTATTTTAGTAGTATATTGTTTATTATTATGCCCCATCAGTTAATTTGATTTCTTGTTTCTTTCTACTATTTTCTGCTTGGCACTGCCATAGAGTAATAAATTGTATGATTGGTCCATGTTTCTACTAGTGGGACATAACATTACAGGCTAGAAGTATATACTTATATAGGTACTTCTAGATTACAGGCTTTTGACGTTTATACACCGATAGGAGCTTTCTCTTTCACCCAAATTACTACATCGTTAGAAAGAGTAACATTATCAGCTGTCAAAATATAAGGCGGACTCCAATCATATAACCTCATTGGCTATCAGCGCCAATATGGCGGCTTTCAAACGTCATTTTTACGTCAGATTTAGTTCTCTACCCGAATAATAGGGGCGCTGATTCCGCTTCAAATAGGCACAAAAAATAGCTGTCATTTCCAAGGCTATCAGCAATCCAGCGTACTTGTATAGAGATCAGTGGTGCCACGTAACTTCCTCAGCATTATTACTTTATCTATGTTCCTCAGTCCTCTAGAACCATTGAGGTATTAATACTTCTAGAACCCTCAGTTTTGGTTTCATCCAGCCGGTGTCAACTTTGTATAGAGGTCATGGGAATACCTACAACTACAAGGGCTGAATTTTAGCAATGTTGCTATATAAAATAATATAAAAATTTATTAGTATGGCAACATTTTCATTCCATACGTAGTATATTGTATATTATTCTCTTTGGCGCATCTTTGGCCAACAAACAATTCAATATAGCCCTTGTAGGTATTCCCATGACCTCCATACAAAGTTGACACCGGCTGATATGGCGTTTTTGGTTTGTAATTTGCGTTGCATCATCAGAATTCCATATTTCATTGAATTGTTTGTAATTAACCGCTAAAAAGTTGAGTCGAGCTCTGCTCCTCTGTTACAAAATTCAGTGAATCGTGATATTATAGTGACTCTAACCTTAGTTTATTGTTTTCGTGAGACATTGACTCTACTCTATATACTCTAATCTGTGGACATTGACTCTTTGAACCTATTCTTCGATTTGATTGTTCTCGCGGCCGTAAGTAGCCGCTTGGGAGTTGAAGAGTGTGCCTTTTGTGACCTGTGAGTCCTGTGACTGTGAATCTGAGTTGTACAATGGCAGATGCAGAACCAACTAATTACTAACCTATAAACCTACGATTTGGCTACGACCTAGGACAGCATGATGGTGCTTAGAGTTTTGGACTTAGTGCGTTGTGCAGTGTGCTAGACTTAGGGCTAGTGAATAAAGTCTTCAGGAGAGTCAGCAGGTCTTTCTTTTCAAATCTTTCAAACCCTAGCACGTAACAATATCAATCATTGGCTAAGCAATATTTTTATTTTCAATCTCTTTATTCAGACGTTCAGACCGGAGAGTGGTCTCGAGATAAACAAATCTCGAGGCTGCTCTCCTGGTTTGAATGTGTATAAGATTACAAACCCAAGTAGGTACTAGGTAATCAAGGTGGTTTAAATTTCCCGCCATACATAGTTTTCACTGGGGTAACTTAAGATGGCAGCACTAATTATCGTTCCTATTTTTTTGTATAAAGTCAACCTTCTACTCTACAATACTCTCATCTGTGGTCAACCTTCTTCTCCGCTAGGAGAGGAGTAAATCCATTCGTTGAGTAAATGTTCTGTGGCTAGGAGTAAATGTCTACTCTATAATACTCTAATCTGTGAGTAAATGTGTTCTATGGTTTCATCACGAAAAGATTTCAAAATGTATAAGAAAACTTGTTGCTGTATATGCTTATCTACAAATAAAAGAACTGTTAACATTTATAGAACGGATCTGCTTTACTTTTATGAGCAACTGGCAAATTATAAGGTACGTAAACAAATGCTAATGCTCGTAGTGCTAATGAACGGATAATTAATGTTTTCCGAAGCTCCGGTCCTAACTGTTCGCCAAATCATAAAGTTCGCACGAAGTTTAGTATCTCTATGTAGTTTATCACAAACTACATAGAGATACTACGTGTTCATTATCTAGAAATCGAAAAACAAAATTAAGGAAACCCCATTATCTGATCTCCCAGACTGAATAAAAAGCTATGTCACTCATACTTTGATTTGTGTTTATTTAATAAAAGGTTAGAGACAGCGAGTGCTGGATGTGTTACATCTGCCAGACGAGACTGCAGCAGTGTCACCGGCTGCAGCAGCTGGCCGTACAGACACGAGGCCTTGTTGATGCTCTCTGCCGGAATAAGGTACTTCAGGAGTGAAACTGTAACATAATAGTAATTAAAGGGGACTCTAATACTAACACTTTGTTGTATGTTTCCAGGCTAAGCACTGCTGATACTGCTTACATATAAAATTTGTGAAATCTAGTCTAGCAGCTTTAATTTACTACTTTTGTTGCATGTCTCTCGTAATATAAATATAATTAATATTTCCGAAAGGATCCTAGACAATTACAACAAACGGCCTATTTTTTCCCTTGTTAGGGGCCCGTACCCAAAAGTTAAAAACGGGACCTTATCCTCTAAAGACCGGATGTTCCTTTAAAGGAAATTTATTTTATAGTCGTTACAGCCGAGACTTTTACGAAAGCAACTTGGAAGAAACACCGGACGTGCCTCAGAAGGAACAAAATTTTTAGCGATCGATTTGAGTTCAAAAATTTGGACCATGTGAAATAAAAAGTTATTGTTTATGACTTCAATTTAATAAGCTCTGTATATCCAAAATCAGTTTTCATAAAAAACATAATTATAAACGAAATATGACAATTTCTCTCCGTCAAGATGGTGCGCACGAGACGACGCGGTAAGCAATTTCCCTTGTTTTTAAAGTTAAAATTGTTTTTTTGCGAATATTATTAGTGTTTTAATAGGCTAAATACTACTAAACATATTACCATAAAAAAATCTGATTACAAGTTGTTGAGTGAGTTATTTTTTCATTTGAAAATTGATAGTTCGTTGCAAAGAACGTTAGGTATTTACTGTATAAGATTTGCTTTTATTTTATTTTCTAAAATATGAAAATATATTAATGGTTTCATTTTATTACTAAACGTATAGACATAGTATTTTTATATTGCAATTAGAACACTGCGGCGTGCAGTTGCTGCGCGCGGTTCACGATGTCTTTAATAAAAATATTCGAATCATAAGTATATTTCTATAATTTAAGACCGACAGTTCTCTGAAAAGAACAAATCATGAAATTCAAAATTAAAATAATTCCTTTGCTTTTGTTGAATTGAGATTATTACTCTAATATTTACGTATTTCTAAACTATTGGTTTTTTCAAATGTTTACACTTGAACTGGATTTTTAACTAGAATAAAACAATATTCTTGTTATTACATTTTAAGGTCGAAAATACCGAGTGTTCTTTTAAAAGTTATTTTAAATATTAGTATTTTTGCTTAAAATATATTCTATACACTATTATATAAGACCCCTAAAATATGAGCACGATAGAAAATAGCTAACATAAAAAAAACATCATGTGAAATGCTCGGCGTTACCGACTATGAAAAGTTTGTTCTTCTGAAAGTACGTTCGGTGATAATTAGTACTCAGCAAAAATTAGCTTCGGTCTTTAGAGGATATTCTGTCTGACGAATCATCATAAAACTTTGTACACATACTCTTGGAGGTATAAGAATTAACATAGGACACTTTTTAATAAAAAAAATATTTTTTGCGAAAAAAAATGTTGATGTGGACGAGAACGAAGTAGCGGGCAACAGCATATTTGTTTTTTTTTTTGGTTGTCACGCGCATATTCCCACAGTAGTATATTTATACAGTTCGACAAGGCTGTATATGAACGTGGCGAGAAAAGAAACATTTTTGACATGTGTTTCACAGTTCTCCTTTATCAGCAGCGCCATAGATTAATGATGGGTCTCGAGCGCGCGCGCGAGACCCATCATAAATCTATGAGCAGCGCCTATTGACATCATTGACACATTCATATAAAGCCTTGTCGCCTGTCAGACTGTACTTATATTTTCATTTGTAGATAAAAAATCATTTTTGTGTGACTCATAAAACATAATTCTATCATTTATAGACCGATATTGACGTTGGAGCAATTATTGGATCTTTGTTAGAACTATCAATCTATAAGAAGAAAAATATTTCCACAACACATCCTGACGCAGATAATATAAAAGAGGAGCCAGATATAAAGTCTGAACAAAATGATGAATGTGGTAATGTATACTATACTGTACTATTTTATACAAATACAAATATTTATTGACCAAAAAATTTTAACATAGAATAATGTAATAACGGATCCCCACACGACGCCTATAATATAATTAAGTAATAAATAAATAAAAAAAAATAAAAAATAAAAAAGCCTTTATTTCCTATAAATTACACTAAGTTTTCAAATTTACATTTAAATTTATTATTTCTTTTACTATATTTTTTAACTTCACGTGGCTTGGCGTGGCACAGTGGATACTCAAGGTAACACAGCCCAGCGGGGCTAGCATACGGCTGTAGACAAACGAAAGAATCTAATATTTTGACAGTTTGCCTGGAAAAACACAGGAGAAAATGTTTCTTCCGTATCTCGATTTCTTCCGCTTTTAAAAATCTATAAGTCAAGCATGACGACCATTTTTTATCCGCTTTTGACATTTAGTTTCTTTATTCTTTTTTTATTTTTATTATGACACTTAGCTATAAAACCATAGCCAGTGTCGAGCAAATTCAAAAAATCGATGTATGGCAACCCTGTCTATAGCCGGAATTACAGTTTTGATCTACAAAGTACAAACTACGAATAATAAAGTTCAATTCAGACAGCTGCTACACGTCGATTTTTTGAATTTGTCGCCATTTACTCGACACTGGCCATGGTTCTATAGCAGAAGTGCCATTATAAAAAAAGGAAAATCAAGAAAATAAATGTCAAAAAAAATAATTGCCGTTGCTATAATGGTTGCTATGGAAAGAGTTTCTTGTCTTTGTCCACTGAAACTCAAGTCGATGGGTGGCGCCATGCTCGGGAAAAAGATATGTAGACATGGAAAAGAAACTGCCATTACTTTCTTCCGAAGAATCGACTGGGCATCGCCGTGCGTAGCACCGCAGATGGACCCTGTGTCCCCAGAACCTCCACTGTTCCCTACCGAGCCTTCTCGTGTGATATAGGTCCCTTATCGGGTGAAGGCCTCCTCCATGTTTTTCCATTTGTCCCTGTCTTTAGCTGTCTTAAGCCAGTTTTTGCCTGCTGTCTTTACTAGGTCATCTGCCCATCTTCCTTTTGGCCTGCCAACCCTTCTTTTTCCAACAGGCTTTTCCCACTCAGTGGTTTCTATTGTCCATCTGTTATCGGTATACCTAGAAACATGTCCAGCCCACTGCCATTTCAGTTTTAGTGCTTGTTTTAGGGCATCTGTTAGTTTTGTTTTTTGTCTAATTGTTTCGCTTCTCACTTTTTGTATTTTTCGTATATTTAGGATGCTCCTTTCCATAGCTCTCTGGGTTGTTATTATCTTTTGCTTTATTAATGTTGATAAAACCCATGTTTGGCAACCGTAAAGCAGGCTGGGTAGCACACAGGTATCAAGTACTATTTTTTTCAGGTTTATTGAGTAGTCTCCCTTTAGGATTTCTTTGAGGGACCAGAATTTTTTTCCAGGCTATATTCTGCCTTCTTTCTACTTCGTCTATGTTATGAGTCTTGTTAAATGATATCTGTTTTCCTAGGTATATAATATAATTGTCAACATATAATCTATTATTTTGTCCTCTGTTTTTACAGGTCGTTTAATGCTGTTAGTCATGACTTTCGTTTTTGAAGCATTCATATCTAGTACTATCTTTTTACTTTCTTGGTTTAATTATTCAAGCATATTTTCCAGGTCTGATGCTGATTCTGATAGCAAGACTGTGTCATCTGCGAATCTGAGATGGGTTAAGTATTTCTTGTTTATCTTTATGCCTTTGCCATCCCAGTTGATGTTTTTAAATATGTTTTCTAGAACCGCAATAAATAGTTTCGGTGATAAGGGATCGCCATGTCTTACGCCTCTCTCTATACTGATTAGTTCGCCTTTCTTTTCCAGTCTTACTCTACTAGTACCGTTTTTGTATATGAGTTTTATGATGTTAATATATTTCGAGCTGATGTTAAGCTTGTTTAATGCGGTCCATATTGAGGCGTGGCTGATGCTATCAAAGGCCTTGCTGTAATCTAAAAACCCAAGATACAGCGGTCTGTTAAATTCCTCGTATTTTTCAATTACTTGTTCTAAAGCTTGAATATAATCTAAGGTACTGAAGCCAGAACGAAAACCGGCTTGTTCTATAGGTTGTGCATTGTCAATAGTTTTTGAAATACGGTTTAGAATCAAGGATGAAAACACCTTGTATAGACTTGCTAGAAGGCTTATTGGTCTATAGTTATTGATGTCTTTTGGATTACCTTTTTTGTGTAGGAGGGTGATATCTGATGTACACCATTGGGTGGGTACTACCTCGGTTTCCAATATTAAGTTGAAAAAAACGGTAAGATGGGTAAGAAGCACTGGAGCTCCAAGTTTTAAGGCTTCGTTGGCAATGCCGTCGGGACGGACTTTTATTTGTTTTAAGATTTTTCAACAGTTCTAATACTTAATTTGTATTTACTATATGTTCTGCTTCTGTAACGTCGTTTCTGTGTTCTTCGTCACTTTGAAGTTCTTCTAAGTTTTCACCTCTTTTTTGTATAGTTGTTGAAATAAAGTTGTTGCCTCTTGTAGAATTTCTTGTCTACTTGTAGTTTCTTTGTTTTGTCTGTCTAGATTTTGTATCCATGTTTTGTGTAGATTTAGCTCTTTTAGACCTCTTTTTGTGCTCCTGAATTTGTTTAGGTTTTCAGTAAGTATCCTTTGTCTATGTTGTTTGTAATCTCTTTTTATTGCCTTACTGGTCTCTTTGTACTTAGATAGATAGATAGATAGATAAACACTTTATTGCTCACATAAAAATGGGTATACAATCAGACTTAAAGTACTTAAAACTAAGACATTAATGTGGGCAAGGGCGGCCTTATCGCTATAAGCGATCTCTTCCAGGCAACCCTGCATGGCAGGAGAGTTCATAAAATAGATAGCAGGGTAATTATAACTTACAAATGGATTACTTAAAATATGTGCTTACTTACTTAGCTCTTGTTTAATTTTTTTATCTTTATGTTCTTTTATTTTCAGTTCGTTTCTTTTTTAAATTAGGTTAAGTGTTTCATTGCTAAATACATTGTGTCTCGTTTTTTCCTGTCTGTCGGCTTTAATGACAAGACTGTTTTTTATTGCTTCATCCAGTGTGTCATAAATAATATGCTTGTACGTTTGCGTTGTTGTCTAGTTTGTTTTCTATGTTTAGTTTTAAGTTGTCTTTGTATTGTTTTATTTCTTCATCTGTTCTAGGGATTTTAGGTTGAGGTTTAAAGTTTTTTCTGCTTTTCTTAGCTTGTTTCAGGGAGAGAGTTATTCGTATTAGTCTGTGGTCCGTCCGAAATTTTACATTGCTAAGAACTTCGTAATTATGTATAGATTTTGGGATATTTGCCATTATGTAATCTATTTCGTTCTTTGTTCTGTCGTCGGGTAATTTCCATGTCCATCTTCTTTGAGGTTTCAGTTTGTAATATGTGTTAATGATGGAGAGCTTATATTCTTGCGCATGGTCTATGAGACGTTCCCCCCTTTTGTTTCTGATGCCTAGGCCAAATTTTCCCTACTAAATAATTAAGTACTTACAGAATATTATGTATTCATATTCCAGATGGGCTACATTTGTAGTGTTCTGTTTGCCACTTAACTGCTCTGCCCCTATTGACTTTGTGAAATTAAGTATAATGTATTTTATAATGTGTATAATCTACTCATCAATAATAATAATTGATAATAATGGATTAGTTTTTAAGTTTGTAATGTTAAAAATTTTTTTCTTATAGAAATAATTGAAGAACAAACTGTAGAAAATACAAATACGTATGGAGAAGATTATGCACCCGTGTTAGAATTTGAAGATGATGATGTGTCAGATAGTGATGCTGTTTGCAAACAGGAATCATTGAGCATTGACCGCATTGATGATTGGCAAGGCTCAAGGGTGCTTGAATTGAAATTAGTAAAGTTGAGTCAAAGTGTCATTGACAAGTATGTACGCCAAAGTCCCTCCACGCAGCACACAGCCACGGAAGAACATGTTGGGGACAAGGGGGAATGCGCTGGTGAACAGAGTGCAGAAAATGAGGACAAAAAGGCACAGTACAACAGTCACATGGAACAACTCATCTGTGATGTTTGCTTAAAAATGTTTCCGACTAAAAGCAGCTTGCTAAGGCACATCCGGACACATACTGGTGAGAAAGCACATAACTGTGACATATTGTGTCAAAAGAAATTCTTAAGAAGAGGGGACTTAAAACAACACTTATTAATTCATACTGACGAGAAACCATTTAACTGCAATATTTGTCAAAAGAAATTTGGAAGAAAATACAGCTTACAAGAACACTTGCTAATTCATACTGGTGAGAAACCATATAACTGTGACATATGTCGAAAGAAATTTGGAAGAAAATACAACTTACAACAACACTCGCTAATTCATACTGGTGAGAAACCATTTAACTGCAATATTTGTCAAAAGAAATTTAGAACAAAAGCCCATTTACAACAACACTTGCAAATTCATACTGGTGAGAAAAATGATAACTGCAATATTTGTCACAAGAAATTCGCTAGAAAAAGCCACTTAAAAGGACACATGCTAAATCATACTGACGAGAAACCATTTAACTGTAATATTTGTCAAAAGAAATTTAAAACAAAAGTCAATTTACAACAACACTCGCTAGTTCATACTGGTGAGAAAGCATATAACTGTGACATATGTCAAAAGAAATTCTTACGAAGATCGGAATTAAAAATACACTTATTAATTCATACTGGTGAGAAAGCATATAACTGTGACATATGTCAAAAGAAATTCTTACGAAGATCGGAATTAAAAAATCACTTATTAATTCATACTGGACGTGAGAAAGCACACAACTGTGACATATGTCAAAAGAAATTCTTACGAAGATGGGATTTAAAATGTCACTTATTAATTCATACTGGACGTGAGAAAGCACACAACTGTGACATATGTCAAAAGAAATTCTTAAGAAGAGGGGACTTAAAACAACACTTAATAATTCATACTGGTGAGAAAGCATATAACTGTGACATATGTCAAAAGAAATTCTTAAGAAGAGGGGACTTAAAACAACACTTATTAATTCATACTGGCCCGGCCGCATCTGCGTCTATCGTCCGAAGCTTCGTGCTAAGGGACGATACTATTGGACGATACACGCAGTATAACTGTGACATATGTCAAAAGAAATTCTTACGAAGATCGGAATTAAAAAGACACTTATTAGTGCATACTAGTGAGAAACAATATAACTGTGACATATGTCAAAAGAAATACGCAAGAAAAAGCCACTTAAAAGGACACATGTTAATTCATACTGGTGAGGAACCATATAACTGTGACATATGTCAAAAGAAATTCACATTACGCTCTAACTTACAAAGACATTTAGTAATTCATACTGGTGAGAAAGCATATAACTGCAATATATAATTATGTCAAAAGAAGTTCACAGCATGCAGCTACTTATAAAGACATTCAGTAATTCAGTGAGAAGCCATAATAAATAGGGCATTTTGATTCTTTTAATTTTTAGACTCTGCAACAGATGGCGTACCGCGTAGCGATAGATTTTCTATTGGTTCCCCACCGATATGAAATTATTTGCAGGTTGCCATCACGGACATCATATTGGTTGGTTGGTTGTATACAGTATTACCAGACATACAGTAGTATGTCTGGTCTCTGGTTGTATTTAAAATATTAGTGTGTAGTCTGTCAAAAAAGAGATTAAAATAATAGAGTCGGCACTAATTGTATCCGGTGTGGCCTCTTCTGTGCACACTGTATCCGATAACTATAAAAGCTTTTGATACTTTATATTGAATACAATTTAAAAAAGTTAAAATTTTAAAAAAGCCGGGAGCTACCTGGGCCCTGGCACAGCGGATAGCAATTGCTATCCAACGTGGCAATGCTGTCAGCTTGCTGGGCACTCTGCCAGATGGGGACGACCTAAAAAAAGGGGAAGTTTTTCTTTTTTCATAATTTTATTTTCTAAGTTTGTATATATTTGTATATTTTATTTTAGTTTGTATTTTTAGTAATGAATTTGTGATTAATTGAAATAAACATTTAAAAAACTCGTAAATATTATGATTTATTATAATATAATATAATGTAGCTATCAAAATTTTAATATATTTATGATGTAGTTATCGTGTGTGTTTAATTCACGATATTGCTACAATTTTGGACGATACACGCAGATGGTTTAATGGCATCGTTTTTAGCACGAAGCTTCGTGACGATAGACGCATGTGCGGCCGCGGCATAACTAAGTTATAAAATACCAGGTCACTCCTGCAACTGCGTTGGACCAAAATTAGTTTATAGCTCGGGAATTGTACATTTTCCCAGAACAAAAGTATCCTATGTCCTTTTCAAGTGCTTAAAGTATCTCTATGTCTATACCATTCAGCATAATGGTTAATGGTTTAGGCGTGATGAGGTAACAGACAGACCGACAGACACAATGTCGTAATTATAATATTAGTTTGGAAGTAAGGATTGTAATAGCTCATCAGTCATCACCTTCACAAGTGGTAGTATTTCACCGTTCGTTTTTCGCGTAACTTTCTGCCGCACACTGTAAAACTCTGTAACTTTCGGTATACAATACAGCTGTATTTCCAGACCAATACGACGAGGGGAGAGCTTATCCCCTCTTAAAAGGTCGGCAACGCACCTGCAGCTCTTCTAATGTTGCGAGTGTCCATGAGCGGCGGTAGTTGCTTTCATTAGGTGACCCGTTTGCTCCCTTATTTTAGGTATATTAAAAAAGGCATGCAGATACTTTACGAGCTTAGCCCGGATATACATATTACATACAGACAAACAGACAAAAATTCTAAAAACTATAATAACTATTTTTGGGTTCGATATCGATTGTTTGTCACGGCCCAATTAGGTATTATGTATTTAAAAAATATATTCATTCATGTACACTTTTTCTTTCCTACGATTTTATTAAATATTATGTATAGATAAAAATTAATTGAACAAACATTAACGATATTCTCATCTCAGTCGCGCTATGTCACGCTAGCACCTGTCAAGTGCAACTCTATACTCGTAGGCCGTAGGCCATTGAGGCCGTAGCTATCCTTTTCTTTATCATTCGTTACGTATTATCTGTCGCATTCCTTGTTGTATTGTTGTAGTCTATAGATAATAAGCCAGAGCCCAGAGGTATAGTCAGAGGTAGTCCATCAAAAAACAATTACATTTGCATTACTCATTAGTAGAGTCGCCACTTGTTTCTGGTGTGGACTGTGGCCTCTTATGGCCACACTGGACACTTTAAAGATTTTGATACATTAGTCGTGTTCGTTTCGTTTTTCAATGCACATGGCGCTTGCGAAAAGTTAAAAATTAATGGCAGTGTGAGTGACATTTTCTAAAATCGTGAGATTAATAGGTAGTATTTTACTTGGTATTTTAGAACATGAGTACATGACACTCACACGAAAAAGCCGCGCATGCGTAGTTGAAAAATGCATCACGACGCATTGCAAATTGCAATACTTTCCAGGGCCTCAAATATCGTTATTTTCATAACGTTACTGCTTTAAGGGCAAAGATAACGTTATGAAAAATACCCGACATACTAGAAATAACGGTAAAATTTGATATTAATATCGGTAAATGTTATTATTATAACGACATTTTTTCGTTACGATATTTTTTCTGCTATTCCAATACGTTATGAAGCACGGAATATATAACACTAACACACTAGTGTTATATGTTCCGTGTTATGAAGCCCTGATACTTTCTGACCTATGGCTATTGGCTAATTGCAATAAATCACTACAAACTTTATGGAATTCACCTTTAAGGTGGAACGTTCCGGAAGTTACTAGCGCTCAACCTTGAGCGCTAGTAACCAGTAGTTCCACCTTAAACAAATAACTCCTTAAGCTTAGTACCTACTTAACGCTTTCGAATTAAAGCCACTTAAATCTGCCTATGTTAACAAACAACGAAAATTATTTTGTACAATCTCGCGTTCTTTTAGTACATAGAAGCGTTATTGCTCCGTATGATTCCCTCCAAAACTCCATCGAAAATTTTAGTAATGGATACCACCTTACTAAACCAACTGACTTGAATACGTTGACTTTACCGTTTTTCTGACTATTTTTTTTTAGACTTTTACTAGTCTTTCGACTTGACTATAATCTGAAAAAGCGACGTTATAATTTTGTAAACTTTGGATTAAAACTTTGTTTCCCGCCATTTTACATGACAATGGTTAAGATTCGATTTTCGGGAGTGGCGGGAAAAGTTGAAAATTTTTTCAGCACTGAAAATTTAATTTGATTTTTATTGTAAAAAGTTGTATAATTGTAGAATATTGGTCGTATTGTATATATTTTTTAATTGTATATAATTATTTCTTCGTTCTGTTGGTAAGTTTTTTAATTATATAAAAGTCCCTTCACGGGACCAGGCGCGCCGCGATGTCTCAGCGGCCGTCCAAACGGAAGAAGAAGAGACTAATATCGTCTAGTCCGGTGGATGATCAGGCTGAGTCGAGTAGCTCTGAGCAGTCTGAGCCCACAGAGGAATCTAACAAATATGCTCCTTATAGAGTCAATGATTACAGCCGACGCTATCCAGAGGACAGCGCAGCTGGTTTTGAATTTGTAGTTTTTGTAGAAAGCACAGGTGAAACTCCTATAGGTACTCGCGACCTCATGGGTTTAAGTCGTATTTTCCAACAATCAATTAAGGGAATATCGTTCTTGAAAAAAATTAATAAATTCAAAGTTGGAGTCTATTTTAATCGGCCTAACTTAGCTAACGCATTTCTTGAAAATACTACTTTTTTACGAGACCAAAATTTAAAAGCAACCATTCCAGCTGGTAGCACGGAGTTGACTGGTGTCATCAACTCCGTACCGACCGAAATGTCCAATCAAAAAATTTATAAAGCAATTTCGAGTAGTACAAAAAGGGTAATATGTGTACGTAGATTAATGAGAAAAGCTAAGGTTAACAACAGCTTTGTGCTGCAACCAACACAATCAGTGGCAATTACTTTTTCGTGCTCTACATCATTGCCTGAATATGTTTTAATAAATATGTGGCGATTTCCTGTTACGACATATATTCCACCAGTGAAACAGTGTTATAAATGTTTAAGATACGGACATTTAGCAAAGTTTTGTAAGAATGCAGAGCGTTGCTCGATCTGTGCCGAGGCTCACAATTATAAAAATTGTACCCAAAGCCCAGATAAAGCTGTTTGCGTACATTGCAAAGGTAGCCATTTATCTATATCTGGAGAATGTAGAGTTAAAAAAATGAAAATAGAAGAAAATAAAAAAAAAGTATACAACTACATCATATGCAGACCTTTTTAATAATAAATTACAAAATTTCCCTTCATTAAATGAAAACACAAATAGTAAAGACTTATTAAATGTACTTCTCTCAAATAAAAACGCACTTACGTTACTCACAGAATGTTTAATTAAAGCTATTACTCTGAACAAGACTGAAAATGCAAGCATAAACTCACAGCTTCTTTCAGAAACAATAAAAGAAACTATAAAAGAAAAAAATAATAATCTTTCACATTCTCTGCCCAAGTAAATATTATGCAATGGAACAGTCAAAGCTTGCCAAGTAACAAATATGAACTACAAAAATTTCTATTAGATAATTCCATCCACATTTGTATAATTAGTGAAACGTGGCTCAAACCACATATTATCACATTTAACATGAAAGGATACTCTATTGTGAGAAATGACTGTGGTAATAATCACAATGGAGTAGCCATATTAATTCATAACACTATAGTCTATAACAAAATTAATACATTTTATGATGATTCTTTACAAAATATTGTTGTTCAGATTCAAATTTTTCGGAAACAAATTTCGATTGTAAGTTTTTACAGCCCAGGAAGCTGTACTCCTGAATTTAATAAGAAAAAATTTAATGATTTAATACAGACTATTCCGAAACCGATAATTTTTGCTGGAGACTTTAACGCGCATCATACTTTATGGGGTTGCGGCAAAGTTGACGCGCGAGGGAGAGATATTGTTGATGTCGCTGATGAGAATGATTTGGTTCTCTTGAATGATGGACGTCCAACCACTGTAGGGTCGCATAGATGGAAGCCAAATGCACTAGATCTGACTTTTGTTTCGGCGTCGTTAGCGTTATTTTGTGAATGGCAAGTTTCTTCAGACTCATTAGGTAGTTATCATTTACCAACTCTGACAACATTGAATCTTTCTCCATCATTCTCTTCCCATAGTAACTTGTCACAGACATTTGAAAGTTTTCCTCTTCACACGAATCTGAAAACAGTAAATTGGGATTTGTATGAAAAAACTGTTAATCAGAAACTAAAAAATTTTCAAATTGAAACATGCGATTTAATCGACAGTTATAATAGATTCTGTGCGCTTATAATTCAAACTGTTGATAAATGTGGCACATTTGTCAACGGTTTGAATAAGCCTAAGTTCTGCACCCCAACTGCTAATTCTGTTTCTCAAAGTTCTGCCTGTAGTAACAGTAAAAAAAAAGTTAAAATTCCATTAGTATGGTGGAATGAAAAATGTTCCAAGGCTGTACATGATTGTCGTCAAGCCTATGCGCGGTTTAAAGCGAATTCTTGTATTGAAACTTTTGTTGAATTTAAGCATCTTCAAGCACATAAAAAACGCATATTGAAACAAGAGCGAAGACTTTCTTGGGAAAACTTTTGTAAATCTGTTAGTAGATTAACTCCTATGAGCCAAATTTGGATGAAAATTAAAAAATTCAATCGAAGTTATACACCTAGAAGTAGTTTCATTGATAGTGAATGGATTTTACAGTTTTTAAATAAATATACTCCAGATACAGTACCAAATAATTATAAGAACATGTTGTCACATACCAATGTGACAACATCTTCAAATTCTTTTTTAGTAGAGAGTTTTACATTTGAAGAGCTGAAAGCAGCCATAAAATCTCGTAAAGATTCTGCTTGTGGTCTAGATTGTTTATCTTACAAAATGTTTAAATTGTTAGACACCAATAATATGAAGTTGTTTCTTAATCTATTAAATTCATTGTGGTGCCATTCCATGATTCCTGAACAGTGGAAAACAGATTGTCTCGTTCCAATATTAAAACCCGGAAAGGATATAAATGTTGCAGATTCATATAGACCTATAACTTTAAGTTCTTGTGTTGGCAAAATATTTGAACAGCTTATTAAACAGCGATTGGAATTTTTTATAGAAAGAAATCATATTTTACCTAGTAATCAGTTCGGTTTTCGGCGTGGCCGTTCGGCTAGAGAGAGCTTGAGTCAATTTTGTTTGGACATTCACAATGCTCTGTCTTGTAATTCAATATTGGTTGGTATTTTCTTTGATGTTGTTGGCGCATATAATAATGTCAATTTGGAAAAACTTTCAAATATTTTAACTTCTTTACAATTACCTGAAAAATTGGTAAATTGGGTGTATCATTTTCTTAGTGGTCGTAAATTATTTGTGAAATTTGAAAATAAACTGATTGGTCCAAGGTACTCCTACAAAGGAATAAGTCAAGGTGGAATTCTCAGTCCTTTATTATTTATTTTGTATATATATAAGTTAAATATTGTCTTAGGTCAAAACATTACTAACCTACAGTTTGTAGATGACTTAACTATATATTGTACTGCAGACAACTTGTCTGCAGCTATTGAAAATCTCAGAGTTGCTCTCCTCGGCCTTAAGGCCTATTATGATGATCTGGGCTTGGACATCAGCTCTGAAAAAAGCAAAGTTTTAGTTTTTTCAAAAAAACCTAGCAAAACAACAAACATTGTCCTACAATATGGAGATAGTAAGTTAGCAGTTGACAATACTGTTAGATTCTTAGGTGTGATTTTTCAGAACTCCTTCAAATTTAATAAATATATTGATTACTTAGCAAACAGGGCTTTAAAGGCTTGCAATATATTAAAGTCTTTAGCAGGCACATATTGGGGAGCTGATCCAAAAATTTTATTAATTCTTTACAAGGCTATTGTAAGAAGCCATTTTGAATATGGTTATGTATGCTTTGCTTCTATTCCACATTTTGTTGATAGACTAGATAAAGTTCAAAATAGGTGCTTACGGATTGTGCTTGGTGCGATGTGTTCCACACCCATAATATCAATGCAGGTTGAATGTAACATCCCTCCTTTGAAAATTCGCTTTAAATATTTAACATACAGGTTTTTGTTGAGAATTTCATCCATAAAAAATCATCCTCTTCTTGTAAAATTGCAGAGTGGTTCTTCTTCCTCTATTTTATCACATTACCTACCTGAAATTGTAAAAATAAAGCAAGACTATAACTCACATGAAAGTGACTTATGGCCTTGCTATATGAGCACATTTAGCTCTAAATATTTTCCACTAAAAATTGTAATTGATAATTCTCTGAAGTGCAAAGAAGATGTCTACCTTTTACTAAGTAACCTAGTTGGTTATCAACAAGTCTATACTGATGGTTCAAAGACTTCTGAGGCGGTATCAGCAGCCATATATATTAAACAGGATAAAAAAGGATATGGTATTAGGCTTTCAAATTTAACAAGTATTTTTACTGCTGAGTGTTTAGCAGTTCTGTCTGCATTAGAGTATATCGAAACTCAAGTTTATGATAAATGGATTATAGTGTCTGATAGTCTTAGCGTTCTTCAAAACTTAAATAACCCCAAATTTTGTGCTACAACTAACTATATTATCTATGATATTAGAGAAAAATATACAAAATTAACAACATTAAACAAAAAAAATATAGTTTTAGTCTGGTCACCGTCACATATTGGTGTTAAGGGAAATGAACAGGCTGATTTTCTAGCAAGAGCTATAACCACTTGTTCTCAGGAGCATTGTATTAAAAACATATACCTTCCAGAATCTGATGTTTTAGTCAAAATAAAAGAAACCTTTAAAATCAAATTTACAAATTTTTGGAAACAGACCATGGAAACCAAAGGAAAATGGTATTCTAATATTAAACAGGAGTTGTCAGTCCCATGGTTTACTAAAGGTGTTTCATTTCATGACAGGAAATTTTATTCTACTATTTGTCGTCTTAGACTTGGTCACTGTCGATTTAATGCTCATCTTCACAGATTGAATATATTGTCTTCACCCATTTGTAATTACTGTAATCATTCTGAACAAACCTTGGATCACATTTTCTTTACTTGTAACAGTTTTACTCTTCAAAGATTTATTTTTATTAATCACTTGATGGATATCTTTAAAACTGCTGAAGCCATCCCGCACTCCCTTCAGCAGCTTCTGAAAACACCCGATTGTTATAAGCCAATATATGAGTACGTCCTTTCTACTATTGGTGATATATAAATAAAATATAAATACTCACCAGTCATTACCTATATATCTTGAGATTGTATATAGTAACACAGAGATAGTTCTCTGTAACGGTTATGTTGTAAATTTCCTAAATATATATAAGTACTTTGTGGTTGTAAATAATTCTCTTTTATTTTATATTTGCTTTTCATCTCGTTTTTCTTAGTTTTAGTAATAAAATATTGTTTATTGTACATAACTTTGAACTGTTTAATAACAGACTTTTTAGGTTAGGCATCTGTCAAGAGTCAAGAGTCAAGACCACGTCAACGAAGACAAACAACACAGATACAAACAATGACCAATGACGACAATTTATGTCAAATTGAAGAAGGGACAGTAAAATACTATCAAAACATGAGAAATGGCTTCGGCCTGAAGAAAAAACTTATTTCATAATATTGATATCAAAGAATTGGCTTCGGCCTGATGAAAACTCTATTTCAGATGGTTATTATAATAGAATTGGCTTCGGCCTTCACTATCATTCATTGAATGGAGAAAGCATAGAAATGGCTGTATGGGCAACGCTCCCTTTGCCTGTCCCGACGGACGAATTATATAAAAAAAAAAAATGACAATGGTTAAATACGTAAAGGGCCCCCGAGACGGTCAAACGGTTTGACTCAAACACGTAAATTTTGGTTTGACTCAAACCATTTTGATCGTTTAAGGGCCCCCGAGACGGTCAAACGGTTTGATTCAAACCTTACGTGTTTGATGCAACCGTTTGATGTCGGTTTGAACGGTTTGTCAAACGACACTGCGCAGTTTAATTCAATACGCGCTGTCGAGTACACGTCTTGTGATGCAAACAAGATGCTCTAGAGTCTAGAATCTAGATTCTAGAACGAGGACCGCGATTTTCTTATGTTTATAACGTCAATGTCCTCTGTCGAAAAATAAAAAAATCTACAGAAAGTGCTAGAAACTACAGCTTCTTTCTTTTTTTTCTTCCAAGTTTGATCAAACGCGTCGGAACACGATCAAACGGCGCGTCAAACAAAACAAAAATATGAAATTTCATCAAACAAGCTTCAAACACGTAAATGTTTGACAAACCGTTCAAACAAGCTTTGTAAACGATCAAAATGGTTTGAGTCAAACCAAAATTTACGTATTTGAATCAAACCGTTTGATCGTCTCGGGGGCCCTTTACAAAGCTAGTTTGAACGGTTTGTCAAACATTTACGTGTTTGAAGCTCGTTTGATGAAATTTCATATTTTTGTTGTGTTTGACGCGCCGTTTGATCGTGTTCCGATGCGTTTGAACAAACTTTGTATGATTCTTTGGAGTACATTATTTTTAACCGACTAAAAAGAGGAGGTTATCAATTCGACGCGTATGTATGTACTATTTCCAGAACCGGTCGGCTGTTTTATCTTTTATAAAATAATATTTATTCGTCACAAGACGTGTACTCCACAGTGCGTACTGAACCAAACTGCGCAGTGTCGTTTGACAAACCGTTCCAACCGACATCAAACGGTTGCATCAAACACGTAAGGTTTGAATCAAACCGTTTGATCGTCTCGGGGGCCCTTTAAAGGTAGACTCCGCGCACGTCACGATAACGTTGACGATAACTCTGCGCGCGACAGCGTAGGGATTCATTAAAAAAATGGGTAATCCCAATGATATTTTAATCGTAGTTTTACTTTAATATATTTATAAATACTCATTTAAATTATGTATAGGAATAGGAGTATCGACTATTATGTAAATATGGCGGCCCGACGAAAAGTTTCGTTCAGCCGCGCGCAGAGTTATCGTGCGCGGAGTCTAGCAATTACCTCAATGCTAGCATGTCTCTGTTAAATACTGCCCTGATCTCTATTATACAAGTACGCTGGATTGCTAATACAAACCTGCTTTTTGTGCCTATTTAAAGCGGAATCAGCGCCCCCATTTTTCGGGTAGAGAACTAAATTTGACGTAACCACAACCAATAACAACAGTAATTGTTATCACTAGTATTAGTTCCAAATACTCTCACTACTGCTATCAGCATTGAGGTAAATAATAGAGATGAGTGTAAATACTGACAGCACTGACAGTCATTTAAAAAAAAATGAAAACAAGAAGAAGAAGAAATTGATGGTGATACTTACCTCGTAGTTCGTAGGTACCTACAGTCTACACAATTGAACACGAAATTATACCCAAACAATTTCTACAATTTGCAAATAATACTAGGTAGAGAAAAAAAACATAAAGTATGGAAATTGTTTTTTGTGCCACGTAACTTCCTCAGCATTATTACTTTATCTATGTTCCTCAGTCCTCTAGAACCAGGGTTCAGTTTTGGTTTCATCACGAAAAGATTTCAAAATGTTTAAGAAAACTTGTTGCTGTATATGCTTATCTACAAATAAAAGAACTGTTAACATTTATAGAACGGATCTGCTTTACTTTTATGAGCAACTGGCAAATTATAAGGTACGTAAACAATTAATGCTAATGCTCGTAGTGCTAATGAACGGGTAATTAATGTTTTCCGAAGCTCCGGTCCTAACTGTTCGCCAAAGCATAAGGTTCGCACGAAGTTTAGCTATCACAAACTACATAGAGATACTACGTGTTCATTATCTAGAAATCGAATAACAAAATTAAGGAATTCCCATTATCTGATCTCCCAGACTGAATAAAAAGCTATGTCACTCATACTTTGATTTGTGTTTTTTATAATAGGTTAGAGACAGCGAGTGCTGGATGTGTTACATCTGCCAGACGAGACTGCAGCAGTGTCACCGGCTGCAGCAGCTGGCCGTACAGACACGGGGCCTTGTTGATGGTCTCTGCCAGAATAAGGTACTTCAGAAGTGAAACTGTAACATAATAGTTAAAGGGGACTCTAATACTAACACTTTGTTGTATGTTTCCAGGCTAAGCACTGCTGCTGTTGCTTGCATATAAAATTTGTGAAAATTTAGCTGTCTAGCAGCTTTAATTTAGTACTTGTGTTGCATGTCTCTCATAATATAAATAAAATTAATATTTCAGAAAGACTCCTAGATAAAACAAATGGTGTATTTTTTCCCTTTTTAGGGTTCCGTACCCAAAGGCCAAAAGTTAAAAACGGGACCCTATTCTGTCTGACGAATCATCATGAAACTTTGTACACAATACACATACTCTTGGAGCTATTAGAAGTAACAATACTTTTTATTTAAAAAAAAATAATTTTACGAAATAAAAATTTTGTCAATGTGAATGCGGACAAAGTAGTGGGCAACAACATATTTTGTAGGATATTTAAACTCATATTTTCATTTGTAGATAAAAAATCATTTTTATGTGACTCATAAAACATAATATTATATTCTATCATTTATAGACCGATATTGACGTTGGAGCAATTATTGGATCTTTGTTAGAACTATCAATCTATAAGAAGAAAAATATTTCCACAACACATCCTGACGCAGATAATATAAAAGAGGAGCCGGATATAAAGTCTGAACAAAACGATGAATGTGGTAATGTATACTATACTGTACTATTTTATACAAATACAAATATTTATTGACCAAAAAATTTTAACATAGAATAATATAATAACGGATCCCCACACTAGGCGATGCCTGTCCTGTGGGGACGAAATGAAGTTATAATAATTAAGTAATAAATAAATAAAAAAAAAATAAAAAAGCCTTTATTTCCTATAAATTACACTAAGTTTTCAAATTTACATTTAAATTTATTATTCCTTTTACTATATTTTTAACTTCACGTGGCTTGGCGTGGCACAGTGGATACTCAAGGTAACACAGCCCAGCGGGGCTAGCATACGGCTGTAGACAAACGAAAGAATCTAATATTTTGACAGTTTGCCTGGAAAAACACAGGAGAAAATGTTTCTTCCGTATCTCGATTTCTTCCGCTTTTGAAAGTCTATAAGTCAAGCATGACGACCATTTTTTATCCGCTTTTGACATTTAGTTTCTTTATTCTTTTTTTATTTTTATTATGACACTTAGCTATAAAACCATAGCCAGTGTCGAGCAAATTCAAAAAATCGATGTATGGCAACCCTGTCTATAGCCGGTATTACAGTTTTGATCTACAAAGTACAAACTACGAATAATAAAGTTCAATTCAGACAGCTGCTACACGTCGATTTTTTGAATTTGTCGCCATTTACTCGACACTGGCCATGGTTCTATAGCAGAAGTGCCATTATAAAAAAAGGAAAATCAAGAAAATAAATGTCAAAAAAAATAATTGCCGTTGCTATAATGGTTGCTATGGAAAGAGTTTCTTGTCTTTGTCCACTGAAACTCAAGTCGATGGGTGGCGCCATGCTCGGGAAAAAGATATGTAGACATGGAAAAGAAACTGCCATTACTTTCTTCCGAAGAATCGACTGGGCAACGACGTGCGTAGCACCGCAGATGGACCCTGTGTCCCCAGAACCTCCACTGTTCCCTACCGAGCCTTCTCGTGTGATATAGGTCCCTTATCGGGTGAAGGCCTCCGCCATGTTTTTCCATTTGTCCCTGTCTTTAGCTGTCTTAAGCCAGTTTTTGCCTGCTGTCTTTACTAGGTCATCTGCCCATCTTCCTTTTGGCCTGCCAACCCTTCTTTTTCCAACAGGCTTTTCCCACTCAGTGGTTTCTATTGTCCATCTGTTATCGGTATACCTAGAAACATGTCCAGCCCACTGCCATTTCAGTTTTAGTGCTTGTTTTAGGGCATCTGTTAGTTTTGTTTTTTGTCTAATTGTTTCGCTTCTCACTTTTTGTATTTTCCGTATATTTAGGATGCTCCTTTCCATAGCTCTCTGGGTTGTTATTATCTTTTGCTTTATTAATATTGATAAAACCCATGTTTGGCAACCGTAAAGCAGGCTGGGTAGCACACAGGTATCAAGTACTATTTTTTTCAGGTTTATTGAGTAGTCTCCCTTTAGGATTTCTTTGAGGGACCAGAATTTTTTTCCAGGCTATATTCTGCCTTCTTTCTACTTCGTCTATGTTATGAGTCTTGTTAAATGATATCTGTTTTCCTAGGTATATAATATAATTGTCAACATATAATCTATTATTTTGTCCTCTGTTTTTACAGGTCGTTTAATGCTGTTAGTCATGACTTTCGTTTTTGAAGCATTCATATCTAGTCCTATCTTTTTACTTTCTTGGTTTAATTATTCAAGCATATTTTCCAGGTCTGATGCTGATTCTGATAGCAAGACTATGTCATCTGCGAATCTGAGATGGGTTAAGTATTTCTTGTTTATCTTTATGCCTTTGCCATCCCAGTTGATGTTTTTAAATATGTTTTCTAGAACCGCAATAAATAGTTTCGGTGATAAGGGATCGCCATGTCTTACGCCTCTCTCTATACTGATTAGTTCGCCTTTCTTTTCCAGTCTTACTCTACTAGTACCGTTTTTGTATATGAGTTTTATGATGTTAATATATTTCGAGCTGATGTTAAGCTTGTTTAATGCGGTCCATATTGAGGCGTGGCTGATTTTTTATTTTATTTTATTTTATTTTATTTTATTTGGGAATCTTACAGCATTTCAAGACTACAGTAGGTTACATGTTACAAAGCGATATGCCAATTACAAGTTTCCACTAGTGTATTATAAGTATGATAATTAAAATATCCAACATCAAATCATGACGAATACAATGGTATGATCTAAAATAAGCTACATACATTTAAAAAACTGTCACTAACAATAAGCAACAAAGCTTATTAAACCACAAGAAAAGGAAGACTGTTATTGAGTTTACTAAATAGGGTTAAAATAGGTATCAGTTAAAAGTTTTCTTATTTTATTTGGTGTAAGGGAAAATATGTCTTCCAGCGTATTTGTATTTAGAAATTTGTTAAATTGTGCACTCGACCTTAACACAAACGAATTCCTACGGTAGTAGGTGTTGAAAGGTGGGACATATAGGGGCATAAAATGACGAGCGTTTCTAAAGGGGATATTAATATTAAATCTATTGAGTAATTCGGGTGCATCTATTTTATTGTTCAGTACTTTACTAAGATAGGTAAGGTCGCTAATGTTCCTTCGTTGGCACAGTGGAAGAAAATGGAATTTTTTGCATCTGGCGTCGTAGTTAGGAAGAAATCGATTGCATTTGAACTGGAGATATCTAAGAAAGCGTTTTTGGATAGACTCTAATCTATCTATGTATATATTGTATGCAGGGTTCCATAGCTCCGAACAGTACTCCATGATACTGCGAACATAGGTACAATACAGGACCTTGACCGCTTTAATAGATTTAAAATTTCTGCACGATCTAATTACAAATCCTAAGGCTTTCGAGGCCTTGTTAATAATATAATCTATATGTTCGTTAAAAATTAATTTTGAATCTACGATAACTCCCAGATCTTTTATAGATTTTTTGGATGTAAGAACCATATTCTTAAGCTCGTAATTATATTTGATTAAATTTACCTTTCGACTAAAGTTGATAACAAAGCATTTAGATACGTTAAGATCTAGCCTATTACGCACACAATATTCATCAAATCTATTCAAGTCCTCTTGTAAAAGGCGACAGTCATCAATAGAGGTTATGTTTTTTAATATTTTGGTGTCGTCAGCATATAAAAAGAAATAAGCATGGTGGAAGCAGGAGGAAATATCATTTATAAAAATAGTGAATAGCAGGGGCCCCAGCAGGGAGCCTTGCGGTACACCAGAAGGTACAAACATCCACCTGGAAATGAACCCATTTATAGCAACAACTTGGGACCTATTGCAAATATAAGATGCGAACCAGCGGAGGAGATTACCATGTATGCCTGCTTTGGATAACTTTTGGAGCAATATACAATGATCTATACGATCAAAAGCCTTGCTAAAGTCGGTAAAAATTAAATCCACTTGAGCGCCTGAATCCATACCCGAACTTACATGGTCATAAGTTAAGAGGAGATTTGAGGTTGTTGAGCGTCCCTTCAGAAACCCATGCTGTTCTGGTATAAACCAGCCCTTGAGAGCAGTGTAAACTTGTTGATGCACGATTCTTTGAAAGAGTTTAGCAAATATACAGAGTTTTGATATTGGCCTGTAATTTCTAATATCGCCCTTATCTCCTCCCTTGTGAATAGGTGTAATAAATGCTGACTTCCAAATACTTGGCACATATCCTTCCTTCATAGATCTTGAATAAAGAATGGTGAGTGGAAGAACTAGGCTAGTGGCACACTCAACAATAAGCAGGGGAGAAATATCATCAGGCCCAGCCCCTTTATGCAAATCTACCGACTTTAGCAATTTCAGTACCTCCTCAGGATCAATCGTTATGTCTCCTATGGAGCTATGATGAACGTTATGCTCTTCAGTACATGTGTCACTATGTGAATTATTGGAATCAAGAAAGTTTGCCTGAAAGTAAGTTGCAAACAAATTGCAAACTTCATCGCCTTCCTTTGCAACTTCACCATCAAAGCGCATCGTAGAGGGAAACGTAGAAGAGGTATTGCGGTTGCTTTTTATAAAATTCCAAAAGACTGAGGGGTCATTAACTATCGAGTTCTCTGTATTGCGAATATAAGACTCGTAACACGTTTGCTCCAGTGATTTGGCTCTACTCCTAAGCAGTGAGAAAGTAATGTAATCGCTTTGATTTCCATAAAGTTTAAATTTACGGTGAAATTTGTGTTTCTCCCTTATGACTTTCTTTAGGGCAGAGTCATACCATGGCGGGTAACTGTTTGGGGAAATAATTTTATAAGGTATATGAGAGTTCCGGAGGTCATAGATTATATCATAAAAATGCCTAACCGCCTCATCCAAGTTTTTGCCATTAAGACATTCCAGCCAATTCACTGAATTTAGTGATGAGCGAATAAGGTCATAGTTACCACGACAATAAAAATATTTTACACGCGTTTTGGATTCTAGATTACTTTCCGCGCCATGTGTAAGCTCAATACATAAAGACCGGTGGTGCGGTAAGTCTTCTGGGACCAAGGGGTCATCACAAGTAGTAACAGTAAGTTCGCAATTAGAGAAAACTAAATCCAGTAACCTGTCATTATTATTACGTACTTGACTACGCTGAATGAGATTACACTGTGCCAGGGTATCTAGGAAGTTAATGTGTCTTCTAGAGAGTGATATACTTGCCATGGGTTGCATTCTCTGTGTATTCCAATCGATAAACGGGAGATTAAAATCCCCAGCAATTATAAATTTATCATTTGAATACATATTAACAATATTGAAAAGATTATTTGAAAACGCTTCAAGCTGAACAATAGAACTATTTCCCTCATTTTGTTTACATAGATAAAGAACGCCAAAGTGCATCGTATCATAGGACCTATTCTTCGAAGCTATGGACACCCAGAGGTCCTCAGCAGTGGTGTGCCATTCGGGACGGCCCATAGCTTCAAACTCCCGGCGAATCGCTATTAGAACACCACCCCCCAGGGATTGCTTAGTTAGAGAGTAATTTCTGTCACGCCGCCAAACAACATACCTACTATCAAATAATTCCTCGTCCATAATACCTTCTAATAGCCAAGTCTCTGTAATAGATATGATATCATACGAATTGAGGCAGACATTTCTTTTGAAAGTATCCGTTTTCGAACGTAAGCCTCTAGCGTTCTGATAATAAATACTTAGCTTAGATTCCATTATAATATAAATGACAATAGCAAATAATGACATAATATGTTATCCAAGTATCTAAGGCTTTCAAATTTAATAAAGTTAAATCCACGAATAAATAATAAATTATAAAACACCTAATTAAATCCCTTCCAACTGTATATATATAAATAAATAAGTAGCAAAGAGTTTGTAAATTAATAAAGAGCGCATTAAGATGCAAAAATGCTAACTTAATAATATTTATATTATAAATACGTATATCCTGAGTGAGAAACAAACAATACAAGTAATATAAGATTGCTATTCTAAAATAAACAGGCGAAATTATAAAATTGATCATGACTATGACGTAAATCAATATCCCGTACAGTTTCCACACATCATGTAACGGACAATTAAAGGAGTACAAAAGTTGTGTTACAGTAGTAATAATTGATATAGAAACTATTGAATTAATGTAGGAGTAAAGTTGATTATATATCATTTTAAACTTGTAGAACGCAAAGAAGACATTTACAATATCAGAGTAAGTAGATACGTACCAGTAATAGCAGCAGAGTCTTCGTCTCTGAAATTCTAATAGAACAAGGCAAAACATTTTATTTTCGTGAAGCATTATATTATTAAATAAATTAAATTTAAAAACTGCAGAAGTACCCACGAAATTATTAAAATATAAATCCTCAAACCTTTCACCAAATGAGAAATGTAGCAAACTTATAATACTTACAATATATAATAAATACAATATATTAATATATTTTAATTCATTATTGAATAATAATTTTTGATAATCATAAAATAAATAATGCATAAAATAAAAATAAAGCAGGTACGTGTAAGAATATCTACATATTGAGCCCCCCGTAAGCGGCAGTAAGTGCGAGCGAGACAAATATACAAGCGATCTATGGATCATTACCGGTTTTAACAATCCGGCGACATACGAATAGTTACGAAGCGAGTAGCCGAGTGCAAAGTAAGGGGTGCTCAACCTTTTCTTGTGGTTCAATATTACAGTTAGCGAAGGAATAAATAATATTATTTTTAATGTGCTATAACATAAATGTGAAGCGTAATACACAAATGAATGGATGATCAAAAAGATGATTATGACACACCAAAATGAAAAGAAGCGGCATAAGCATAATTTAAAAAATGAGACAATTACACAATATAATACTTTATCAAAACTAACTACATTGTAATATTTAAAGCAAAGCAAAAGGCACACTAGGTTAATTTGTTTAAATCAGCCTCATTTGATATAATAAAAACGGGTGATTTATCATTTTTGCGGACATGTATTTTACAGAATTTAACCCATACATACTGTAGTCCCTTGAGTTTTGAAATCTCTTTGACTCGAGTGAGCAGTTTCTTCATGTCCGGAACAAGGTGGTCGTTAACATATATAAGTTGGTCGTTCCCTCCCATCCCTATATCATTTAGGCTTATTCGTTTCCGTGCCCGTGTAGCGGCGATAAACTCTTCTTTGATATACCGGTTTATAAAGCACATAATGATTGACTTCTCCTTCGAGCCATGCGATGGAACACGCGCTATGTAGTTAATTTGTGTCTTCGGAAGAGAATAATTGACAACTTTAGTAATCGAGTCAACAAGAGAAAATAAGTTTTCATTGGGCTTCATTGGAATTCCTTTAATTTCAACGTTATTCATGCGAGACCACTGCTCGCGGCTCACACTATCTCTCTTGAGCAGCGCAATGTCTTTAGTACAAGAAGACTCTACTTTCTGCGACTCCGAGATATGTTTTTCTATATTCTGCACTTTACTTTCTAGGTCTTCCAGTCTAGAGCTATTAAACTCACAGGATACCTTTAGCTCTGAGATTTCCCTTTTGATGGTCTTCACATCTTCAAAGAGTTCGGGCAGTTTTCTTAACTGAGACTTCATCTCCCGCAGCTCCGACATGATCATCTCCAGGGTGACAGAACCAGATTCGGATACTGTCGGTGATCGCGAGCCTGTAGCTACCTTGCATTGGGGACATCTCCACATAGCCCGTCTATCAGCTCCAAGTTTGCGATATCCAGACTCAGAGATCGAAGCACAGGAGAAATCCAAATTACGTAAACAACCATTGCAGAAAACGCCATCAGTGAAAGAAGAACTGCATGCATCACACTTCATTTTAGCGATTGATTTCACGGTTGACAAAAAAGGTTTGGAACACCTGACTTAATACGTCGCAACAGGATTTACGTGTTGTCAAGACTGATGCCGAAAGCAGACTGATGCTATCAAAGGCCTTGCTGTAATCTAAAAACCCAAGATACAGCGGTCTGTTAAATTCCTCGTATTTTTCAATTACTTGTTCTAAAGCTTGAATATAATCTAAGGTACTGAAGCCAGAACGAAAACCGGCTTGTTCTATAGGTTGTGCATTGTCAATAGTTTTTGAAATACGGTTTAGAATCAAGGATGAAAACACTTTGTATAGACTTGCTAGAAGGCTTATTGGTCTATAGTTATTGATGTCTTTTGGATTACCTTTTTTGTGTAGGAGGGTGATATCTGATGTACACCATTGGGTGGGTACTACCTCGGTTTCCAATATTAAGTTGAACAAAACGGTAAGATGGGTAAGAAGCACTGGAGCTCCAAGTTTTAAGGCTTCGTTGGCAATGCCGTCGGGACCTGGACTTTTATTTGTTTTAAGATTTTTCAACAGTTCTAATACTTAATTTGTATTTACTATATGTTCTGCTTCTGTAACGTCGTTTCTGTGTTCTTCGTCACTTTAAAGTTCTAAGTTTTCACCTCTTGTTTGTATAGTTGTTGAAAGAAAGTTGTTGCCTCTTGTAGAATTTCTTGTCTACTTGTAGTTTCTTTGTTTTGTCTGTCTAGATTTTGTATCCATGTTTTGTGTAGATTTAGCTCTTTTAGACCTCTTTTTGTGCTCCTGAATTTGTTTAGGTTTTCAGTAAGTATCCTTTGTCTATGTTGTTTGTAATCTCTTTTTATTGCCTTACTCGTCTCTTTGTACTTAGCTCTTGTTTAATATTTTTATCTTTATGTTCTTTTATTTTTAGTTCGTTTCTTTTTTTAATTAGGTTAAGTGTTTCATTGCTAAATACGTTGTGTCTCGTTTTTTCCTGTCTGTCGGCTTTAATGACAAGACTGTTTTTTATTGCTTCATCCAGTGTGTCATAGTATGCTTGTACGTTTGCGTTGTTGTCTAGTTTGTGTTCTATGTTTAGTTTTAAGTTGTCTTTGTATTGTTTAATTTCTTCATCTGTTCTAGGGATTTTAGGTTAAGTTTAAAGTTTTTTCTGCTTTTCTTAGCTTGTTTCAGGGAGAGAGTTATTCGTATTAGTCTGTGGTCCGTCCGAAATTTTACATTGCTAAGAACTTCGTAATTATG
Source organism: Plebejus argus (assembly GCA_905404155.3). Taxonomy (NCBI): domain Eukaryota; kingdom Metazoa; phylum Arthropoda; class Insecta; order Lepidoptera; family Lycaenidae; genus Plebejus; species Plebejus argus. Next base: position 8,488,352 of record FR989948.1, on the reverse strand, counting down.
TATAGATTTTGGGATATTTGCCATTATGTAATCTATTTCGTTCTTTGTTCTATCGTCGGGTGATTTCCATGTCCATCTTCTTTGAGGTTTCAGTTTGTAATATGTGTTAATGATGGAGAGCTTAATATATTCTTGAGCATGGTTTATGAGACGTTCTCCCCTTTTGTTTCTGATGCCTGGGCCAAATTTTCCCTACTAAATAATTAAGTACTTACATAATATTATGTATTCATATTCCAGATGGGCTACATTTGTAGTGTTCTGTTTGCCACTTAACTGCTCTGCCCCTATTAACTTTGTGAAATTAAGTATAATGTATTTTATAATGTGTATAATCTACTCATCAATAATAATAATTGATAATAATGGATTAGTTTTTAAGTTTGTAATGTTAAAAATTTTTTTCTTATAGAAATAATTGAAGAACAAACTGTAGAAAATACAAATACGTATGGAGAAGATTATGCACCCCTGTTAGAATTTGAAGATGATGATGTGTCAGATAGTGATGCTGTTTGCAAACAGGAATCATTGAGCATTGACCGCATTGATGATTGGCAAGGCTCAAGGGTGCTTGAATTGAAATTAGTCAAGTTGAGTCAAAGTGTCATTGACAAGTATGTACGCCAAAGTCCCTCCACGCAGCACACAGCCACGGAAGAACATGTTGGGGACAAGGGAGAATGCGCTGGTGAACAGAGTGCAGAAAATGAGGACAAAAAGGCACAGTACAAGAGTCACATGGAACAACTCATCTGTGATGTTTGCTTAAAAATGTTTCCGACCAAAAGCAGCTTGCTAAGGCACATCCGGACACATACTGGTGAGAAAGCACATAACTGTGACATATTATGTCAAAAGAAATTCTTAAGAAGAGGGGACTTAAAACAACACTTATTAATTCATACTGACGAGAAACCATTTAACTGCAATATTTGTCAAAAGAAATTTAAAACAAAAGCCAATTTACAACAACACTCGCTAATTCATACTGGTGAGAAAGCATATAACTGTGACATATGTCAAAAGAAATTCTTACGAAGATCGGAATTAAAAATACACTTATTAATTCATACTGGTGAGAAAGCATATAACTGTGACATATGTGAAAAGAAATTCTTACGAAGATCGGGATTAAAAAATCACTTATTAATTCATACTGGTGAGAAAGCATATAACTGCAATATTTGTCAAAAGAAATTTGGAAGAAAATACAGCTTACAAGAACACTTGCTAAATCATACTGGTGAGAAACATTATAACTGTGACATATGTCGAAAGAAATTTAAAAGAAAAGCCAATTTACAACGACACTCGCTAATTCATACTGGTGAGAAACCATTTAACTGCAATATTTGTCAAAAGAAATTTAGAACAAAAGCCCATTTACAAGAACACTTGCTAATTCATACTGGTGAGAAAGCATATAACTGTGACATATGTCAAAAGAAATTCTTACGAAGATCGGAATTAAAAAGACACTTATTAATTCATACTGGTGAGAAAGCATATAACTGTGACATATGTCAAAAGAAATTCTTACGAAGATCGGGATTAAAAAATCACTTATTAATTCATACTGGTGAGAAAGCATATATAACTGTGACATATGTCAAAAGAAATTCTTACGAAGATGGGATTTAAAATGTCACTTATTAATTCATACTGGACGTGAGAAAGCACACAACTGTGACATATGTCAAAAGAAATTCTTAAGAAGAGGGGACTTAAAACAACACTTATTAATTCATAATGGTGAGAAAGCATATAACTGTGACATATGTCAAAAGAAATTCTTAAGAAGAGGGGACTTAAAACAACACTTATCAAAGCGCACGGAGTGCGCGGCCAAGTTCCAGCAGGCCGCGCGCATGCCGTGCACTATTTACACGAACGGTTTCGACGCACTTTTGACCCCCTTGTATCTCAGTGCCTATTGCGAGAGCAAAGATAAAATTTTACCTACCTAATTATATACTAGTACTTACGCAATATACCAAATTTCATAGATATAGATTTGTTAGATCCTGAAATATTTCCTTGTAAAAATAGCTAATTTTGGCACTGACTCACTGACCGGTAATCAAAACCTCTAGGCCACTTCCAGTTGTCGTGGCGTTATGAAATTTGGCACACAGGTTGTTTGTTATATGTAGATTAATAAAAAATTAAGAAATTTGAGAAATTGGTCAAGCGTGAGTCGGCTCATCTATGAATTTGAGATAAAAATCGGTAATCAAAACCTCTAGGCCACTTCCAGTTGTCGTAGCGTTATGAAATTTGGCACACAGGTTGTTTGTTATATGTAGATTAACAAAAAATTAAGAAATTTGAGAAATTGGTCAAGCGTGAGTCGGCTCATCTATGAATTTGAAATAAAAATCGGTAATCAAAACCTCTAAGCCACTTCCAGTTGTCGTAGCGTTATGAAATTTGGAACACAGGTTGTTTGTTATATGTAGATTAACAAAAAATTAAGAAATTTGAGAAATTGGTCAAGCGTGAGTCGGCTCATCTATGAATTTGAGATAAAAATTAATATTTAATATGTACAAGTAAATACACTGAAATAAGATGAGGAGGAAAGAAACAAATTGGTATGATTCCTTAAAAAAAGTATTGAAATCTCACCAAAAACATACCTGTTAAAACGGGGCCAAGTTCCTATTCACTAATTGTTCGCCTTAAAAAAGAGTTGAAATCCAATTCAATGCCAAGTTTAGATGCACTTCCAAATCGATCATAATCATCTTCATCAACAGCCTGATCCTAAATACTTCTAAATTTGAACTTGGCAGGTTTTCATGCTAGTAGCACTTGATAATTATTGTATAATTTTTAAATTTAAATATAAGATATTTATGTGATTAAATTAACCTGAAGATGATGTTTTCGAAACCGGTCGTTTTTAAGTGAATTTTGTAAAAATTAATGAATATAGTGGAAAAAGTGCAAGATAAGATAAGATAAGATAAGAACATTTATTTGCAAAAACATGGTAGTTACAATAAGATGGTACATTAGAAATTATAGTGCTAAAATTAAGAAATTTGAGAAATTGGTCAAGCGTGAGTCGGCTCATCTATGAATTTGAGATAAAAATCGGTAATCAAAACCTCTAGGCCACTTCCAGTTGTCGTAGCGTTATGAAATTTGGCACACAGGTTGTTTGTTATATGTAGATTAACAAAAAATTAAGAAATTTGAGAAATTGGTCAAGCGTGAGTCGGCTCATCTATGAATTTGAAATAAAAATCGGTAATCAAAACCTCTAAGCCACTTCCAGTTGTCGTAGCGTTATGAAATTTGGAACACAGGTTGTTTGTTATATGTAGATTAACAAAAAATTAAGAAATTTGAGAAATTGGTCAAGCGTGAGTCGGCTCATCTATGAATTTGAGATAAAAATTAATATTTAATATGTACAAGTAAATACACTGAAATAAGATGAGGAGGAAAGAAACAAATTGGTATGATTCCTTAAAAAAAGTATTGAAATCTCACCAAAAACATACCTGTTAAAACGGGGCCAAGTTCCTATTCACTAATTGTTCGCCTTAAAAAAGAGTTGAAATCCAATTCAATGCCAAGTTTAGATGCACTTCCAAATCGATCATAATCATCTTCATCAACAGCCTGATCCTAAATACTTCTAAATTTGAACTTGGCAGGTTTTCATGCTAGTAGCACTTGATAATTATTGTATAATTTTTAAATTTAAATATAAGATATTTATGTGATTAAATTAACCTGAAGATGATGTTTTCGAAACCGGTCGTTTTTAAGTGAATTTTGTAAAAATTAATGAATATAGTGGAAAAAGTGCAAGATAAGATAAGATAAGATAAGAACATTTATTTGCAAAAACATGGTAGTTACAATAAGATGGTACATTAGAAATTATAGTGCTCATGTTTTGTCGTATACATCTCGACGTGCAAATATTTTTAAAATAAAAGTTAAATTTAATTTTGTTGGTTCTCTACACATAATAATAATATCTAGTAGAAGTACAATATTGTTGGTAAAAATAATCATAAATTAATCAATGTCATATGAAGTCAATAAAAAGTACAAATATGCAAAAAATAAATTAAAAATTGTCAAGATGTAAATATGTTAGGTACTTATAATTATTATAATATTATATTTTCATCATTAATAAAATCATCGATAGTATAATACATTTTGGCTAATAGTAATTGAAATAATTTATTTTTAAATTTATTAAATGTCATTTTTTTTAAATCAAGTATTACTGTGTTTTATTTGTGTCTAAAATGAATTTCCACCAAGAACCGACAGTACAATCAATTACATATATTTAGGCTCAGGCTGTTGATGAAGATGATTATGATCGATTTGGAAGTGCATCTAAACTTGGCATTGAATTGGATTTCAACTCTTTTTTAAGGCGAACAATTAGTGAATAGGAACTTGGCCCCGTTTTAACAGGTATGTTTTTGGTGAGATTAATTCATACTGGCCCGGCCGCATCTGCGTCTAAATTATAACTGCAATATTTGTCACAAGAAATTCGCTAGAAAAAGCCACTTAAAAGGACACATGCTAAATCATACTGACGAGAAGCCATTTAACTGCAATATTTGTCAAAAGAAATTTAAAACAAAAGTCAATTTACAACAACACTCGCTAGTTCATACTGGTGAGAAAGCATATAACTGTGACATATGTCAAAAGAAATTCTTACGAAGATCGGAATTAAAAATACACTTATTAATTCATACTGGTGAGAAAGCATATAACTGTGACATATGTCAAAAGAAATTCTTACGAAGATCGGAATTAAAAAATCACTTATAGGGACCGTGCAGAAACTATAGAGGGCGTCGTAATTCGACAGCAGCGACACGATGCGAGCAAAAGACGTAACTTGTGAGTGACTTTGGCTTCGCATTCTCCTTGACCCTGGCTAGTTTTTAAGTGTTTTTTTATGTTTTACACTATAAAATGATTTAATACTTACACTCCTAAGTGGCCACATGCAGCCGCGAGAACAACGACAGATTTCCAAGAATCCGCGATCGAAGTAATAAAGTTAAAGACTAGATGACGCCCGCAACTCCGTTGCGCCAAAAATATTTTATCGCGCGGGAACCGTACATTTTCCCGGGATAAAAAGTATCCTATGTCCTTTCCCGGGGCTCAAAGTAAATCCATACCAAATTTCAGCAAAATTGGTTTAGGGGGTTGGGCGTGAAGTGCTAACAGACAGACACACTTTCGAATTTATAATATTAAGTATATTTTTATAATATTAAGTATAATATTAAGGGTTTCTACTTTCTACCCATAAACAAAGAACGAAAGAGTGAATAAAAATGTATAAAGCTTATCTAGTTAACTAAGAAAATATCTGAAATAGTAATTAATAGCATCCATCAGCATAGAAAGTAAAAACTTGATAAATATTGCAATAAAATAATGAAGCTATGCAAAAATACTTATAATCTTACTGAAAATGCATGTGGATTAATAAAATAAAACAAGTTCACTAAAATAAATGCTTTTATTTCATCAACCTTCTGCGATTCGATCGATACCATCTTCACAACTTTTGTCAATCACTATTTTTAACTAATTTCAGTCTGGACCTCATCAGTGCAAACACCATTAATTATGTATCCTTTAAATTACACACAAAGACTGCACTACTAATCTTTTTCCTACTTGAAGAATCATCCTTTTGAGAACCAACACTTTGACAAGATGGTTCAAGTTCAATACTATTCTCAGTGATGAATTCCTGGCAGGACTTCTCCAAATTATCCTTACTTTTGATGCAACTTTATGCCAATTAAATGAGCGGTACCTATCAATGTATATCAATTTAGATTGAAGCCAGTTTGGATGTTTACTGAAAGAAGCAACGGTTATAGGTTATGTTCATATTGTGTTCATAAAAATGAATTTACGGTTATAATCTACAAAATTCTGTGTTTTTACGAGTCTACACATAACATTCATGGAACTTTTTAAATACTTACGTATGTTTTTACCGCCTTTTATCCATTTCTTTCGTTTTTCAATAAACAAAGGCATGTGAATACTTTGGCAGAAAAATAGTAAAATTTTACATCGTTCGATTTGCCTTTATATTTCTTGCATGTATTATAACATCCGGGAATACAACAATGCATTTCAATTCTTGAAAATAATCAAATTTGTCAAGAAATCTTATAATTTTCCATAGCTTGACTAGAGCTTGACAGTAAAATTTTCGTAAAAGTTTCGGCTATTCGCCACTTGTGGCAGTGTCGTCGCTCTGCACGGTCCCTATTAATTCATACTGGACGTGAGAAAGCACACAACTGTGACATATGTCAAAAGAAATTCTTAAGAAGAGGGGACTTAAAACAACACTTATTAATTCATACTGGTGAGAAAGCATATAACTGTGACATATGTCAAAAGAAATTCTTAAGAAGAGGGGACTTAAAACAACACTTATTAATTCATACTGGCCCGGCCGCATCTGCGTCTATCGTCCGAAGCTTCGTGCTAAGAGACGATACTATTGGACGATACACGCAGTATAACTGTGACATATGTCAAAAGAAATTCTTACGAAGATCGGAATTAAAAATACACTTATTAGTGCATACTAGTGAGAAACCATATAACTGTGACATATGTCAAAAGAAATACGCAACAAAAAGCCACTTAAAAGAACACATGTTAATTCATACTGGTGAGGAACCATATAACTGACATATGTCAAAAGAAATTCACGCTCTAACTTACAAAGACATTTAGTAATTCATACTGGTGAGAAAGCATATAACTGCAATATACATATTGTTACGAATGCGGACACGTAGTGTCATCTAGCGGCAACCCGGTGAAACCGTAAATCCCCTATTCAATACCAGATGCCGCTACTTGTATGTTTTTGTTTACCTGCGCGTACATGCTCGAATTTTCCCACGGTTGTTTACGTGTCGATGCAAATTGTGGAATGTTCTCGTACGGTCTAGAGCTCGCCTCGACCCGTATAAATAGGGCAGGTAAACACGCCGGGGGCCAGTTTTCGAATGAGTTTCGAACGAGCGATAATCAAGACGTCTTCGAAGTGAGAAACAAGCGACTTAGTGAGTGAACCAGTGCATAGTGTTTGGACCTAGTGCTTAGTGTTTGGACTTAGTGCATAGTGTTTGGACCTAGTGCTTAGTGTTTGGACTTAGTGCGTAGTGTTTGGACCTAGTGAGTTGTGTAACCTAAGTGTAGTATAAAGAAAGCCTTCAAGAGAGTCACCAAGTTTTTTTCTCCGAATCGTCGAACCTTAGCACATAACAACTGGTATCGGAAGTGAGATTTGGAGATGCCATTGACTCCGAGAGAGGACTTCAAGGGGAGTGTCAGGACAAGGGCACAGCGAGCTGCTGCCATTGACTCCGAGAGAGGAGTTCAAGGGGAGCGTGAGGACAACGGCGCAGTGCCATTGACTCCGGGAGAAGACTTCGAGGGAAGTGTCGGGACAAGGGCGCAACGGGCTGCGGAGGCCACACCCACTGGGGACCAAGCTCCGCCCACTGCGGGGCAGGCCTCACTGGCCCCGCCCACGAGACCCGCCCACTGGCCACGCCCTTCACGCCCCGCCCACTGGGTGTGGCCGCGCCCACTGGCTCCGCCCACCAGGCCACGCCCACTCAGGCCACGCCCACTGGCCCCGCCCACCAGGCCCCGTCTGCTCAAGCCCCGTCAACTGGCTCCAGCCACCATGCTTCGTCTGTAGCTTCTACAGCACCGCAAATGGCTCTTCATTTAGAAAGTTTAATTAAATTGATGGAGCTGCAAAGGGCTGATATTCAGGCTTAAGACCGCAAACTCGGCGTTTTGCAAGAGTCACAAAAGCAACAAAAGGACCTTCAAGAAAAGGCGCTTCTGGCAATAAAGGATGTTGGTGACACGGTGACCAAGCTTCGGAAAGATGTCGACATAATGGAAGAACACATTACCGGGCTAGGAGTGGATATGGAAAATGTGAAAAGTGGCCTCACAGAACTACAGAAGTGGAAAGTGCGCCTGGAAACCACAGGAGTCGCGACGTCGAGTGGAACTACCGGAGTAGTGGTACAAGGACCAAAAGTTAAAGTGCCACCATACGACGGTACTACTTCTTGGAACGCTTATCGTCAGCAATTCCAGACGGTTGCTACTGCCAACGGATGGACTGAAGACCAATGCCTGACCGCTCTCACTGTTGCGCTCAGAGGGCAAGCTTTGTCGGTCCTGGAAGCACACACAGGAAAAGGGTTCTAAGATCTGATGGAGGCGCTTGAATCCAGATACGGGGAGCGACACCTGGAGCACGTGTTCCGTGCCCAACTTCGTGACAGAGTCCAACGCTCAGGAGAGGGTCTACAACAATGGGCGTTGGAAATTGAAAAACTGGTCAAGAAGGCACATCCAGGAGCAGACTCCAAGATGGTTGACTCAAACACTATTCAAGCCTTTATCGACGGAATCAGGGATCTGGAAGTCCGAGCTGCAGTAAGGCTACGTCACCACACCTCGCTAAAGGAGGCGTACTGGGCGCAATGGGAGAGTCTGGTACTTCAAAACGGAATACTCTACCGGAAATGGGAGATGACTAACGGCAGAGAGTTCCATCTTCAGATAGTCGTCCCAAGAGCGAGAGTACCAGATATTCTCCGTGAAATGCACGATGGCGTATCAGGAGGTCATTTAGGTGTCAAGAGGACGTTGACAAAAGTGCGAGAACGATTCTACTGGTTGCATTGTCGAGATGACGTGCAGGATTGGTGCCGCAAATGTACTACTTGCGCTGCAGTGAAGGGACCACAGACCAGGAGCCGTGGGAACCTGCGGTTGTATAACGTTGGCGCACCGCGGGAACGAATTGCAGTTGATGTAGCTGGGCCATTTCCTGTAACGGAGTCGGGAAACAAGTATTTCATGGTCGTCATGGACTACTTCACCAAATGGCCTGAAGTGTTCGCCATACCAAACCAAGAAGCTACAACAGTTGCTTCTAAGCTAGTGGAAGAAGTGATATCTCGCTTTGGTGTGCCCCTGGAAATCCATTCTGATCAGGGCAGGAATTTCGAATCGCAGGTCTTCCAGGAAGTGTGCAGAATCGTGGGAATGCATAAAACGAGGACCACCGCGTACCATCCACAGTCTGATGGAATGGTTAAGAGATTTAACCAGACCCTTGAGAGGCATTTGGCGAAATTGGTAGATGACAAACAAAAGGATTGGGACAAGTACATACCGCTCTTCCTTCTGTCGTATCGTACCGCCGAGCATGCTACCCTAAAACCCCGGCGTATGTCAATTACGGGAGAGAACTGCGAGTACCAGTAGACCTCTTGACAGGAGGGTCACCGGAGGAACCAAAGACCGTACAAGACTATGTCTGCGATTTGAGGGAAAAGATGCACTATATACACGCCATGGTTCGGGAGAATGGGTTACATTCAAGTGAGAACATGAAGACCAGATACGACCGGAAATCGAACACGAGCGGCTTCGAAGAAGGGACACTGGTGTGGCTGCATAACCCAACTCGTCGAAAAGGGAAATCTCCAAAGTTGCAGACCAAGTGGGACGGCCCATACAAAGTGGTTACCCGATTGAATGATGTGACTTATAGGATTCAAAAGCAACCAAGAGGGACATTCAAAGTGGTACACATAGACCGTCTGGCGCGTTACCATGGCAGTAACAATGATGCTCGGGACGAGCATCTCTAAGAGGGGAGTAGTGTTACGAATGCGGACACGTAGTGTCATCTAGCGGCAACCCGGCGAAACCGTAAATCCCCTATTCAATACCAGATGCCGCTACTTGTATGTTTTTGTTTACCTGCGCGTACATGCTCCAATTTTCCCACGGTTGTTTACGTGTCGATGCAAATTGTGGAATGTTCTCGTACGGTCTAGAGCTCGCCTCGACCCGTATAAATAGGGCAGGTAAACACGCCGGGGGCTAGTTTTCGAATGAGTTTCGAACGAGCGATAATCACTAAGTCCAAACACTAAGCACTAGGTCCAAACACTATGCACTAAGTCCAAACACTAAGCACTAGGTCCAAACACTATGCACTGGTTCACTCACTAAGTCACTTGTTTCTCACTTCGAAGTCGCTTGATAATCGCTCATTCGAAACTCATTCGAATAATGACTCCCGCGTCGTGGTATGGTCTCTCACAACCCTTTGGGGGGAAGTGGGTATTCGGTATCGGGGCTAAGCCCCCTGTCCGAGGGGTCTGCCGCACCTCATAAAGATGAGGCGGTATTGGGGCGGGACGAATCCCTAAGTTGGGTGACAAAGTCACCTCTGCTCCCTGCGCGGCCGTCCTTCCTAACCCGCCCGTATCACCCCCGGCGGTCCACCCCACCAGGTGAGATCCCCGGTAACCCGGGGAAGGCCTAGCGGAGGCTGCCAGCGACGAGGGGCGAAAGTTCGAGCAGGTAGAGTCGGAGGCGCGCTGGGTGATACGATGATTTGTGGAGTGCGACGTGTTCTGTGTTCTGATTGGCGAGAATGCGGAGGATTTTTAAATTGAAAATGAAAATGGGGGGGAAGAAATACCAGTATTTGAGTTCGGAGAAAGATTTCGAAGCTAGGGCCCTACTAACCTAGCGAATTGGATTCAAGGTGTGAGGGAGCTCGCGATATAAAATCGCGAGGTCCCTCACACCATTTCTGAGCAGAAGGTCCTCCAAGCTTAAAGTATTTTGAATGAGTTAGTCTGCTAGTTAAAACGTCTATCGAATAATTTGACCTTAACGATAAAACGACAAAGGAGCAAATCGTCCTCAATTCATATAGTCCTTAGTGCATACGGTCTTTAACGGAACATTACATCAAATCAATTAGAGGTTAACGCATAATAAGCTCTTGTATCAAAAAAATATAACGTTGCACCTGCCAAAAACTGTATGTGTTTTTTAGTAAACATTTTAGGGGTAGACCTCGGGTAGACCTACCCCTAAAATATTGTGTAAACAATAAACTTTTTTATTTAATTATTGATAGATTTATAAACAAATTAAAGCTTAGGTTAGGTAGTTCATAGTTCATATGTAATAATATTTGCCGCCATACCTACTGCATTTTTAATTTAGTGATAAGTTTAACCATCATTAAATGAAATAATTTATAGTTTACCCCTGAAAATTTTACTAAAACCACATACAGGATTTGGCAGGCGCAACGATGATAATAATAGTTCTTTATTTTTGCCACTTATAAAACCTCTTTTGATAAAATTTCTTCTACATACTTAAAAACTTTATATTTCATTGACTTTATATGACATTGTCATTGCTCACGATTGATGAAAATCAATCGATCGACGTAATATTTTTCGAAAAGTTGTTTGTTGTGTAATATAAAATGGAAAATAATCCAGGTACTTCTGAGCCAATTTCAGAAACCAAGCTGGTATTTATACAGAGTCAAAAGCAAAAGCCCGTTTTGTTAAATGATGGTTACAGATACAATAGAATTGTCGTCAATAAAGGCGGCTCTTCGCGATGGAGATGTGCATATCGCGAAAATTGTAGCGCCACTATTACAATAAATAAAGATCAAAATAAAATTTTGCGACCGGCAGAACATACATGTAAATCAAATCATATTAAAAATAAAATTGATATTGTGATGGATAAATGCAAAAAATCCGTATGTAAGAAATATATACCAGTTCAAAAGATATTTGAAAAAAAATTTAGTGAATTATTAGAAGAGGATGATTACGTACCAAATTTTCAGTCGAAAAAAGACACATTACGCCGAGCTAGAAGAAATTTCCTGAAGCAGCAGCGAACTGAAGTTGCAAATTTAAATGATGTTAAAGTACCCGATATACTAGCCAGAGATTTTTTGCTGTGTGAAGATGGTAGGGACAATAATAAAATATTAGTATTTTGTCTCAGATTTACGAGATCCGCCTTAAAAAATCTCCAAAATAATTTATTTTTCATTGATGGCACATTCACAAGGACGCCTAGGCCATTTAGCTAAATTGTGACATTGCATGTAAATCAGTGTAGTAGCAGCGAATCTGTACATGTAGTGGGGGTAATTTATGCCTTACTACCCAATAAATTACAGCATACATACGAACGGTTATTTGAACTTTTGAAACTTCATTTAGACATAAATATCAAAAACATTAAGTGTGACTATGAGGCCGGTCTAAATAACGCATTAAAAAAGTCATTTCCGCAAATAAATATATCAGGATGTTACTTCCACTTAAACAAAGCCGTTTGGAGAAAGGCCGAGAGCTTGAAAGCCAATGAATGCAAAGAGTATAAAGAAATAATCAGAATTTGTGCAAATTTCCCCCTACTGCCGTCAAGTTACCACACACAATGTTGGTTATATATTAGACAACATGCTGGTAATGGCGAGGTAATTCAGCAATTTCTTGATTACTTCGAAAACCAATGGTTAAAACCTTCTATAAATATAAGCGTCTACAATGATGTTTTTAGAACGAATAATCCCCTAGAAGGGTGGAACAGACGTTTTAATTCAAAAGTTAACAAAAAACCAACGTTTGTACTATTTATCGATGCTTTAAGAAAAGAAGCAAAATGGCAGGAGATACGACTTAAAAATAGTATTTTTCACGGTAGCAAAAGGCGAAAGGTGGATATTAGCTTCAATATCCGGTACACAGAAGAAAAGAAGAAATTAGAAGAAGAGAGTATTACACCTTATGAATTTTTGAGAAGAATTAGTATAGTAAAAAAGATTTTGAACATTGCATAATAATTATTATGCAATGTTCAAAATCTTTTTTACTATAATAGCGTAAATTTAAATTAAATAGAAATATAATTTTAGAATAAATAAATATTTTGACTCTGATTTTGTTTGTCTGCCTGTCTGTCCATGAAAAAGTGTACATATTCCCCGCATTCCATTTACACTAAAACCAGCGTAAGGCCATAGTAAAAGGAGAGCGTCTCCCAGACAGACGCGGGCAGCGGTGGCGGTGGCGGTGGCGGTGGCGGTCAGTTGGATGCACTGATCTCTATTATACAATAATAGAGATCAGTAAATATAGAGATCGTAATAGAGATCTCTATTATACAATAATAGAGATCAGTGGTTGGATGACTTGAAAGTTCCAAAGAGAATATAATCACTACGTGAAAGTTCTAGGAACGACACAGACACACGCGGTGGCGGTGGCAGTACAAACAACTGACCGCCGCCGCGACCGCCACCGCTGCCCGAGTCTGTCTGGGAGACGCCTAATGAGAACGGGTCCCTCCGCATTAGGCTGGTTTGTCACGCGCACCGTCGGTACGGATCGCCCCGTATATGTATAATGTATATGCAATTTTATTTATTTTGTTTATTTATTTAAATCAGACTACGTAGGCCCATATAATATACCTTAATGTCTAACATACATATTAATTATAATCTTAATAACTACACTTTATAACGAATTTAATGGCGACGTGACGCGCGCTTCATTCGGGGTCTCCTCCGGAACCTTCAGTAAACCACATCAGTCGGCCATCCTCCGCTTCAAAGGTTGACAGAAGATGCGACTAAGGATAGTAATGCGGAGGGGTCCGTACGGACCCGTTATAGAGCAAAAATAGGCAAAAAATGAATCTTTTGTATAGGGGCCCCCTTAAATATTTATTCTATTTAAATTAAATTATTCTTAATAATTAAATTACAAATATAATTGAGGATTTGGTGAAAAAGTAAAGCGTCTAGCTGTTGCCATTTTTGTTTACGAGCAAAAAAAGACAAAAAAATCACGTTTGTTGTATGGGAGCCCCCCTTAAATATTAATTTTATTTTTATTTTAGTACTTGTTGTTATAGCGGCAACAGAAACACACAATCTGTAAAAATTTCAGAACTCTAGCTATAGCGGTTCTTGAGATACAGCCTGGAGACAGACAGACGGACGTTTTCACCTTTTGGGTACGGAGCCCTAAAAAATGTATTCGGAGGAGTATACAGGAACTTTTCGTTCAAATTCCGTTGAATGTAACTGAGATCATGTTCATGTCGTGCCCTTACAAAAATTATCAAAAACCAGCGGTACTACGTCTACGGAAGCTTACGCGTGGCCCGACACGCACTTGGTCGGTTTTTTTATGTTTTTCCAACAGAAATGATTTTAAAACAATTAGTTTTGTTTTTCTATTTGCGTCACTCCCTCTTTGTTTTTCCCATTGAGAACGACAGAAAGTGAGGACATTTTGCTCTCAGTAGGTTTTACTTTGCGAACATTAAGCATCAATATTTTTTTGCTACAAAAAATAGCATACTATTTCAATTGTGGACGTTTTGCTCCTAGGGTATTTTACATAGCAGTCAATGTGACACCAAGAACATTTAACTTAGGGGACCTTCTGCTCAGAAATGCCTCTATATATGTGAGTAGTACCATCGCATATGAAATGCCTCTCATATGCGATGGTACTACTCAAGAATCGACACTGGAGAAATTTGCGAAGTCAGTTTGGGGGGGGAGTGGGGGAGTCTACGATGTAATCGCATGCTCCCCCATGCCCACTTGCCCGGAGTTGGGGTTACTAACCCGAGCACCGGCCCTAGCGAGACAGGTCGTGAAGGAGTTTGAGATGGGGTCGCAAGCTCCTCCACGCTCGCCCTTATGGCGATTAGAATTTGCAAAGCTATTTAAGCCCTAGCGAATTTGTGGGCGGCGTGGTAGAGTTTGCGATATGAGATCGCAAGCTCCGCCACGCTCGCTCTTGGTCGAGTTAAAGTAGAAATCGAGAAGTAAGAGGAATACAATAGCGAAACTAATCTAACTATTCGATAGATTCCGGGGATTCCGGCGGAATGTTTTCCCGTGGAAATTGTCTCCTATTGGGAGGGCGAGCATGCCAAGGGGCCAGGCTTTGGAGAGACTCCAATCTGGAGGCATCAGCCTTGGCAAAGAGATTAGAGGCCAAACGGCCGATAAAACTCTCTAGGCTCTCTACCTTGAAATCGCGGGCTATGACGTCATTTCTGACGTAACGCGGGGCCCCGGCTGCGAGGCGGAGGCACTTATTTTGGACTCGCTGAAGTGCATGTTTGTGCGAGGGGGCCAGTAATTGGTACCATGCCGGGGCGGCGTATGTCAGCCGCGACCGGATAAAAGTCTTATAGAGGGAGAGCCTAGTGGAGGTAGGGAGTGATGGTGACGCCATGACTGGGCGCAGGAAATGTAGAGCCGCGTTTGCGGAGGTTAATACCTCCGCCGCGTGCTTGTGCAGGCCGCTGTCGATGGTGACACCCAGATATTTGGCCGTGTTAGACCAGGTGATTGGGGCGCGTCGAGCGTGAGCGGGGGGGGGGGAAAGGCGCACTAGCGATTGGGGGAAATATTAAGGCCTGGGTCTTTGCTGGGTTGGCCGACAATCGTCATTTCTGCAACCAGCTGGGGAGAAGGTCGAGACATCTCTGTATTTTAATGGCCGCATGGTTGCGGTTTAGAGATGTGGCGATGTATGCGGTATCGTCTGCATACATGGCAAGAATGGAGTTGTCATGGCACGGGATATCTGCCCCGTAGAAATTATATAGGGTTGGGGAGACGCAGCTGCCCTGGGGGACGCCTGCGAGTATACAGAGAATCTCTGAAAGGGCGTTCTCTACCCGGACCGTGAACTTTCGGTCCGTCAGGAACGAGAGCAGCACCCTGACCAGATGGAGCGGGACTCCTGCGTCCAGGAGCTTCGCAATTAGTCCATCGTGCCAGACACGGTCAAAGGCCTTTTCCATGTCCAGGAAAACAGCGCACGCAGCCTCTTTCTTATTCAGGGCGGCGGTAAGGACATAGATGACACGGGCGAGCTGGTGGGTGGTGCTTAGCTCCGAGCGGAAGCCAAACTGCTCGGTACGCTGGGGGAGGTGAGGGAGAAGTTGTGAGAGGAACAGTCTCTCGAAGACTTTAGAGATCGACGGGAGGAGAGTGATAGGTCGATAACTTTCGGCCTTTCTCACGTCTTTCCTCGGCTTCGGAATCATGATGACCAGGCCCGTCTTCCACTTGGTGGAGAAGTGCCCGGAGCGGATGATGCCGTTAAATAGGCGTGTCACGGCTGCCACGGTCTTGTGGGGAAGATGGCGGAGGTGGGCATTTATAGAGGCATCCACTCCGGGGGCCTTTTTGATGGGGAGGCGTGTCAGTTCCTTCCGAACCGAGGTTGGGCTAAAGGCCGTGAAGGCCGGTGGGGGAAGGGTGCTGTTCCTAAACTCCCTCACCTTGTCCTCAATCTGTTTTGGTGTGTTGGGCGTCCACCGAGGGAAAGGGCGTGAATTGCCGTTCCAGGTACCTGGCGAAGATGTCGGCACGGTCCTGGGCTCTGTATCGGAGGTTGCCATCCTCGTGAAAGAGGGGTCTAATTGGAGTAGCGGCATTTTGTAGGCTCCGGCAGAGTCGGTAGAGAGAGGGCCAGCTGTCTGCAGCCTCATCGATAACCCGATTCCAGCGTTCGGTGTTGATGAGGGCGAGCTCGGTTTTAATTTTCTCGGCGAGATTGTTGAGCTCTCTTTTGAGAGTGGGACACCTACTGCTTTGCCAGACCTTTCTCAGGGCTGTCTTACGGGAAATGAGCGCCCTGAGTCGCAGCGGGAGGGGCTGAGTTGCCTGGGAGTTGTGGGCGCGGGAATTTCGCTATGTTCCCGGGCGCGTCGTAGAGCAGCATCAAGGGCCTCGGCTAGGTCGTCAACCTCCTGGGGGGTAGAGACTGGGAAGGATGGAGTATTATCGTGTAGATACTCCTTAAACCTTTCCCAGTCTGTTTTGGGCCTGCGCGGCGGGGGTGGTAGGGATGCTGGGGACCCGTGTATATGGAGCAATACCGGGTGATGGTCGGACTGAAGGCAGTCTGGTAGCACTTCTTGGAATATACTGCCCTGGAGGCCTTTGCATACAACTATGTCAAGAACCTCCGGGGATGTTCTGGCGTCGTCGGGGTAACGTGTCGGGGTGTCGGGGCCCAGGACCTCATAGCTTTGGGCTTCTGCGTCCCGGTGCAGGACTCTACCGTTCGGGCAGGCACAGGTAGAGTTCCAGGCCGGGTGCTTAGAGTTCAAGTCGCCGGCTATGACAGCTGGCTCTTTGGATAAGAGCTGGTGGATGTCGGCAACGTTCAGCCTACTGGCCGGGGGCTTGTAGGCTGCGAAGATTGAGAGGGGGCGCCCTTCGAGCAGAAGTTCTATGCCCAACGATTGTAGAGACACAGTATTTGTGTCGGGCAGAATTTGGTGTATGATTCTCCGTCTCACACATATCATTAACCCTCGACAAGACCTGGACGGAGGGTCGGTGACATAGTCGAGGCGATAAACGTGATATCCCGGCACTTTTACCGGGATGTTAGGAGAGAGTTGAGTCTCCGATAATAGAGCGACATCTATGTCGTGGGAGCTTAGTGCGAGACGGAGACGGGCTATCTTGCCTCTCACTCCTCTCGCGTTCCAATGGAGTACTTTTAACGGTTCCATTGAGAAACTATAGTGGTCAGTAGCTGAAGGGCTGCCGACAACGCCATTATGGCCTGGGTATCCGGGCCCCTTTGTTGGACCTCGGTGCAAACTTTTTTGACGAATTCGCAGCCCTCGTTTAGGAGCTGCGAGAAATTACCGTCAAGTGTAGGCTGGGATTGCTTGCGCTTGGGTTTGGGCGTTTGTAGAGTCACCGCTTTAGGTGTGGCGGGGAAACTGCAAGGTGCGCTCGGTCCAGCGGCCGGGGTAGTGGCGGCGCTAATTTCCGGGCGGGCGGAAATAGGGGTTTGGGGCATAGATGGGGGCTGCGAGGAAGGTTTCGATTTTTTCCCCTTTCCCTTGCCCTTGCCTCTAGCCTTAGTGCGAGGCTTGGGGTCATTGGCCTGTGCCATTAGGGATTGGCCTTGTGACTCTGAGGGCGGGACCTGAGCTGGTGCGATAGAAGGGGCCGCAGGCTCGGTCTGGGGCTTGGCTTTGGGCTTGAGTACAGCCGTCTGGGCTACTGGCCCTGCTTTTTTGTTCCTGGTTTCGGAGACAAAAATCGGGCACCTGGTGTAGTTGGCTGGGTGGGGTCCTCCACAATTGGCGCAAATGGGCGCTTCGTCGGCTGGGAGGGGGCAGTCTTTAGCTGTGTGCTCGCCGCTGCATTTAACGCAGGCGAGTTTTCGGTGGTAGTGGGCGCTGGAGTGTCTAAATTTCTGACACTTGTGGCATTGGGCGGGGCCCTTTTTGCTTCGCCAAGCGTCAATGATAATCCCGCCCATGCCTAGGATCTCGTCCACCTCATAGATTTTGGCCACGTTTGCCGTTTTCTTTAAGATGGCGAGGAAGATGCAACCTGGGCGCCCTTTGCGGGCTTTGATTTGCCGGACGTATTCCGCGGTAAACCCCTGGAGTGCGAGGTCTTCCGTAATGTCGTCGGGCTGGGTGTCGGCAGGGAGGCCGCGAATAGCGACCTTAAAACTGCGTTCAGCAGGGAGGGAATAACAGAACCACGATATTTTTTCCGTGGTCTCTATTTGCGTGAGATATTTCTGTATGGTCCTGTATTCATCCTCATCCGAGGGGGAAAAGCGTATGCCTTTTCCGAAGGGGCGGCCATTTGGGTTACGCCCTAGGATGTCCTTTAGGGCGGCGAAGTGTTTAGTCCAGTTTGGGAGATGTTCCACTATTAGTGGAGGATAACGCGGCTTCGGCTAGGGTTTTTGGCCCGCCGTGCCGGGGGCTGCTCTATTTTCGGCCGTGTCCATGGGCTGAGAGGGCTGCGGCTGCGATTGGGCTACTGCTGCATAGCTAGTAGCGGGAATATTGTCGCGGGCAGGGGTGCCCTTATCGTTCCGCTTTTGCGGGGGAAGGATCTCCGGATCCTCTGTGCGAGGTCTTTTAAGACTAGAGTCTCTGCGTTCGCGCGGATCTCTAGGGAGGAGGCCTTGTGCCTGATAAATATGCAGGACTTGGTAGTAGGCATCGGGAGTTAGTTGGGCCTTGATGGCCTGCAACGTGGCTCTAGTATGGTCTATGATTGCGCTATTGCGGTGCGAGGGAGATAGGACATCGAGAGCTGGGGGCGTCGGGGGACATCCGGGGGGGGGAACTACAGAGTCCCCGCCCCTCGATGCCGACGAACCCTCGCCTCGAGGTGCGTCCGCGCTACCGACTTCTGTGCGGCTTACGTGGGAGGCCGTGGGGGAGTAAGTAACCCCGGTCCCCGGCCAGGGGATGATACGGCTGCTGGGAAGCAGCTGGGTGGTAGCTGGAGGCAGAGGAGTCGCTGCGGAACGATGACGCAGATAGAGATCTGTGCCGTCCCGCTGTTGGCTCGTCCTCGGCCGAAGCTGGGGGTCTACTGTCCATAGCGTCTAGTGGGATGTAGCTCCTAGGGATTCATGGTAGTTACACTGAATCGCTGTTTGACGGCTGTGGGCGCGACCCCTACTACTGACTCCCGGCCCGTCTACCTGCGTATTTATACGGGTCGAGGCGAGCTCTAGACCGTACGAGAACATTCCACAATTCGCATCAACACGTAAACAACCGTGGGAAAATTCGAGCATGTACGCGCAGGTAAACAAAAATATACAACTAGCGGCATCTGGCATTGAATAGGGGATTTACGCTATCCGTGTATTCAAGATAGTTTCGCCGGGTTGCCGCTAGATGACACTACGTGTCCGCATTCGTAACAATATTTATGATGTAGTTATCGTTTATATTTCTTTCAGAATTGGTAACATTTAAAGAAAAAGAAGCTTTTTTGAATTGTGAACTTTATTGCAACTGCATAGAGTTTAAACTCTGAAAACAATTTTACAAATGTCATTCCGGTTTGAATGGACCATGAAAAGCTTGAGTCAAATACCCATAAACCTATAATGCATAGACGAACAAAGAGTGCGAGAGAGAAGAAAATCCTTTATGGAATTATAACAAGATGAAAAGAGAGAGGCAGTTTAATGTGAACTGTAACCACTTTTATTTGACAGGTCGTCACAAGTCGACACGCGTTTTTGTGCCCTTTCAGTACCTATTTGAAATTTATTGTTTAAATCGTTTGTTATTTTTAACAAATACTATTATATATAGCAATGATAACTTGTTCTGTGAGTGATTGCAGTGTAAATCATAGGAATAATCCTGAAAAATATACATTTCACAGGTAATTAATCTTCATGTCCTAATTGCTACGATGTGTTTATTTTTGCTATATTCTGTCTTTAGTTCTGTATTTCAAATAAAATAATATCAATCCTCCCTTTTAGGTACTTTCATATTTTGCGTAACTAAAGGTACTATTGTTCTTAAATTACACAATTTTTGAAGAAAAATTTTTCATAAAAATTTTTTACATATACGCTAGTGCTTGAATCAAATTTATCGATACACTTATCGGTATTTAACAATAACATAAAACCAATCTAAAAATGTAATAGGTGTGTAAGAGTATTATGATATGTATTTAATTTAAGAATAAATAGTGTGTTGTTTACTTTCAACATTATATTTGCATTTCTAATAATGTGAGGGCTGATTTTTCAGATAGCTTTTACCTGAGTAATAAATAAGTAACTTTATAATGTGTATATTATTTACCCTTATAAGAACCTCATGTCATAACTCATAACATATCCGACGATTGAAAAATCACCCCAAACGACAATGTGTGTCTTAGATACTTTTCAATCGTCACCTTTTTTTCTGCCAAATAAAATATATGGTACCTAATTTGAAATAGAAAATCTGCCAAAGTTGTATATTATTTATTTCTCATAGAAACTCAGGTAAACTAACTCGAACGCACAGTGTATTTTTTGTCCAAAAAATTGGCCATGCCATTTTTATTACTTAATTTTATAGGATTTGTGATTATAAATGCAGGACGAGAGTACCTGACTGCCCAATTCCTATAGAAGAATGCAAATTAGTACTTGAAAAAAAATTCTATGATTTCCAGAAAAAAACATAGAAACAGTTATAGCTCAAAAGTTTGATATTCTTTTAAGAATTTATTAATTGGTCTAAATAGTGTCTTAAAAGCCCTACGATAGCGAAAAACATCCAGGCTTTATTTGTTCAACATAACGTATTTATGACTGACTTTATAAATTTATGTTTTAATTTTTTTAACGTCATGTCTTTTCATATTTGGATTTGAAACTAAGACTGAAATATTCTTTTTATTGATACTTATAACCCAAAAAAAATGGGATCCAAATGAGGAGTTATTCAATTTTATATAATTTTGGATAGGGTTGTCACCGCATAGTTCACATAGTTTAATAATATTTGAAGTAGGTTTTTATATGCTCAAAAAAAACAAAGTTCAAATGAGTAAAAAATGTTGGTACAGAAATATTGACAACCCTAAAACCATAGTTACCAAGAAAACTTTAGAAGCCTTTAACTTCGGTGCCCTTTATTATTTGGATCTAAATTTTTTTACACGAATTCTTGTACATTTAAGTAGCAATTCTGTAAAATCCAAATAATTAGAAATACGTTCATAATAAATTAAAGAAAAAAAAAACATAAATCGTAAGTAAATCTTTAAACACTTATTTAAGAAATATGTAAATCAGGTTAAATTGTGTGTTTTTTTATTATTGTCGATCAGAATAATCAAGAAGACAATTAAGTAAATATTTAAAAAGTTATGGCAGTTTTTAATTTTATTGAAAAAAAATTAAAAGTGTTTTTTTATTGTTCATAATGTTATGTAAGTAATTTATTAGTATGTACAACACATGTAAATACTAATAAATTACTTACATAACATTTCAAATCAAATCAAATCAAATCAAATTCCTTTATTGCCAGAATGTAGTACATGATCATGGTCTTATATTAACATTATGAAAGTTCCAGTACATTCTTGCCATTACAATGGCGTGCAATTCATTATAATATAAAATTAACTTATAAATAGAATATATATAAAATCACTGTAAAATGTATTTAAAATTAAACGCTGTACTTACACCAATAATTATCATCATAAAAGAAATATGTAAAAGATAAAATAAATAACTAAAATTAATAAAAATATTGTCGTATTGTTATAAAATATTGTTGTATTCATGCAAAAAATTAAAATAATAATGTCATTGTTAATAATTAAAATAATATAATTGAATATTATAATCTATTTTATCTCTTCAACATATTTCATATATTCGTCAAGTTTATAAAAAGAGTTTTCTAACAGCCACTTTGTTATTTGAGTTTTAAAATTAATTAATTTTAAATCTTTAAATCTGTCAGGAAGTTTATTATATACTTTAATAGCACTAATACAAACATTTCTTTTATATACATCTAGATGGCATGGTGGCATATATAATTTATGTTTAAATCTTGGAGTAGCACTCCTATTATTTGCGTCTGAGTTAAGTGTAAAGTATTGTGGGTTTTGCTTAACGAATACACAAAGATCACGAATATATGAACACACCAGGGGTAATATGCGAAGTTTTGTAAATAGAGGTTTACAGCTGTGCATAGACCAAGCTCCACAAATAGCCCTTATGCACTTCTTTTGCACCCGAAAAGCCTTTTCAAATTCAACCGAGTTCCCCCATAACAACAAACCGTATGAGAGAACCGATGCCACATAACCGTGATATGCAGTTAACGCTGCCTCCGTAGAAACTTTTAATCGTAATGTTTTGATCGCGAACACAAATTTATCTAGTTTGTCGCATATGAAATTAATATGTGACTTCCAGTCACAATGCATGTCAACCATAAGACCTAAAAATTTTGTACATTTAACGTTGTCAATTTTAATATCATTAAAAGATATATTCATGTCAATAGGGCGAGTACGATAGTCTCGAAATTGTATTAATTTTGTTTTGTCAAGATTAATTTTTAAATTATTATTTTTTAGCCATGTAAATATTTTATCTAGTGTAGAGGTTATTAAATTATGATAAGATTGTTTGGTCTTACATTTAATAAGTACAGTTGTGTCGTCTGCGAATAATATTGAGTCTTCCTCGATAGCTTCAGGAAGGTCATTAATGTACAATAGGAAGAGGAACGGTCCCAATAGGCTTCCTTGGGGAACACCGTAGTCGTTTTGTAAAAACTTTGACCTACTACTAACTTTAATTCCCTTTTGTATTTTAGTAATCTGTACACATTGTTGTCTTCCATTTAGGTAGCTTTTTATCCAGTCGAGTGCTTGCTCATGTCTAAAAAGGCAGCTGAAATTAAAGTTTTATTGTTTAGACTTTCCGTAATTTTTTTAATTAAATTAAAGCATGCTAGTGTGGTATTTCTATTTTTTCTAAATCCAAATTGTTCATTTTTTTTAATAAATCATATTTTGTCACAAAACTGCATAACCTTTTTAACATGATCTTTTCAAATACTTTCGAAATTACAGGAATTAATGTTACAGGTCTATAATTATTTAATTCTGTTTTATCGCCTTTCTTATATAAAGGTTTTACAACTGATTTTTTTAGACTATCTGGGAAAGTCCCTTCTTCAAACGAAAGATTTATTATGTAGCTTAACGGTTCACTTATATACTTAGCACATGCTTTTATTGATTTAGTGTTTAAATTATCTATGCCCACTGAGTTTGTATTTTTTAAATGTTTAATAATGTCATTTACTTCCATTTTATCTGTTGGTGTTATAAATATTGAATTTGCATTATTAATTTTTAATGTCTTTGCGATTTCCTCAGAATTATATACAAAATTATTAGTATTAGTCAAATTTATAAAAAAATTATTAAAGGCTTTGCTTATGTCGTTTGCGTTAGTATATATTTTATTATTGTATTTAATTTTTTCTATTTCCTGCCCATTAATAGTATCTTTTATATTATCATTGATGATCTGCCAAACTGCTTTGCCCTTATTTTTTGTGTTGTCTATATATTTTTTATTTTGTAGCTGACGTGATTTGTAAATACATTTTCTAAGCATAGTACTGTACTTTTTATAGTTTTTATAATTCTGTTTTTTATCATTCCCTCTTCTCTGGTAATTCAAATATAATTTTCTTTTTTTAGTACAAGATTTTTTTATTCCTTTAGTAAGCCAAGAGCTATTGCTCTTTTTATTAGTTTTTTTACATTTTATAAAAGGAAAACAAAGATCAAAAAACAAACTAAATAATTCGTGAAAAACATTAAAGGCGTCATTTACATTTCTTTTTTCATAAACCTCATTGAAACTGAGCGAGGAAATGCATTCAATAAACTGTTTAACAATAAAAAATTTCTGTTCAAGATTTCCAAAAAAAAAGGCATGGCCAATTTTTTGGACAAAAAATACACTGTGGAACGGACTATACTATCGATAGTAAAAGATACATCACTAGCACACGCACACATTGACAGATCGAAAATCGTCACGCATTTTCGGGTTGTCAGGTGGTCTATACGTCAGTATATTATAAGTCTATGCAAATCAATGCAAATACCTACATATTGCCATCTCACTCTCTGTGGTCTGACTCTCTCTTTTTAGTGTGGACCACAGTATTGCTATCTCATTATTAAAATCTAATACATTTTTTTAAATTAGTCACCACACAAACCCAATCAGAAATTAAATACTGTCAAATAATGTGCCAAAAACTAATAAGTAAAACTAAGATTACTGAAACTAAAAATCCCAAATTAATTGTATTTCACGAATGCATCGAAGTTGGCAAATCAGTGAAATATTTTCCCAATTTTAAGGATTTGGTAAGGTGGCAACACTCGCTCCACATGTCAATATAAATCGTAGGCTACATCTACCTATTATATATCCTTAATCTGTGGTTTTGATGGTCCACCGTCCACCTCGGACCATCAAATTTGACACATGGGTTGTGCTGCCAATTAAACAAATATCAGTTCTACTCAGCGGAGGTTCTACTATAATATACCTAATACCCTAATCTGTGAGATCAGTGGAGTAGAACACTATTTTGAACCAATTTGAACATTTACTTTATGATTTGAACACGAATGACGAAATTTTATAAATTAAAGGATTCATGTTTGTGACGCGGACGGTGTGAAAACTGAAATGGTGTGCACAGAGTACTTTTTATTGATGGTGTGAATAGAAGTTCCCACAGTTCCATTCCATAAAAAAATTTATTGTGTTTCATTTATTCTGAAACACAAAATATAAACAAACCATTGATACTACCCACCAGCATAAGAAAATATCAATAGCAGCAGATCAGCTGAAGAGTAACACCGAGTAAGAATGGAGTATGTATTTTTTATTATCACACAAAATCTTTTATTGTTCAGAAAATTATAAAGGTGAATTGTTATTAACTGAAGAGTAGTATATTGTGGAGAAACAAATGAACAAGTGAGCATGGAGATACCTATATTAGAGACTAAGGACAGCCATGTGTTATTGGATTTGTTGCCAGGTAAAAATTTATTGACATTTTACATTACTAACTGATTAAATATTTTGGCACTTTGAACGGAGTCGCGGGCGCGCTCGATGCATATGATCGAATAAAACTCGCACTAAGTACTTACCCCCCTAATTTTGTATGGAGCGTTTCGGGCAGGTCCATTTTATGAAATGTTTGAATTGTCATATCTTAGTGAATTTTTAAGATATCACAGTCATTCTTTTACTGATGTTTCTATTTTTTAAAGGTCTTTCAATTACGAATAAGAAAAAAAAAATAGTCATCATGCCTATTCCTATCATAGGCAATCCCTTGGGTATTATTTTTTATTTGGATATCTCTTAAATCTTTTTTTTTAATTTACGTTACAGATTCAATTACTATTACTAGAAAGAAGACAAACGACATTGCTGACAAAACCGGCATCAACAAATTTAAAGACGAAAAATGTAAAATTAAAAATGAAGATGAATGTTACATAGACATAATTGCCATAAATGGAAGCTATTCAGACAAACATGATATTGAGGAGAATTGTGTCAACAGAAGTTGTATTGGAAAGAGTGGTATATTATGCAAAAGTGCCAGAGGAAAAAGTGGCATAGACAAAAATTTTATAAGTAAAAGAGGCATAGACAAAAATGTTATAAGTAAAAGTCACATAGACAAAAATGTTATAAGTAAGAGTGGCATAGACAAAAATGTTATAAGTAAAAGTGGCATAGACAAAAATGTTATATGTAAAAGTGGCATAGACAAAAATGTTACAGAAGAAAGTTGTATGGACAAAAGTGGCATAGAGAAGAAATTCCACTGTGACATATGCGGGAAAGCTTTCAAGAGGAGCACATACGTGACGGTACATAAGCGGATACACACAGGCGACAGACCATACGAGTGTGACATCTGTGACGAGCGTTTCCGGCATTCGAGTCATCTGACCGCACACAAGAGATCCCATACGGGTGCCAAGCCGTACTTCTGTAGAATATGCCCCAAGAAGTTCTCACACAGTAGCAGTTTACTCATGCATACAAAAACACACACAGATCCCAAGCCGTTTTCCTGTGAGGTATGCGAGAAAAAGTTCTATAGACGTACAGACCTCAAGACCCATCTCCGAATACATAATGGAGAGAAACCGTACACCTGTGATATATGCGAGAAAAACTTCAGACATGTGAGTCATTTGATAAAACATAAGAAAACTCACAAAGGCAGCTACATATTGGGTGTGTGAATGTGTTAGTAAAAATCATAAAGTTAATATACCTAGCGGAATAGAGAAACAAAGGCCTGAGCAAGCGAGATGTCACTATCAGTAACACTGCGTGGTAAAAGAGATGTGTGATACATGACAGAAGAACTCTTTTTTTTGACGTCCAGTCGGCACGTATCGGCACGTTGACAATTTAATCTCCTAGAATTCATGTTTAATCATGCTTGTGTAAGTGTATACGTACACATATTTTACACACAGATGTAAACCAATTTCGGTTTCGTTTGACAGCTCGAGATTGTTGCTCTATTCTGCTATTTATATTAACTTTATGGTGAAAATTGAGAAAACCGAGTAAATAAATGCTATATCATATACGCTATCAGTGATACGTAAGTTGGTCGCGTTATTTCTAACCCAGTCGGCATCACCACTAGGATTAAAATGACATATCACATAACCTTTTAAGGCTATAGGTTAAGGGCCTTACCCTTAAATATTCATTTTATTTTATTTGTAGTATTTGTTGTTATGGCGGCAACAGATATACATAATCTGTGAAAATATCAAATCTAGCTATTACAGTTCTTGAGTTACAGCCTGGAGACAGACAGACAGACAGACAACGAAGTCTTAGTAATAGGGTCCCGTTTTTACCCTTTGGGTACGGAACCCTAAAAATACGCCTTTTATGCGTGATTAAGTTTAGAAAATTTTCCCGCCTGTCATGACTTTCTTGACAGACTATGCACATGCAGTAATTATGTTTAAATAAGTATGTCCTAAAGTATAACAACAGACAATACGTTTTCTTATATAGTTGTTATACTTTTAAATACTGTTTTATTGATTTTGTTCCAGATTTAAAGCAACGATTGTTAAATTTTAATGTTGCATAAATGCGTAATCTTACAAAAAGCTTCAAGAAGTAATCTTCAAGAATAATTTACTTATTTAAAAACTTTTGCACGTCGTAGTACAAAGGCGGGCTTAATGCCTTGTGGCATTTTCTTCCAGCCAAACCTTAGGGTGTTGCAGAGATTTTGAGGTAGATGCAAACATTTAGAGGACAGAGGGATTAAAATATCTTAAAATTAACATTATAAATACATAATATTATGTTAAATAACTACATTCATAATAATTATATACTTATATAATTTAAAAATATGTATAAAATAAACTAATAAATACAAAATATTAAAAAAATAATAATATAATATTTGTATTATATAGAAAGATAAAAGAAATAATTAATAACTAATATCGATTTTGTCGTCTCATTTAGTTAATGATCTTTGTCTTTTTTGTTTTTTCTGGTGCCTCCATCACTCACAGAACTGATTAGATTTCCAACGGATTAACAGCACATACTACCTATTAATACTATTTATAGGTACTATTCGCAGTTTACGTTTCGCGTATATGTGCGCTGCGGCCTGCGTGCGCGACAAGTCGAGCGAGTGCCAGCCTAATGATGGCTATTGAGACTAGCTCGGTGACCGGACGCTTGCGTTTAGCATACCTAAACTTGGGAGTGAAATTTCTGTACCGTAAGGTACTAATTATTTAAACTGAGACACAGCAATTTTTTTTTGTAAAATGAAAAACATTCCATTTCATCATACGAAATATTTATTAAAAATTGCAAAATGTAAAAAATACGATACAAATCCTATACAAAAAGTTGTAAAAAATCAATATCACAAAAATAAACCATAGACAATACAACCGCAAATATGACAGTTGACGTGCGCTGTCAAACTGACAGGCGTGACAGAGATAGAGCTATCATTCAGGGCGCGTTCCACTTGGCGTTGAAAACCACGGAATATATAACAATAGAGGAAAGGGCATGTGGGCGTGGCCCGCGTGCCATAATTAGGTCCAGCTGGACGTAACTTAACTCGCACGCAAAAGAAAGTGCGCGAGTACGAATTTAAACCTTACGCTAGTTGACGTAAGGTGTAAAACTGCGTACAACTTCTAGTCTTATCATATTTAGCTGTCAAGCGCCATCTAGCGTTGAATAACAGAACTCGGTAGTCAGAGCCGGTATTGCTAAATTTAAATTCTTCTTTATTTCAAAAGGTTTAGGCATAGTATAAAGAGGGGAAGTAAGTTATCTTCATACAAAGGCACCGCGCGCGGCTTGTATGTGTGCGTCATAGTATCAATGCGTCGCCGCACGCACACATATAAAAATCTCGGGTGGATTCGGGGTGTACCAGTCGGGGCTAACACTGTACGTGGCTCGCGCGTTCACGGCTTTTCGGCGCCGCGACACGAATCAAAAATTTCTGATAATAATCGCAGTAGAAACTATTGCTGTGTATTTGGGTGTTTTAATAATAATAATTCAACAATTCCATAATTATCTCTGTTCAGATTACCTATTGAACAGGAAAGGTACAATTACTAGTTAGTACTCACTTATTCTATCATATAATTTTTACTTGATGATGACATACCTACTTACTTCTTTATTATTGTATTAGTAATTTTCTATGACACAGAGGAAGTAGGTAGGTCTACTTTCAAACTAGAACATAGTAAGTATAGGTAAATAAGGGAATGTTTTAGGTACTTTTGATCCGTCGACTAATTTGTCGCTATTGCTTTGTTTACGTTTAGTAATGCCATTTCTCTGTATTGTAGGTATATTACTATTTACTAACTACTTACAGTCAATTAAGTACTTATTTTAAATCGTAATTAAAAATAAGTACTTAATTGACTAATTGTAATACATGAAGCAAAGTTCGAACCATAGTTCAACAGATTTGTTTATAACTTTATAGTTTATAGTTTAAGAGATAGGCGTAAAATTTGTAATGTTGTTTTACAGGGTATTTTTAAAATTGTAATTAGACATAGGAATTCGGATTATATGCACGATTAAAGTGCCAAAATATGCATGCAAATAAGTATGCACGAAAACTGGCCAAAATATGCACAAAATATTATGCACAATCAAGAGTCACTTATTATTAAAAGTCGGGAGACCGCGACGCGACGTTGCCGCTGTTCATGCGGTGTGATTTGCGAACAAAGTGCAGTCAGTCGCGCCCACATCACACCACCCCGCCCGCGCCGCCGCGCCGCCGCGCCGTCGCCTAAAATTGACAACCCTAAGACAGTAGGTAATTATCTCGCGGATTGGGCCGGAGTTGACTTACTTGCTCTCCTTTTACTATGGTTTAGGGTTGTTTTTACGACAATGTATTTAAAAAAGAAATCTTTTTGTGATTGGTTATTTCTTTTGTGTGCGTAAAATGTTACTGTGTGAGTTTGGCGACACCAGTTTCAATGAAACTTACTTGCTATGCCCTTTCCTTTAGTGTTATATATTCCGTGTTGAAAACGATCAAAACGCTAAAAATAGGAGGCATTTTCAGCGTTTTGATCGTTTTTAACGCCAGGTGGAACGCGGGGTCAGTCTCCTTCATGTGACGTCATCACTTGAGATACAAGAAAAAGATGAAAGAGAAAGCACCATCGTCCTCTTTCAAGTTTTGTCTACTAAAAAATTAGCCTACGTTTAAATAATGAAAATACGCGAGTTTAAAAAGAAAAAATCTAGCTATCTTACTCTAAGCTACATCTGTGCTGATACAATATAAAAGAAATGACACGTCTAGCTGTAAACTGTCGAAATATCTACATTTACAATAAACTTTAGGGTCGGCCATATTTGTAGCGGACCTCACAAAAAAGCAAATTTATCGCCTGATGGGAAGCTATAATATCGCATGGACACAACACCGCACCAGAGAAATTTCAAGTGCGTTGCTTTAGTGCCAAAATACAAATCTGGCTAACCGTAAGATCTTCACAAATATTGTGAACCAAACCTTAGATAAAGGCGCATTCACACGTCCATAAAACTATACAGCAAACGTCAGAATTACTATACCTAACTTACACTAACGACCTCTCAGACGCCACTCAAGTTAAGAGTCCCCCAAATCACATTGTGTGCCTCTCATTTTGAGTTACGTTTGAGTATCGTATAATATCTTAATATGTTACAATTGACAGTACAAAAGCTTATATCGATAGCCATATAGATTTTTTAACTTTCTGAAACTTATCCTCAATCCAAAATGTCGCCAAACTAAAGTTTAAATTATATAACAACTTTAGCCTCGATTTTTAACAATTCTCATCTACTGCCCACTAGATGGCGCTTTTAGGACTCCACGTTAGATAAACTTGGTATAAGTTTTATTTAATACTATACTGTACTCGATGACACATGGCGGTAGCGGTCATTGACTCCCTGTCAAAAACTTGTCATTTTGTATACAAAGCGGTTTATACAACGTGAAATTTTAGTGGTTGTTTTCCTGCAGGAGAACGATTGACCTATAGTAGTACTATCGAACCATGCATGTTATTTTTTGAAAATAAAAAATATTTTGTATGACGTACTATGGAAACTTTATGCCGATAGGCGCGAGTTACTATGGACCCGACCGATTTTTTTTTATTTGAACAAAAAAAACTTTACAAATCTATTGTACTACTAAGATAGAATCATTTTACTGCGGGAAAACAACCATTAAAATTTCACACTGTATAGAAAATGACAAGTTTCTGACAGGGAGTCTATGACCGCTACTGCCATATTTCGCCGAGTACAGTATAGATGCCCGCAGCTCTTGTATCTCAAACGGTAGCCGTACATTTTTCCGGGATAAAAAATTCCGGGTATCCTATCTCCTTTCCCGGAACCTAAAGTATATTTTCAAATTCAGCGAAATCGGTTCAGCGGTTCGGGCGTGAAGGAGTAACAGATAGACAGACACACTTTCGCATTTATATTATTAGTATGGATGTTTTGAAACTGGACAATAAAGTATTTTTGACCCAACATGTTATGAATATTTTCAGAAAGTAAAAAAACTGTTCTCGCATTATTAACATTAAAACATTCTGGCACTAAAACCCTAGCCTACTCAGTTCAGAACTGACGCTAATATTTTTTCACTACTCTATCTAGCGGGTACAAAATAAATCCTAGATGACTAACAGACTATTAAATCCAACAAATAGTCGTGTTCTTCTTTCGCAGTTTGGCAACTGGCTGTCAACTTCATAACGTGTCATTTTCTAAAATCTGACAGACATGACACTCATAAAAGTTCAGGGGATTGGTTCAGTGTGTCATGTTCTAAAATCTGTCAGATTTTAGAAAATTTGGGAGCGCGATATGGCACGCAAAGTACATACACATGCGGTATCTATCTTGATCTATGTCTGTGGTAAATACTGTCCTCATATGCGAACTTGTTACAAACATCTACCGTTTCCTCAAAATAAACGGCCAAAAGTGTATTGGTGTTGTAATGTTTACTACCCTCAAAAATGCTGCTATACTGTACTCGGCGAAACGTGGCGGTAGCGGTCATTGACTCCCGGTCAAAAACTTGTCATTTTCTATATAAACCTCGATTGAGAAGTGTCAGATGTTGTATTTGTATAGAAAACGACAAGTTTTTGACAGGGAGTCAATGACCGCTACCACCATGTTTCGCCGAGTACAGTAGTATAACCTACAAAATATCTAAACCTAACCTATTTCCTATTCTATAAATGCAATGCCTGGTAGCTTTATAATGTACACTTAACGACTAAGTATAGACTGCCTCGAGCGTTGTTTTTCTAAGATTAATAATAATAATAATAATATCTATGGACGCTTCACACCACGTCAATCTGGCCCCGTGCTAAGTACCTGAAGGACGTGTGTTACAGGTACCAGACAACGGAAATATATTTAATACTTTTATACTATACATATATTTAAGATTTTTATTATATGATAAATATATTTAATACACATCCATGACCCAGGAACTTCGAAAACTTTTTGTTCCGTCGGCGGGACTCGAACCCGCGACCCCCGGCTTAAGCTACCAACGTGCTATCCACTGAGCCACAGAGGTCGTCACAGATTGAACCACAGCTGTTGTGAATGCAACTATGAATTGACTTTTACAAATTAAAGTGATTAAAAAATTAATTGCATAGACCAGTGTTTTTCAAAAATTCTTGCGATGCGACCCCCCTGGAGGGAAAACATATTTCGCAACCCCCTAATCTTTTATTTTTTGTTCTGTAAGTATGTTTATGAATATTATATGCTTTTGTTAAAATTGTCCCAATACATCAATCTTTTAAATCTTTATTGCTTTTTTACTGAAATAATTCTCTCGATCTTTGGCGACCCCTACAGAAGCTTCGCAACTCCCCAGGGGAGCGCCACCCAAATGCAGGTATGTCGCGAAATATTTTTTTCATGTCATCTTAGCACCATAAAAATGGTTAAAAACACTGGTCTAGAGTATTCCCTTTTATACTGTAAGTACTCGGTTATTGACTCCATGTCAAATAACTTGTCATGCTCTCTATATAAACCGCGATTGACAATGGACTAGGAACATCTGACACTTCATTGTGAATCGCGGTTTATATAGAAAATGACAAGTTTCTGACAGTGAGTCAATGACCTCTACCGCCATGTTTCGTACAGTACAGTAAGTATAGTAAATAAGGCAAAATAACTTCGAACTTTATGCTTCGAAGCAGTCAAGTAACCTACCACCTAAAAAATCTAAGAACCTAAGAATTTCGATTCAAAACGGACGAACGTAGAATTTTGGACGAAAACATAATACTAACATCAGTCTTAGCGCCTCGCGACCTAAATGAGAACTCGTAAGATTTTATTATACCAAAATTAAAATTTCATAAAAATCAGTCCATAAATTATGTAACAAGGAGACAAAGTAATCCTGGATACGTAAATAAAGAATGATAGAACTTTCGGTTTATAGCATAAAGTTAATATACCTAGCGGAATAGAGAAACAAAGGCCTGAGCAAGCGAGATGTCACTATCAGTAACACTGCGTGGTAAAAAGAGACGTGTGATACATGACAGCAGCACCAATTTATTTCGTCAGTTTGACGTCCAGTCGGCACTTATCGGCACGTTGACAGTTTTCTCTTTTAGAAAGATGCTTGTGTAAGTGTATACGTACACATATTTTACACACAGATGAAAACCAATTTCGGTTACGTTTGACAGATCGATATTGTTGCTCTATTCCGCTAGGTATATTAACTTTATGTACAAAATACATATTACATACGTTTTCCATTTAGGTCACAAGTGTCAATCTTAAGTCTAAACTATATCTAGTCTATATACAATATGGCAGTTTTGTTTAGCTCTCGTGTTTTTGTAAGTCATTTTTTGATATTTTTAAATAAAAAAAGTTGGAAAAAAACTTCGGAAGTAAAAACTTGAGGTAAAAAGTGTCAACTGTGCTTAGTGTTTTTTAAAATACGTTTTTTTATTTAAAAATATCATAAAGATTACAAATCTTAATACTAATTTCATTTATCAAAGTCTAATTAATATACTGTTAAGCTACTTAAAGGTTTTTTTTACAAAAAAAATCTTAACACTAGAAAAAAATATCAAAATTTAAAGCCTTTTTGTATAGAAAAAATAAAAAATCATATGCCAAAACTCTATAAAATACTATGAATACATTTTTAAATGCAAAAAAATCTCTTAAAATATGTATAAATATAAAACCTTACCATCTAAACTGTTTTTGATCAGAAAAGAAGAAATAGAAGTAGTAGCTAATAGTATAACATTAACTATACCTAAGTCTGACTATTTTATTTAAATATGAAATAATATTTACATTATACAACATGACTGGTGAGACATTACCGATACTTATGGAGAGTACTCTGTACTCGATTCTCATTATAATTATGTAATAAAATTAGGTACTTAATTTTTTCCGAATTTCCCAAAAATAAATGAATCATGGATACTAAGTAAATTACGCGGCTAGGCAAGTAGGCATACTATGCGGCCGGTGCAGAGGCGTGCGCTACCAAAGAAACACCACACAACTACCCTTCCCACGCACGGTGTCCATGCGTTGGGTAAATAATTATTTAACTTTAAGCTACATTTACTCAGTGATCAATTGATATTATTTTTTATATTATTTTTTTCCAACTAATATAATAGCCAAATATCACGTCCTCGAGTATTGAACATGTCTCACCAGTCACCAGTCACGCAGTATATATTATGATTTTATGTTAGGTTTATATTGAATCATCAGTGAAATGTCATTATTTAGAAAACAGTTATCGCCCAAGGGCATCCGTAACACCGGTTGAGTTGCATGTGCGTTGTTTAAAGATGGATTTTTTTCCCTATTGATAAATATAACCACGGCTTAAACGCTTTCACACTGATGTCTCATTTCAAACTTATAAAAAAAACTGTGTAAATGCATCAAAAATGACTATTGAGCACTATCGTCAAAGTACCTTTGAGTATAAGTATATTACAAGATGTTAGTTTTAAAGAAATAAAATAAAAATTCTATTGAAACCCTGACAAAAAAATACTATTTCTAGCCTGGCTGTACCTAAAACTATTCTACATATAAAATATATTATTATAGGTTTAAAAAGTTGCTTCAAAAGAAAATATTACATTTCTACTAATCACAATGCAGTAAGAATAATAAAATACTGTTTTTAAGCGAAACAATATAAAAAATGCATTATTTGTCACTGAGAAAGTTGGCAAGAATAAAAAATACTCTGAGTACACCTGCCCAGAAATCTTTACACTGACAACACTGGCAGAACTGTCAGTTGTCAAATATAAAAAGAAGTAGAAGACGTTGACAGCTGTCAGCGTGACGTTTACTCCTCCTTCTCCTCCTGTTTTTCTGCGGCGGTTTCTTCCGCTATTAGAGCTGTCACTTCTTCGTGTACCTCGGAGAACTGTGGCCGCTCGGCGGGAGAGGTTTGCCAGCAACGTTTCTGAAATGTATGGAGTGTGTGTGAGAAAGAGATAGATGTAGTCAAAGTAAGCGAGACCAACATAGGTATCCATATCCATACTAATACTATAAGTGCGGAAGTGTGTCTGTCTGTTTGTCTGTTACCTCTTGACGCCCAAACCGCTCAACCCATTTAGATGAAATTTCATAAGGAGATACTTTGAGTCCCGGGAAAGGACATAGGATACTTTTATCCCGGAAAATGTACGGTTCCCGCGCGATAATCGAATAATGGCGCAACGGAGTTGCGAGCGTCATCTAGTTATGTCAAAAAGGAGTAGACGCTGAACTCGTGCGCGAGTCCGACTCGCACTTGGCCGATTATTTCGTCTCGTATTTCCACTGACAACGTTTGTACACTTCAAATATTATCATTCTGGCACATTTTATATCTGGTTGAATAAAGTTTTTCAATATTTTATATATTTTTAAATTTGTTTTCGGCGCTTAAAGTTAATATATCTAGCGGAATAGAGCAACAATCTCGATCTGTCAAGCGAAACCGAAATTGGTTTTCATCTGTGTGTAAAAATATGTGTACTTATACACTTACACAAGCATGATTGAACATGAATTCTATGAGATTAAATTGTCAACGGGCTGATCCGGGCTGACTGGAGTCAAAAAAAGAGTTCTGCTGTTATGTATCACACGTCTCTTTTTACCACGCAGTGTCACTGATAGTGACATCTCGCTTGCTCAGGCCTTTGTTTCTCTATAGTCTATTCCGCTAGGTATATTTGCAGGTGCGTTGCCGGCCTTTTAAGAGGGAATAGGGTAATAGGGGAGGGTAGGGATGGGAAGGGAAGGGAATAGGGGAGGGTACGGAAGGGAATAGGGTAGGGGATTGGGCCTCCGGTACTTACTCGGCGAAAGCGAAACAAAGCGCAAGCGCTGTTTCACGCCGGTTTTCTGTGAGGACGTGGTATTTCTCCGGTCGAGCCGGCCCATTCGTGCCGAAGCATGGCTCTCCCACGTCACTACTACACTACATGACACTACTTTATGGTACTCACCAACTGATCTCTATACAAGTATACGTAAGTATATATACCCTTTGAAATGACAGCTATTTCTTGTGCCTATTTGAAGCGGAATCAGCGCCCCTATTCTTCGGGTAGAGAACTAAATCTGACGTAAAAATGACGTTTAGAAGCCGCCATATTGGCGCTGATAGCAGTAGTGAGAGTATTTGGAACTAATACTAGTGATGACAACTGTTGTTATTGGTTGTGGTTACGTCAAATTTAGTTCTCTATCCGAATAATGGGGGCGCTGATTCCGCTTCAAATAGGCACAAAAAGCAGGTCAGGGGGGTTATTATGAGCTCTTATATCCAGCCAGTTTCCAGCCAGTTTACAAGCCGTGTCTATGCAATGGCCTGTAAATTGGCCTGTAAACTGGCTGGATATAAGAGCTCATAATAACCCCCCAGGGGGGTTATTATGAGCTCTTATATCCAGCCAGTTTCCAGCCAGTTTACAAGCCGTGTCTATGCAATGGCCTGTAAATTGGCCTGTAAACTGGCTGGATATAAGAGCTCATAATAACCCCCCTGTATCAGCAAACCAGCGTACTTGTATAATAGAGATCAGTGTACTCACCAGCAACGCGACCAATCTGTCCGGCGCGTCGGGCGGAGGGGTCCACTCTAGGGTGCCGGCCTTCAGTCGCTCCAACACTGAGTTATCGTTCAGTTTCACGAACGGCAACTCCGCTTTAGTGTAGATCTGGAATTTTACGTTTTTTTAGTCGTATTCGTTTGATTATTAGTCGTATTCGTGTCGTTTTTCAATGCACATTGTGCATGCGCAAAGTAAAAAATTTGTGTCATGTTCTAAAATCTGACAGAAATTGTATGAACATGACACAATTATGAAGTTGACAGTCAGCTGTCAAACTGCGAAGAAAGCCGCGCATGCGTAGTCGAAAAATGAAACGAACACGGCTTCTTACTGCGCATGTGCACTGTGCAGCTTCCGCGCATGCGCAACAATAGAAATTTATATCAGTTTCTGTCAGATTTTAACACATGACAATGACACTAATTTTTAAAATTACTCCCCTCTTCCCTTCCCTACCCTCCCCTATTCCCTCGTAGAAGGTCGGCAATGCACCTGCAGCTCTTCTGATGCTGCGAGTGTCCATGGGCGACGGAATTGTTGCTTTCCATCAGGTGACCCGTTTGCTAGTTTGCCCCCCATATTTGCTACACTGCACTGCAGTCTAGGCCCTGGCCAGAGAGCGGGACAGCGGAACTCACCTCCCACACGGTAGCGGCGTACATGTACACGTCTGACTTGGTGGAGTATTCCCCCTCGAGCGCCGCCTCCGCCGGCAGCCAGCGCAGCGGGATCACCTGATGGGAATACGATTCAAAATTACATTCAGTACTCATGTGACAACAAAAATAAATCAAGATAAAACGGCTAAGCAGGTGGAGTACGTGTGTTTCAATCTTGCCCAAGCGTGCAAGATTCGTTGAACGTTCATTCAGTCAGCGTGCACGTCTCGACTTGATTACAACGGAGCGGTTGTGCAAAAATGCCTCAATGTGCAGGCAGTGTCTAATTGTAAAAACAGAAGTACGAAAGTAAATCGGTCAAAAGGAGGTATTACTTTCCACGGGTAAGTTATATGTTCTAACTAAAAGCAAAGCAACAATTGACACGAGCGATTCCTTAGCAACGCACGCGCGTCGCCGTTCTATCTTGATTTATTTCTGTGGATGTGACCGACAGAAATATTATGTGGGTCTTGTTATTGAAAGTAGCTTTTTCTATTATTAAAAACCAATAGCATTAAAAGATAGATGAAGCATCAAAACGACGCTAAAGGAGGACTGTGACGGTTTTGCAATCTTTACAAAAATGGACTTCTCATCACGTAACGGACACCCCATAATTAATAACATTTTCATTATGCCACTTTCCAGTAATTCTCCGTAACAAACACCGTGTACGCTGCGTTACGAAAATATTCCGTTTTGTCACTTCCGGTCCGTCACGTTCCGTTTCGTCACGTCCGGACCCTCACGTTCCGATTTGTGACATCCGGTCCGTCACGTTCCGAAATATCATTTCTGGCACACTATACCTCACATTCCGTTTTATCACTTCCGGCACGTCACATATCTGGTCTGTCACGTTCCGTTTTGTGACGTTCCCGTGTGTTACCTGGTCGTGCAGCTTGTAGTACTCGTGCTGGTGGGGGCCGCGCGTGAGGGCGGGGAGCGACAGCTTGAGTTGCAACTTCGACGTGATGCAGCAGTTGCGCGCCGCGATGTCCCTACGACGAATATTGTTACAGATTATGGCATTTTTATATTTATATTATTAGTATGAATAGACAAGAATTCAAAATATATCTCCCGCTACAGGTTACCGTGCAGTAGCTATAGATTTGTGACGCCTGTTGGCGTTTCTTTGTATAAGAGAACGTGAAAAAACTATTTATGTAAAGTGTAAATGATTTTTTTTATGAGATAAGGGGGCAAACGAGCAAACCTGATGGAAAGCAACTTCCGTCGCCCATGGACACTCGCAGCATCAGAAGAGCTGCAGGTGCGTTGCCAGTCTTTTAAGAGGGAATAGGGTAATAGGGGAGAGGTAGGGATGGGAATTGGGAAGGGCAGGGAATAAGGGAGGGTAGGGAAGGGAATAGGGTAGGGGATTGGGCCTCCGGTAAACTCACTCGCTCGACGAAACACAGCGCAAGCGCAGTTTCACGCCGGTTTTCTGTGAGGACGTGGTATTTCTCCGGTCGAGCCGGCCCATTCGTGCCGAAGCATGGCTCTCCCACGACAAAGTATTTCATTTATTAGCAGCATCATCATTGCGTTCGTTCCCTACTGTTTGTGTGAAGGTACTTGTGACCTATGGACATCACACGTCACACTGACAAATATTTCAGCACAAATTAACAGTATTGCGTCGATTCTTGATGTGTTGAGCACTGGTCAGCGGGGCTAAAATGGTAATATTTTGCAATTCCTCCAGAAAATGAATTGTCAAAGCTGTCACTATGATAATTGTCAAATTAGTACAAATTGTGCAAATTACTAGACATATGAATAGGGTATTTTAGTGTATATGAGAAAAAAATAAAAAATGTATCATTATGATAGTTTAGAGGAAAAGCAATCGGAAAATGTTAGTTTGACTTCATAAGATAGCTTATTATATTTTTAAATGTAGTTTAAAGATTTCAGGATTTTTTATCTGTCATTGAACGCTCAGAAATCTTTCCGTCATGCTAATGACGTCATTGGGATAGTAAACAAAAAAAAATGACAACTGCGTCAACTGTCAGTGCCGAATATCTTATGTCAATTGATGCTTTGTTTACTCACCCAATGACGTCATGACCATAGAGCAATACAGAGCAAACATGGCGTTCACTAGCGGAAGCGTTTTTGCGAAATACGCGCGAAATTTTAAATTATGTAAAAATAATGTTTTTTTTTTCATACTTATCGTGAGAAAAAAAATATTATTTTATTTTTTACCGTCATATTGACACTATAGAATTGTTTTGGGATACATTTCAAAAATTCGTGTAATACCCGATTGCAAGCAGAGTGATTTTTAAAAAATAAATCATAATAATTATGATTCGCTATTTTAAAATCACTCATATTATGTCTAGTAATTTGCACAATTTGACACTTGTCAGTTTGACAGTTTTGACAATTAATTTTCTGGAGGAATTGCAAAATATTAGCATTTTAGCCCCGCAGTACACCGGGTCACATTCCGGAACGTGTCCGTGATTGTTGTTACCTGTGCGTGAGCCTCTTGGCGGCGAGTCTGTCGGCGGCGGCGGCGAGCTGCGCGGCGAGCAGCAGACGGTGCGCGGGCGCGAGCGGCGCCGCCGGCGTCACGTCGCCGCCCGACATCGAGTCCGGCGGCGTGCGCGTCGCCAGCAGGAACGATTTCAGATCACCCTGTGGATTATAAATGGAATATTTTATTAGCATCAGTAATTGTTTTACGTTACTGAGGCTGGGCCGATTAGCTACAAAGAAAATTATAAACAAGATCGACACAATTTTCTCATGACCATCCAATACCCATATTATTCTGCGCTAACAAGAATAGTGTAGCCACGTCAAACAGACTTATTTATAGGTAAACTCAATCCCCAAAGGCCCAATCCCCTACCCTTGTCCCATCCCTACCCTCCCCTACCTTATCACACTATTACCTCGTAAAAGGCCGGCAACGCACCTGCAGCTCTTCTGATGCTGCAAGTGTCCAGGGGCGACGGAAGTTGCTTTCCATCAGGTGATCCGTTCGCTCGTTTGCCCCCTTTTTTCATATGACACCCGCAACTCCGTTGCGTAAAAATTCGTTTATAGCGAGGAAACAGTACAATTTTCGTTCGGTTTGGGCCTGAACTCTGAAGAGGTAACAGACAGACAGACACACTTTCGTATTTATATTATTAGTATGCATTTCTTATTATAATATTGTGTCACTCACCCAATCAGTATGCTCCAGCACGAGCGCGTGCGGCTCCCTGTCGGTGCACAGCCCGAACAGGCGCGCGACGTGCTCGTGCCGCGCAGCACGGAACAACTCCAGTCGGCGACGGAACTCCGCCAGGTGGGTCTGAGGAGATGGTACGTTATTTTATTAAAGCTTATGCTGTCCCACGGCTGGGCAAAGGCCTCCCCCCAAAGTTTTCCAATCCTCTCGATTCCAATCTTCTTGCTCGTATTTGTGTAGCTCATTGCACCATCTTTTATTATTTTATTTAAAGGTTTATTTAAAGTTATTTAAAAGATATTACCTCAATAACATAAAGTAACTTAAACTTAATAAGGCTAAGGAAGGTTAAATAATGTCAAAAAATATACAGTTCATCTAATTTGTTTATCCACAGCTAACTTCCTAACTATATGATGCACACTATTTATTTATGGCCGTTCCCTATATTCAATCTATCTCTAGTTTGACATACAACCGATCGCAGCTGACATAGAATTGACATAAAATATATGGAGCTAATGTCTAATGTCAGCTATTCCTATCTCAAGTAAGAGATAGATCGAATATTGGGAACGGCCGTTAGAGATATGTTAAAAGGTGTTCACAGACTATATAAACTACCACCTAAATTTTCAAAGTATATATACCTACTCAAGTTTCGCAGCCTTATCTTACAATTAGCTTTATCAATGTTTAAAAAAAATGGCCGCAGGTTTGTTCAGCGGGGCTAAAATGGTCACATTTAGCAATTCCTCTCAATCAATTCAGCAAATGAATTGTCAAAACTGTCAAACTGACGAAAGTCAAATTAGTACAAATTATTAGACATGAATTATTGCAAGCAGAGTGACCATTTTGCGATTTAAAAAAAAAAATCATATTATCATTCCCCAAAGCGACATTTTAGCCCCGCAGATATTCACGGTGTAAATATTTTTCCGCTTTGTGACCATCTACTACTACAAGTTTCACTTCGTATTCATCCACTACTAAATGTTCCGACTTGTGCTCCCCCGCCCTCCTCCTCCCTACTACAAGTTCCCGTTTGTGACCGCCCCTACTACATTTTCCTGTTTGTGTCCACCCCTACTACCAAATTTTCCAGTTTGTGACGACTCCCCCCACCCCAAAGTTCCAGTTTGTGACGCTACCTCATCAGTAGTGCTGAGCAACTTCATGAGCACAGGTTTCATGTGCACCTCGCCCTCCGCGGGCGCCCCCGCTCCCCCCCGCAGCCGCCGCAGCTGGTTGATGTCGATCTTGGCGAGCAACACGTCGCCGAATTCACCGCGACCTGAAACAAATACGTTATTGTATAGAACGAAAATATACTTTAACCCACATAATAATAATAGCTCCGACAGCGGTTTCGGTGACGGTAGCCGGTTTCATTGAAACCAGGCCAGCTACGCAGTAGTAATTTTATAGTGCCCAAGTGTGTGCGCAATATTCAAGTCAATTTTTTTTCGATTAAATTTCATAATATTTTTTGTATACCATTCGATAACTTATGTAATTTAAAGCAACTTTTGTTATGCAACCACTTTCATAAACGCAATAATTAATATTGCTATCGAACAAAAATTTCCCGCGATGCCTACAAACAACTCTAATGTGACGTCATAATCGAGTAGCATTTTGTATGGAGCGTTTCGGGCAGGTCTATTTTATGAGATGTTTGAATTGTCATATCTTGGCGAATTTTTAAGCTATCAGAGTCATTCTTTCACCGATGTTTCTATTTTTAAGGGTCTTTCAATTACCAATAAGAAAAAAAATTAGTCATCATGCCTATTGACGTGAGCTTGCCGTGACATCGCTCAGCGCAACGATGCTATTGGATCTTAAAAACACATTCCTAGCAAACATGAACGTAGCCACACTGAGGCAAGCTGGTGGCTGGAGCGCTTGCCCCACCCTGGCTCTGACCAAAAAATAAAATTGTAGAAGAATTGCTAAATAGGTTCGGCCAGAACCCACGCCGGCTTCTCTTGAAGTAATCGCCCAAACGGCTCAATTTAAAAAAAAATACCGGGGGGGGGGATAGGTTGACTGCTGCCCCACCCTGAGCCCAATGCTGGCTACGCCCATGCCTCGCAACACATATCTGGTGGAAACGCAGCCATATTCGCTTACCGAGCATGATCTGTTCTGTGAGCAGCGAGCGCGGTATAGACAGCTGGTCGTACTGACCCGAGCGCTTCGACACCCGCGAGACACCCGACACCTCGGAGTTGTCCGGACCTGTGATATGAAATAACACACGTTATAGAGCAGGGGTCACCAAATGGCGGACCGCGGTCCGCATCCGCCGACCCATTGTGTGCGGACCAAGCATGTTCGAAGATGATCTTCGTTCGTCTTAGGACTTCAACATCTCCAGGATTTAATGTCAATATCTTTTACTACTACTCAGGGAACCGAGACAGTAGCGGACATTGAGTCCCGAAAAACATCATCTATACTAATATTATTATAAATGCGAAAGTGTGTCTGTCTGTCTGTCACCTCTTAACGCTCGAACTGCTGAACCGATTTCGCTGAAAGGCATGGAAATACTTTGAGTCCCGAGACAGGACATAGGATAGTTTTTATCCCGGAAAAATGTACGGTTCCGACGCGTAACTTTCTGCCGCGCACTGTAAAACTCTGGAACGAACTGTCACCAGCAGTATTTCCGGACCTATACGACCTGCAAACCTTCAAGAAGAGAGCGTATTCCCTCTTAAAAGGCCGGCAACGCACCTGCTGCTCTTCTAATGTAGCGAGTGTCCATGGGCGACGGTAGTTGCTTACCATCAGGTGACCCGTTTGCTCGTTTGCCCCCTTATTTAATAAAAAAATACGTAGTTGCAGGCGTCATCAAGTTTTCTATATAAACCGCGACTGACAATGAAGTGTCAGATGTTCCTAGTCCAAGGGCGATATCGTATTTAGCATACTCGATGTGAACGGATTATGAAGCATATCACTTCGAATTCATCTTAAATATTCTAAATACAGTGCGAGCATTTTTCATTTAGCGCCTAGACTAAAAAGGTCAATGACCGCTACCGCCTCGTTTCGCCGAGTAATATGATATCATCGTACTCACCGCTGTCCTTGTCATGCGGCATGAGCCGGCCGTTCTGTGCGGGCTTCTTGTCCGCGGCGCTGATCACGCCCTGCCCCTCCCCCCCGCCACCCTCACCACCCTCCACCAGCTTCTCGCGGCCCTCGCACATCTCCAGCTCCTCCTTCTCGCCTGAGGAAGAGAAATATTATAGTTTATAAACAAACAGGATCGGATTTAGTTATCACGTATTTGAAAATGTCCTCCACAACGTCACTCCCCCCTCTCCGCCGCCCTCCACGACATCACTCAGCCATCCACTACGTCACTCCGCCCTCCACTACATCACTCCGCTGCGCCGCCCTCCACTGTGACACTCACCGCGCGCCCGCCGCCGCAGCCGGCGCCGGCGACAGTACAGCATGAGCGCCAGCACCAGCAGCATGTAGGCGGCCGCCACCGCCGCCGACACCAGCACCGCGCGCCCCGCCACGCCGCCGCCCTCGGG
This sequence comes from Plebejus argus, assembly GCA_905404155.3. Lineage (NCBI taxonomy): Eukaryota > Metazoa > Arthropoda > Insecta > Lepidoptera > Lycaenidae > Plebejus > Plebejus argus. Next base: position 8,443,799 of record FR989948.1, on the reverse strand, counting down.
GAGCGCCTCGCCAGCTGGAAACACATATCAACATCTTAGTTAAGCGGGAGCGTGAGTGAAGGTGTAAACGGGAGTGAAGGTGGGAGTGGGTGGGAGTGAAGGTAGGAGCGGAAATGAAAGCGAAAACGGGAGGAGATTGAAGCGGGATTTAGAGTGGGATTGAACGTGTGAGCGGGAGTGAAGGTGTGAGCAGGAGAGGGGGGAGGTGTGAGCGGGAGAGGGAGTGGAGGTGTGAGCGGGAGAGGGAGTGAAGGTGTGAGCGGGAGAGGGAGTGGAGGAGTGAGTGTGTAGTGTGTGTTATAATTCTCGGTAATTGCATAAGTCAGTCGTCTGCCCATCGCCTACTTTACTTGTCGTGCAATAAAGTGATTCAGCGCATCCAGTATTTAATTTGAAGACCCCAGCCATTGTCCAGTAAAAGCGGGAGGGGAGGTAGGAGCGGGAGAGGGAGTGAATGTGTAAGTGGGAACGGGAGCGAGAGCGAAGGAGCTCCACATCAATGTTTGTCCGTGGGAGAGCCATGCTCCGGCACCAATGGGCCAGCTCGACCGGAGAAATACCACGGGCTCACAGAAAACCGGCGTGAAACAGCGCTAGCGCTGTTTCGCCGAGTGAGTGAGTTTACCTCCGGGAACAATCCCCTACGGTTTTCCCGTCCCTACCCTCCCTTATTTCCTTCCCTACCCTACCCTCCCCTATTCCCTTCCTTACCCTCCCCTATTCCCTCGTAAAAGGCCGGCAACGCACCTGCAGTTCTTCTGATGCTGCGAATGTCCATGGGCGACGGAAGTTGCTTTCCATCAAGTGACCCGTTTGCTCGTTTGCCCCCTTTTTTCATAAAAAAATCAATCTCCCCACCCAAGAGAGCTTGATATGGAGCTCCCAGCCCATAAAATCCCACCACAACTCACCAGGATGCACCACCAGCGTCAGCTCCTCGCGGTGCAGGCCGGCGGCGCTGCCCGCGGTGCAGCCGTACTGACCACCGTCAGACATTGACACGTTCGTGATTACCATAGAACCGTTGTTGAGTAGGGTGATCCTGGAAAAGTAAATATATAAATATAAATAGCATAGCATTGTGGCGGTACCCACAATTAGCCTAACATTCCTGCATCGCGCTATCGAAGTTTTCTGAGCGCGTCGGTATATATACGACAGCTGATATGTATCACGTGGGCTTCGGCCTGACCGAACATAACACCTCGCTCGGTCGGAAGATCTTCCTTTGGCCGCCACGTGCTTATCCCACAGTATTTCAGTGGGAAATTTTATAGCAATTTGATAGGAATATGTATAGCATTTTGGTAGGATATTTAACAGCATTTTAATAGCAAAGTTTTGAGCATTTGGAACAATATACCTCGATGAAGTCGCGTTAGCGTTGTCGCCGTCAGCGCCATCTGTGGATGAAAAGAAGTTTATGTCAGTAACATAAAGTTAATATACCTAGCGGAATAGAGAAACAAAGGCCTGAGCAAGCGAGATGTCACTATCAGTAACACTGCGTGGTAAAAAGAGACGTGTGATACATGACAGCAGCACTCTTTTTTTGACGTCCAGTCAGCCCGGATCAGCCCGTTGACAATTTAATCTCATAGAATTCCTGTTCGATCATGCTTGTGTAAGTGTATACGTACACAATATATTTTTACACACAGATGAAACCAATTTCGGTTTTGTTAGACAACTCGAGATTGTCGCTCTATTCCGCTAGGTATATTAAGTATTAACTTTATGGTCAGTAAATTATTGTTATGCATGTATAATGTGTGTGTGTGTGTGTTAAATAAACGTCCAAGTTGAACTTTTTTAAATATCTTATTAGATGACGACGGAAATACGTTGCGCTAAAACTCGTTTATCGCGCGGGAACCGTACATTTTTCGGAATGAAAAGTTATAAGTCCTATCCTCTCGAACGACGAGCTCTATGGCCAGTGACCTCCATTATACAAGTACGCTGGACCGATGATACCCTTTGAAATGACAGCTATTTCTTGTGCATATTTGAAGCGGAATCAGGAATGCTCGGGAAAAAGATATGTAGACATGGGTAAGAAACTGCCATTACTTTCTTCCGAAGAATTGACTGGGCAACGCCGTGCTAGCTATGCTGGTACTTAGCACGGGGTCAGACTGATGGTGTAAAGCGTCCATAGATATTATTATTATATCCTATTTCCTTACCCGGAACACAATAGTATCTCCATACCAAATATCAGCAAAATCGGTTGAGCGGTTTGTGCGTGAAGAGGCGTGAAACAGACAGACAGACATACTTTCGCATTTACAATATTAGCGTATGGATTTATTGATTTTGACGACCTCTGTGGCTCAGTGGATACCACGTTGGTAGCTAAAGCCGGAGGTCGCGGGTTCGAATCCCGCCGACGGAACAAAAAGTTTTCAATGTTCCTGGGTCATGGATGTGTATTAAATATATTTATCATATAATAAAAATCTTAAATATATGTATAGTATAAAAGTATTAAATATATTTCCGTTGTCTGGTACCTGTAACACAAGTCCATCAGGTACTTACCATGGGGCCAGACTGACGTGGTGTGAAGCGTCCATAGATATTATTATTATTATATTATTATCTCACCCGCCCCGAGCGGCGCCGCGCCCCTGTCCCAGTGCGTGACGGGCGGCGGGTCGCCGTTCGCGCGGCATGTCAGTGTCGCGCGACCGCCCGCGGCGACGTGCAACTGCTGCCCGCGAGACGGCTCGATCACGCGGGGGAGGACTGAAAAAAAAATTGGTTTATTTCATTTTTTTTTTTAATCTTTATTTAAATATAGGGTTTTTGCTTATTTCATTTGGTTATTAGTTACGACTGATGGCGTTTATGTTGTAAATAATCGGCCAAGTGCGAGTCGGAATCGCGCACGAAGGGTTCTGTACCATTATAGAGCAAAATTAGGCCATAAATTGTGTTTTTTGTATGGGAGCCCCCCTTAATTTTTTATTTAATTTTAATATTATTATTAAATAATAGTACACATAAAACTAAATTTTTGATATAGAGCAAAAAAGGCCAGAAAAATCACTTTTGTTGTATGGGAGCCCCCCAGTATTTATTGTTATAGCGGCAACAGATATACACAATCTGTGAAAATTTCAAAAGTCTAGCTATAGCGATTCTTGAGTTACAACCTCAAGACACACAGACAGACGGACAGACATCGAAGTCTTAGTAATAGGGTCCCGTTTTTACCCTTTGGGTACGGAACCCTAAAAAGGAATACTATAACTGTTTGATACGGTAGTCCTAGCACGCGACGATAGATGGCGTTGTTAGGAAGATCGATCACGCTTACTCTTTACTTGTATTACATATATGTATTTATGTACAATAACAAATAAATTGAAATCGATAGCAGTTCCTCCTGGGGCTTGTAGACAAGTGGCAAGTGATTATCGTGAACGCTAACAAAATGTATGCGATTTGACATAAGTCATCGCTTCGCTAGCGAATACTAATGTCAAATCTAGGGTTGTTGAGGATTCCTCTTCCGCTTCCTCATCCGCATCCTCTTCCTCAAAAAATATCCTCTTCCTCATCCGCATCCTCTAAATTTGCGCGTGACAATTCCTCTTCCTCCTCCTCTTCCTCATAATCCCTTCCTCTACAACCCTAGTCAAATCCCATACATTTTGTGGCGTTGGCGGCGTTTACGATAATCGCTTGCCGCTTGTTTAGGCCCTCTGTACTTCGTCTATTACCACTTAGGGTTCGCGCACACTTTGTCGGCGCGTGCCGGGACTGGCCGGGGCAGGTTGGGGCGCAGCGCATTGACGGATTTTAGCGCTCACTGAGGCGGAGCATGCCGGGGCGGGTCGGCGCGCAACGCATTGGCGGATTTTGAGTTGAGAGCCGAGGCTTGCCGGGCCGCATCGCATCGCAATCCGCGCGTCGCTTGCCGGGGCGCAGCGGGTCGTGTCGCATTGACGGAAATCCGCCCAGCAAAAATCCTCGCCGATGCGCCCCGGCACAGTGAGCGATACGCGAATCCGCCTCCATACAAATCGTATGGAGGCGGATATTTGCGATGCGCCCCGGTACGCTGAGCCCCGGCCAGGCCCGTCTCAGTCTGCTCACTCCTTTACCAACAATATCCACATTAACGAGACTCTCGATACTGCGGTCGCCGTCTGTCGCGCGACAAGTGTACGCGCCGGCGAGGTCGCGGGTCGCCTCCGCGACAAGCAGCGTGCCGTTGGCCGACGTCACACCCGCGGGTAGAGGATCCGAGTCGTTCTGAAACCACCACGGATTTTATGTTATATGTTAGCCTGGTACTGAACCACCGCTCTGACCACAGACATAGATCATGATAGATACCGCATGTCACATGTGTATGTACTTCGCGTGCCATATCGCGCTCCCAAACGACGAGCAATGCTCGTCTTTCGAAAATCTGTTCTTTCGGACGTCAATCGGAATTTTAAAAATGCCTAAATGTCTAAAAGTGCCGTATTGAGCTGTAGAAATTCAAATAGAAACGTTGGCCTAGATAATGGGCACTTTTCTTATAAAAGTGGTACGCTCGTTTTCATACAAATAGAGCGACATGCGGTATCTATCTTGATCTGTCTGTGGCTCTATGTTAACGGTTAATATAAATTAACAAACAGATTTCATGAAACATTGCCTAATAAAAAACAAAACATTTTAGTCTTGTATTAAGTCTAAACTACTGACCACAAGATGGCGCTTTTGGGGACTCTGCGTTATGTGTAACTTTGTTTAATTAACATACCTCTTAAAAAGCGGCCAAGTGCGAGTTGGACTCGCCCATGGAGGGTTCCGCAGCAGCAATAAGGTTTATTTTTATGAAATTAAAATATTTTTGATTTATTTTTATATTTCAGTCGATTTAATGAAATTTAGATTAAGGTTTACTATTTATGACGTATAAAAAAAACTACTGGCTAGATCTCGTTCAAACCAATTTTCGTTGGTAGTTTTTATAGTAATCTACATCATATATTTTTTTTAGAATTATCATGCCTCTACTTTAGAAATTAGAGGGGGGGGGGACACACATTTTTCCACTTTGGAAGAGTCTCTCTCGCAAACTATTCAGGTTAGAAAAAAATGATATGAGAAACCTCAATATGATTTTTGGAGACCTATCCATAGATACCCCACACGCATAGGTTAGATGAAAAAAAAAAATTTTTGTTTCAGTTGTACTTTACTATTTATGACGTATAAAAAAAACTACTGGCTAGATCTCGTTCAAACCAATTTTCGTTGGTAGTTTTTATAGTAATCTACATCATATATTTTTTTTTAGAATTATCATGCCTCTACTTTAGAAATTAGAGGGGGGGGACACACATTTTTCCACTTTGGAAGAGTCTCTCTCGCAAACTATTCAGGTTAGAAAAAAATGATATGAGAAACCTCAATATGATTTTTGGAGACCTATCCATAGATACCCCACACGCATAGGTTAGATGAAAAAAAAAATTTTTTGTTTCAGTTGTACCTATGGGGACCCCTAAAATTTTTAATATTTTTTCCATTTTTGCATCAAAATCTTAATGCGGTTTACAGACTACATTTGCTTACCAAGTTTCAATAGTATAGCTCTAATAGTTTCGGAGAAAAGTGGCTGTGACATACGGACGGACGGACAGACAGACAGACAGACAGACAGACAGACAGACAGACAGACAGACAGACAGACAGACAGACAGACAGACAGACAGACAGACAGACAGACAGACAGACAGACAGACAGACAGACAGACAGACAGACAGACAGACAGACAGACAGACAGACAGACAGACAGACAGACAGACAGACAGACAGACAGACAGACAGACAGACAGACAGACAGACAGACAGACAGACAGACAGACAGACAGACAGACAGACAGACAGACAGACAGACAGACAGACAGACAGACAGACAGACAGACAGACAGACAGACAGACAGACAGACAGACAGACAGACAGACAGACAGACAGACAGACAGACAGACAGACAGACAGACAGACAGACAGACAGACAGACAGACAGACAGACAGACAGACAGACAGACAGACAGACAGACAGACAGACAGACAGACAGACAGACAGACAGACAGACAGACAGACAGACAGACATGACGAATCTATAAGGGTTCCTTTTTTGCCATTTTGGCTACAGAACCCTAAAAAGGTGGGTATCATCGGTCCAGCGTACTTGTATAATGGAGGTCAGTGCTCAGAAACCATACATAAGTACTCACCCTAAACCAGTTCACAACGGGCGTGACTCCCCCGGCCACCTTACAATGTATCTTGCCGGCGCTGCCCAGCTCCAACTTCTTGCCGTAGGGGACCGGCTCGAAGCGGAGCGCGCTGTCTGAAAGCGGAGATGATTAGGTTGAAAACGGAGAAAGAATCATCAAAATCGGTGTAGTTTGGAAAGTTACGTCAAGAAAACGATTGTATTGACCTCTGTGGCTCGATGGTTGAGCGTGTGGACTGTGGCTCAAAGCCGGGGATCGCGGGTTTGAATACCGCTGACGGAACAAACATTTTCAATGTTCCTGGGTCATAGATGGGTAATAAACATGTACGTAATTCATATCTACAGCACGACTGGTGAGACATGTTCAATATTCGAGGACGTGATATTTGGCTATTATATTAGTTGAAAAAAAATAATATAAAAAATAATATCAATTGATCACTGAGTAAATGTAGCTTAAAGTTAAATAATTATTTACCCAACGCATGGACACCGCGCGCGGGAGTAGAGCGCAGCGCGCGGGGCGGGGTGGGCCGCGCCCGGCCGCATAGTAATTTACTAAAGTCCTTACTAATAAACGCTGTATAAGCTTTGAATAGTTATTCAGTGTTTTGTCTTCTTCAATCCAATTACAAATGTCACTTGTGTGACAGGAACAAAACACTGTATAACTATTCAAAGCTTATACAACGTTTATTAGTAAGGGGGTCTGTGTCCATTATTCTCTTGTTTAAAGGGAAATTTGGTTAAAAATTAAGTACCTAATTTTATTACATAATTATAATGAGAATCGAGTACTGAATACTCTCCTTAATTATCGGTATTGTCTCACCAGTCATGCTGTATATCTATACGAATTTGAAATAAAAATTTAAATTTACCAAGATTTTTTATTTCAAATTCGTATAGATTAATTAATATTATTATATATCATCTTACCATTGGCAGCTCGGTGTCTCCTCAGCCTGTGTGTATGACCGTACCCGCGATGCGCCGCTTCTGAAATTAAAAATAATAATTAGGTATTTCAACAATCTTGATCTTACAGAAATTATATTGGCCGGTATAAATAGTCAGTACTCAAGATGCATCTCGGTCTCAAGACACGGTTCAGGCTCTGTGATTGGTTGGCTGTCAAAATTTGGACCAATCACAGAGCCGAACCGCGTCTTGAGACCGGGTCGCATCTTAAGTACTGACTACTATTTATACGGGCCGAGTGGCCGGCTGACAGTCTAAATAATATTAAGAGGCTGGCAAGAGAAACAAGATGTCCAACGTTAGCGAATGTGATTCTAGACTAGTATTTATAACTATTAAGTAAACTAGGGCCGTTATAAATAGTCAGTACTCAAGATGCATCTCGGTCTCAAGACACGGTTCAGGCTCTGTGATTGGTTGGCTGTCAGGACTCAGGACCAATCACAGAGCCGAACCGCGTCGTGAGACCGGGTCGCATCTTAAGTACTGACTACTATTTATACGGGCCGAGTGGCCGGCTGACAGTCTAAATAATATTAAGAGGCTGGCAAGAGAGGCAAGAGGTCCAACGTTAGCGAATGTGATTCTAAACTATAATTATTAAGTAAACTAGGGCCGGTATAAATAGTATTCAAGATGCTTCTTGGTCTCAAGTTCAGGCTCTGTGATCGGTAGGCTGTCAAAATTTGGACCAATCACAGAGTCGAACAGTGTCTTGACTCTTGAGACCTCTTAAGTACTGACTTATTATTACGCCCGCGACTCCGTTATGCTTGGTTATGCTAAAACTAGTTAATCGCGCGGGAACCGTACATTTTCCGGGATAAAAAGTATCCTATGTAATTTTCCGGGACTCAAAGTATCTCCATACTAAATTTCAACAAAATTTGTTTAGCGGTTTCGGTGTGAAGAGCTTAAAGACAGAAGGACAGACAGACAGACAGATTAACATCTATAATTATGTTACACGAGCTTTTGCCCGCGGCTTCGCTCGCGTTAAGAAGTATTATTGTATACAAATATTCATCCCCTATTTTAACCACTTGGGGTTGGAATTAATCAAAATCCTTTCGTAGCGGATGCCTACGAGCTACGTCATAACATCTACCTGCATGCCAAATTTCAGCCCGATCCGTCCAGTGGTTTGGGCTGTGCGTTGATAGATCACCATGTCAGTTTTATATATATTTAGAAGATGTAATATAATTATTAATTATATTACACAGATATTTTATTATAGAAACCGTATCAAACCCGTATTTAGGCTGTATTCAATCAGAACATACACGGTGGTACACGGCAACATCCTACAGGCTACAACCAGTTGCAGTTGTTCGGTAGCTCGCAGTAAAGTGTAAACACACATCAAAGGCGGTAGTGACCATGAGTGAGGATAACGTGGGACAGTCCCGATAATTATTTATTTAAAGCGAGGCCACACTGCTTTGGTGCTTTGCACTTTGCAGTGTGTCGACGACAAATTTATTTTTATTTTTACAGGTACACATCCGCCGCTAGCAAAGATTTTGATAGTAATAATATTAAAGACTAGCTGTCCCGGCAAACGTTGTTTTGCCATTTAAAGTATTTCTACTTCATCAGTAATTGATACAAAATCTAACCCCCCCCCCCTTTTGTCCCCTAAGAGGGATGGGGTGAAAACTGATGATACAATTAATAATATGACGTAAGTCCATTAAAGAAAAAATTTGATACAAAATCTGACCCCCCTTTGGGTCCCCTTAGAGGGGTGGGGGGGGGGAAAGTTTATACACCAGATGTTGAGTTGGAAGAAGGCAAATATATCTGCGGAAACCGTATGCAAATCGGATCAGTAGTTTTCGTGTTAAAGCAAAAGCTTGATACAAAATCTAACCTTCTTCACATTTCTACAGTTTTATTATATTATGTATAGATTTATAGTTAAAGAAATTAATTAATTATAATAGCAATCAAAAATAACAGTCATTCAAAACGTATTTTAAAAAGTTCTAAAAATATTACTTTCTTAGTCATAACTTTTAAAGCTTTTTTGAAATTAGGATTATAATAATGAAGCACTATAGTCTATATCAAATCAATAAAGCAGCACCCGGCTGTCGCATAACTATTGAAAATCTATTGTGTCTGCGATTCCCACGATCGAGGTAATATTTACGTGGACTCTCCGGGCGAGTCGGTGGCACTGATAATTAAATCTCTCCCCTACCGCACGCACACCCGCGCGTCGCGCCTTGACGCCCAATTCGCAACGTGCAGCAGAAATCGTAATATTTTAATTTCGCCGTAACATTTAAACCAAACGTCCAATTTTAATCATTCAAAGACCAAATATTATCTACATTAACTGTACTTAGTGATGAAATAATTTATTTTGATAAGGGTCAATAGCATTATTTAAATAAACGCGTTTAAATATAGTCCAAAAAAAATTCAAGATTTTTTTATAAAAAAATGGTTATTGTGCCTCACTCAACATAGATAGGTATAGTGTGTCGCGGACTTTTTTGTAGATATTTAAAAGATCTATAATTACTTAGAACATTTTATGCCTCTATCTTTTATAGTTTAGGCAGCGTACGCAAAATAAGTAACTTTTCTGGTTGATTTTTTACACCTTGCGTCCGAAAATCCCAAATATCTTACGGAACCTTATATTTTTCCAAAATAAAAATTAGCCTATGTTCAGCAGAAATAATGCAGGATTCCAATGGTGAAAGAATTTTTCAAATCGGTCCAGTAGTTTCGGAGCCTATTCGACTCAAACAAACAAACAAACAAACAAACAAATCTTTCCTCTTTATAATAGTAGTGTAGATAATTATAGAAGGTGTTTACTGTTTAGGCATATTTTATATTATTATAATTTGCATTTTAGAGGACATATTTCTTTAATTTCTATTACTAAAGATCACTGTCTTACAAGCCACAAGTTAAAATAACCACAGTACTCTGCAGTCTGGTTAAACAGTCTCCAATTAGGTACTTTTGTTAAGGGTCACTTAGCACGTACAGTCTAAATAACGAAAGGTGTATGGGAAACTTAATTGGGAGATCTTTCTTGCTAAATTACCTAATTTTAATGTGTGTAAATTGATTTAAATTGGTGCTTACAAGTTGGACTTGTACGTTATAGTCCAGCGTTTCTCAAAAAATTTTTGAACGGAACATTTAAAACGAGTTTGATGGACCCCCAAAAAATGTTTTGTGTTTGTGGCAAACATGGTTTTCCATCATAGACCAACATGGTTTCAAACCCTTAAAAGCCAAAATCGGGACTTATTCCACCAACACCCTACATCACGCGCACATGCGTGCCTACACGCATGGTGTCCATCATTCGACAGCTCTGCGGATAGTCCGTCACTCACCAGTCATCGCTACAAACAGAGATGGCGCCCAAATGTTTCAACAAAATTCCTCACAGTTACATAAAGGGGGATGGTAAGACGCCATACTACCTAGGCCCACCATACGAACAAAACGAGTTTATAAATGTATGTACTTCTTCTTTTTGTAAATTTCATAAAAGTACATCCACTTTTACAATTGACATTTGACAATTGACTAGTGATGAGCAAAACTGGTCTTGCAGTCTGAGTCATGGTCTTGCAAGAAAAGCAAGACCAAGACCAAGACAATCCAAAAACTGAAAAACTAAGACCAAGACCGAGACTGTACTAGAAAGGCCAAGACCAAGACTGTGACACTTTAGTGTTTGGTCTTGTTTTGCTCATCACTACAATTGACATTGATATCATGATAGAAATATGTTGCAAGGTTGCAAGTTACAATTACAGTTATTCTGTGCAATTCTCAGACATTTGAATCTTCAATTCCTAACTTTTAAAAATGTTATGTATTTACTATTTTCTTTATTCGCCAATCGCCATCCTTTGTAGACCGTACATGTACAGTACTTTGATAAAAAAAACCTAACCGATAGCCTGATATTGGACACTCAGATATTGATTCTCAGTGTGCTCCGCGGAGCCCTAGGGCTCCGTAAAGGCCCTGTAAGCGCGAGGATACACACATTGTTTTTAAAAATGTTATCAGACACGAGCATGGAAAAAACTAATTCAAAGACAAAACATTTTTTGGGTGATCCGTCAGAAATGTTGATTTTTAAAAAAGTTTAGCCAACAAAATGTAAGAACCGCTGTTTTGGAATTCAAAAGCCAAAAATCGAAGAGTTCCGGATGATCCTTTCAGACTGAGACATACAACACCTGTTGGCTGTTACCCACACTCGTATAAACATCTCCTGTGGTCGGTTTCAAAGAAAACTATTTATAGCCATCTTTTGAGCCCTATAGCTCAGTGGTTAGATCGGAGATAGATACAAATACAAGTTCTTCTCAGCTAATAGATGTTGCTCTCTCCGCCGCTGCGCAGAAAGTTGTTTATTGCACGGGAACTGTGCATATTTCCGTGATGAAAACTATCCCATGTAGTCCAGGACTCAGATTGTCTTTGCACAAAATTTAATTGAAATTAGGTCAGTAGCTTAAGCGTGAAGAGGTAACAAACAGACAAGCGGTTAAACTGATTCAGATGAAATATGGCCGCACTCGAAAGACTTTTAACGATGATTAACTTTAATTCATGGAATAGTTTGACAGATATAGGGGCTTATGTCAAAATCTTCATTTAATTACAGTTATAAGTAATTGATGTTCGTCTCTGAGTGCGGCAGTTTCAAATTCCGGAAGATAGGTAATGAAAAATTTAGAGTTTGTCGTGAATATCTACGCAACGAAGTGTTCAACAACTTCTACAGCCATTAACTCCAGAAACCAGTTATTTCCAAATCATAACCTCCAAATAATACAAAAAACTTTACACAAAATCAACCACTTCTATGGAATCTGTAGATTTCATGGCACCATCATTGCATTAGTAGTAAAATTATGAGAACCCTTGACAGGGGATATTGAACTTTATTTCCTATAATATAAAGCTCAAATTGAGTAATCCTGACTTCACGTCGCATCACCTGTTACAGGCATGCCGTATTGGAAACACGACTTTATGCGAACGCAACAAAGTTGAAATTCCTTTGACACGTAATTCACAAATCCTTGAATTACCACGCATCAACCTAAAACCAACTTTGTCCCGTACGAATACGGTTTAAATTCTACCAGCAACTCGATAACTTATTTGGAGTTTATACAGTAGGGGTAGAAGGTCGTAAAATTTTACGAGCCCGTTGCCATGGCAACCCCGCCATTAATGTAGTAGCCGCCGGGGGCGGTTAATTGTTGAAGATTTCGCTTTGGGAGCCAACGAGCGGAATGGCACCTGATAGTCTGTGCACAGGCTGATGTTGTTATGATACGGTCATACATATTTTACAAGAGTGTCAAAATAAAGGAGGTTGGCAGGTCGCAATACATTTAGTGCCCTACTATGTATTAAGGGCCCGGGTTACCCTCGAAATTTTCATACATTCTTAATACCAAAATCATTTTCTCATACGAAAATATTTAACATGTTTGAGTTATTTTTCAGCTTAAGATAGTAATTACCTAGGGTTCTGAACAAATTTTTTTTACAAAATATTTAAATACTAAAAAAAAATTTTTTGTGTTTAAATATTTTTTAGTAAATTTACTACTAAAATAATATTTAAACACCAAAAAATAGACAAAAACACTAAAAAATATATAAATAAATAGTAAATTTACTACAAAATAATTAAACTTTAAAAAATATTTTTTATTATTTAAATATTTTGTAGTAAATTTACTATTTATTTATATATTTTTAGTGTTTTTGTCTATTTTTTGGTGTTTAAATATTTAGTAGTAAATTTACTAAAAAATATTTAAACACAAAAAAATTTTTTTTAGTATTTAAATATTTTGTAAAAAAATTTGTTCAGGACCCTAGGTAATTACTATCTTAAGCTGAAAAATAACTCAAACATGTTAAATATTTTCGTATGAGAAAATGATTTTGGTATTAAGAATGTATGAAAATTTCGACGGTAACCCGGGCCCTTAATGCTAAATGCTACCCTAACATGTTAACGATAAATTTTTTTTTTAAAAGCCAACGACACGTTGTCGAAGTACTGTCAAGTACTTCGACAGAAAACACAATTGGACAAAGATTTAAATAGAAGTAAATACTTATTTTCACACAATATAATATTCAGACACAAATAAAACACAGTAATACTTGCACTTTTTCCACTACATTCATTAATTTTTACAAAATTCACTTAATCACGACCGGTTTCGAAAAAATCATCTTCAGATGATTTTTTAAGTGAGTTATTAAGTGAATTTTGTAAAAATTAATGAATGTAGTGGAAAAAGTGCAAGTATTACTGTGTTTTATTTGTGTCTAAAATGAATTTCCACCAAGAACCGACAGTACAATCAATTACATATAATATAATATTCTTTGATATTAAGGCTTCATAACTTCATAAGCAATTTTTATATTGTTAGATGTTAGTCGAGCTAAAACTCGAAAACGGCTAAACGGATTGGGCTGATTTTAGTCTTAAAATGTTCGTAGAAGTCAGGTTTTAAAGTGACACGAAGTTCACCGGGACAGCTAGAAACTTTTAATTTTCAAGTTCTGAAAATGTCACATTATTGTTAATTTATCTCTTTGTACAGTATAAAACCAAAATAATTGCATGTAACTTGAAAGCTTTTTTGACTGATAATAGGAAAGGAATGTCAAATACAGCTGCCAACTGTGTTTTTATACTGACAAATGTTGAGTGATGACTGATATTAAATCATAAACAAACATAAATTAACTTTTTAAGTTTTAAGGAGTATATGAGAAAATTACTTTAGGTATAAAAACTTGATCAAAATCGATTCATCCGTTTTGGACCTACGATACCTGAAGACACATACACAAACGAACGCGTCAAAATTATAAGGTAACACCAACTGTTTTTATAAAGTGTCAAAAATAAAAAAATTGCTTTAAGATGTTGATTGTTCATTTCGAGGCAAAACTTTGCCATTTAAATATTTACCACTCACCCCATTTAATTTGTAACATAATAATTAGTTAACCCCAGTTTGTATAAAAACCCATAAACCCCCCCCCCTTCACCCCTCCCGTAAAACTAAATTAAAACGTCACCGGTGCGACTTTTTACGAGTGTTTTAATGAGTCCCGCTTCAAGGGGGTTAGTTACACCCCCACAGCCGACAGGGGGGTGAAAAACCCCCCCGTGACAAACAGACACATGTGATGACACTTGACGCGAGCCAATTATGGGTTAAGTTATTTATATTAGTATCGACAAATAATATTATTTATACCAGTGTATTACACAAGTACTGGTAGTAATAATAATAATAATAATAATATACTTTATTGCATTCCACAAAATACATAATAAAACATTAAAAGCGGAGAAAGACAATACAATTCTGGCGGCCTTATCGCTAAATAGCGATATCTACCAGGCAACCATCTTAGATGACTAGTACATTGATATTATGATAAATTAAAAACGAGTGGATGCATAATGTGCATAACATATTAAGCTAATAAACACATATACAAAAAATTAAAAAGCAAAAGTACTAAATATATAAAAAAAAAAGCTATTATCGACTACTATTGGTTTGGTTTAATGATTGTCATCTAGACTGAACAATGCTCCATCCATGTCATTAACGTTCAATGTTTTAGTCAGATAATAATTTTTAAGTTGACGTTTAAATGAATTAAGATTTTCTGACAGTCTTACAGGATTAGGTAAAGAGTTCCATAACCTTACTGCGTGGGCCGAAAAGGAGTTGCCAAAAAATTTTGTTTTCTGAACAGGTAGTACTGGTAGTAAAGGTCAGCTCACACCAAGACGCGACGCACCGCTACATTTTCGCAGAACAAATATTTTTAAAATAGAGATCCATACTTAATATTATAAATGCGAAAGTGTGTCTGTCTATCTGTCTGTCTGTTACCTCTCCACGCCTAAACCGCTGAACCGATTTTGCTGAAATCGCCGAGTCCCGTGAAAGGACATAGGATAATTTTTATCCCGGAAAAATGTACGGTTCCCGCGCGATAAACGAATTTTGACGCAACGGAGTTGCGGGCGTCAACTAGTTTAAAATAAAAGTTATTTATTACAATTTACAATATTATATTATCTACTAAATATATTTTTTACCACAATTACATCCTTTATCCTTTGCCGAGACTCAATTTAACCAAAAATCAAAATTCATCAAAATCAGTTCAGCGGTTTCCAAGGTAAGAAGTTACAGACAGAAGGTATGTTTCTTTGCAAAAAAGATAGAATACATAGCATCAGGCGATGCGTCTGCTCGTTATGAACCAAGTCGCGTTCTGCAGACGAGCGTTATTATGTACGTGAGGCGCATTGCGATAGGGCGACTACACAGTACACACTCGTCTGTCAGATAAGGCGCACTTCACACGAGGTTACAACTTTATTAGGAAGACATTTGGTCTTTGGACTCCGGTCAGAAAAATAACGGCGCTGAAAATTAAGCCATGTACTTTTTCTATAAAATTAGGCAGCAAACAAGCAAACGGGTAACCTGATGAAAAGCAATTACCGTCAGCCATGGACACTCGCAACATCTGAAGAGTTGCAGGTGCGGCTAAGAGAAAGAGCTGAAAATCTAATAAAATAGGAGTTATTTTGTTGCAAAAGTTCTTTTGTTATATTTTGGTATCTGCTAAAATAGCTTTTATCGCAAAACTTTTCTTATTTTGTGTTTCATCGCAAGTATTATTTCACTTCTTAGCTCGGTCGACAAATGTTAAAGTACATTATAGTTCTCTTTTTAAGTGTTATCATAAGAGTGTTCAATTTTGAAACAAACATTATAAAGCTTCAAATATCTGAGAATTTTTGTACATTGAATAAAGAAATTTAAAAAAATTCCCTGACGCAAAAATGTTTAGTATACCGGGTGTAACAAAACCCAGTGAAAGTAGCAGCGCTGAAAGACCAAAATTTTTTTGTGATTTGTATGAACATGTCGTCATGAGTTGTGAAATGTTGTAAAATGTGAAAAAATTTGCTCTTTCAGCGCTGCTACTTTTACAGTGAACTCTACCCCTACCCTAAAGTATTAACACTTAGTTTTGTTACACCCTGTATAAACCCAAATTTATAGCGGGCTGATGATGATGAACTATAGCTAAGGTGGACCGATTTTCACTCCCGATAATGGTGTTTAGCTCCGATCACCTGTTTAGCTGCTACGATGCCACGGACAGACACACAATATACAGACAGACAGACACGTTAAACTTATAACACCCCTCTTTTTTAGGGGGTTAAAAACAGGAACATAAAATGTAATATATAAATAATGTGTCTTTTTTATCATGTTGTCAAAGTCCAATTAACATTTGCCAAATTGGATGTTTATTTTAATAATTATTTTCTCTCGCATCATGTTTTAGGTAAGGCCATAAATGTATGGCGACTTGCCAACCTCCTTTAACTTTTTACACCCAATATAATTAAAAATATGTTTTGTCATTTCTGACGTAAAACGTCGCATCGTGAAACGACGCCGCATCGTGGTACGACACGACGTCGTATCGTGTTTATGTGTCCCGGCCCTTTAACCCTGCACCTGTGCCTGCACTGGTAGCAATTTATCTTCACTCATCATTCGCGAACGACTCATTCAAAAATAAAAACAAAATGGCCGGCGTTCGAAATTCAATTTGCGCGCCAAACGTGCCTTTGTTAGGGATGTCAGCTGCCATCGCGCGAGAAAATATGAAATTATTTCAAATTTACTCGAATATGAGAGGGAGTGGAGGTAAAACGAGTCAATATTAATATGGGCTACATGTTGCTCGTACATTTACCGGGATAAAGATCATCCTATATATTGTCCCGGGCCTAAGAGTACCTCCATTTCATCAAAATCGATTCATCGGGCCTTTCGTTACACACACAGTACACACACACACACACATATAAGCTTTTCACACCTGCTTATCTTAGATCAACGCTATCCATCATCACCTCATGAGACTGAGACCCTAGTAAAGTACATTATCCTCCACTAACTTATGTGATCCTGGTATTCCGGTCACGCGCGACCCGGATACGGCGCGCAGACTCCGTCAGGGTTTCGTAATTATACCTCCTCGGCAGCTCTATTATCCGGGTTACGGGTACCGGTAAATATTTGTACCAGGGTTTTAAAAATTGACCCGTCGTTGGTTAGAGGAAAATTGGGCTATTGACCTAGAGCTTCTTGTATATTTCACACGCACCAAAATCTCCCTATCCTACGACCGAACTGTAGGTAGTACGGACTATAACGGATAAACTAACTTGTATTTATCTGTGACCGGAGTCCGGACTATAGTAAGAATAAAGCATACGGGCTGAGGTCATTGACCGAGCACTGCCACAGATGATAAATCCACTTTGAATAATCTTTGTGATTTGATTTCCTTCCGTTTGATCCGTACAAAATGGAATGGTTCTTTAGATCATCCGGTCGTCTCTTTGATGTTTTCAATATACTCACTATTTTTAGGTTAAGGTCATTCACACCGAAACAAGACGTGATGCGGCGCTGCAATATACAAAATTCAACTTTATTATGCGTTTTTGATTCCAAAATCTATTTGATGGAATGTCTAGCAAATTCATTTAATGAAACCATTTAATTTACTTAACGAGACTTAACGAGATGGCTCTTAGCCACTAAATTAAGGTTTCAATGAATTAACTAGTCATTCTATCAATAAGAGGATTACGACATATTAATCTTTCTTTTCCACCATGTTTTCGCCACTTTTTGCAAAAAAATTAGCTGCTTACTATATTTTTATTTAATTTTTTTCCTTCCACCGTACCGATATTATGTCCATCAGGTATTGTGTGCGACCGTTTACTTTTTAATGTGCGCCATTCTATTCCAACAATTCGAAATCCGAACATGGCGGCCATTGTTTCAAAAGCGCGCGGAATAATTGACAACTTATTTTTTTTTATTCGTTTTAGAGGATTAGAAATTTCGGCGGAGAGCTTTTCGAACGAATGGCAGTTTATCTAACTTTTTTTATGAAATAGCTGGCGATTTTTCGCTTTGGAGAGCTGAATGGTTCGACCGTCTAAATTCTAAACCTTTGTATTGGAACATTCTAGGGGTTATGTTTTTATGATGAACTAGACTTTTCGAACGGAAACAGAACACTTTGCTTTAGAAAGTATTAACTATTAAGAGGTAGCCTATGTCATTTTCACACAGTGTCTGTGGGGATAATGCGTGGAGGCCCAAAGAAAGATCTTCCGACCGAGTGAGGTGTTATGCTCGGTCAGGCCGAATTTCAGCCAAATTTCAGCTGACGTATATATACTGACGCGCTCAGAAAACTTCGATAGCGCAATGCAGGAATGTAAGGCGAATGTGGGTACCGCCACATCACTCCCCCCGAAGACCGGAGGTCGAATCTTGGGCCCGTATAAATAGTCAGTACTTAAGATGCGACCCGGTCTCAAGACGCGGTTCGGCTCTGTGATTGGTCCAAATTTTGACAGCCAACCAATCACAGAGCCTGAACCGTGTCTTGAGACTGAGATGCATCTTGAGTACTGACTATTTATACCGGCCTTGAAGTCTTGTGTCGCTTGAGTCGCCAGTGCCAGTGAGTTCCAGTGAGTCGGAACTGTTGCAGTGAGTCCCAGTGAGTCGGAACTGTAAGCTGCTGCACGGGATCCAATGAGTCGGATAAGCTGCCGTGCGGGGCCGATGCTACGTGCTGACCAGGAGAGATGTGCTCTGCTTGCTGACCGGTCGGTGTAGTGAGAAAGCCCGATGATGCCGATGCGGAGTCGCCCAGGCCGCGGTACATTGCGGCTAGTGGACGAGGTACCCGATGAGGCGATGCTGGCTGGCGCGGTGCGGAGGGGCGGGGAGCAATGATGAAGGAGGCGTGTTCTATCGAGGGTCACCAATGTGGGAATAATGGCGTGGAGGCCCAAAGAAAGATCTTCCGACCGAGCGAGGTGTTATGCTCGGTCAGGCCGAAGCCCACGTGATACATTTCAGCTGTCGTATATATACTGACGCGCTCAAAAAACTTCGATAGCGCGATGCAGGAATGTTAGGCGAATGTGGGTACCGCCACATCTCTACTGTCTAGTATACTGTACTCAGCGAACATGGCGGTAGCGGTCATTGACTCCCTGTCAAAAACTTGTAATTTTCTCTATAAACCGCGATTGACAATTAAGTGTCAGATCACAGATGTTGTCAAACGCGGCTTTGAAAGTGACAAGATTTTGACAGGGAGTCAAATGTCAATGACAGCTTCCGCCATGTTTCGCCGAGTACAGTATAGTCTCTAACTCTCTACTTAAATCGGTATAGTACTTTCAGACCCTATCTCCTTTGATTATAAGATACTACACGTATAGTATATAATCAAAGGCTATCCCCTACAAAGTAACAAACAAATCTTTATTCTATCATGTTAGTGATATTTCTATAATTCTAATTTCTAGTCTATATGTCAAATAGAACTTTCTTACCATCTAGGCCATACACAAACAAACATGAAACATCTCAATTCTTGCCGATGATGTCATTCACAATCCACCTCCTTCAGTGTCAGATAGCCTGGTATTCATCGCTGATAGCACATAAATACGAAAACACTCTCCAAAGACAAATAAAACCGGATAAGTGCGAGTGGAACTCGCGCACGAAGGGTTTCGTATGGTAAAATGGCGTATTTTGTATGGTAGCCCCCTGAAAAGTATATTTTACTTCGATTTTTTTATTTATTGGTAAAGTAAAAATATACGTTTTAAAAATATTTTAAATGCCTGTAGGAATATTGATATCAAGCAAAAAAGGCAAAAAATAGCATTTGTTGCAAATTTGCAATTTTTTTGTTAGTATTTTTTTTTTCGACAGCAGAAAATACACAATTTGTGAATATTTCAACATATTATATTTCAACATCGCAATTCGCAATTCTCGAGATTACAGCCTGGTGACAAACAGACAGACATAAAATTCTTAGTAACAGGGTTTTTACCCGTTATACGGAACCCTAAAACTCTAAACAAAACAACTCGGAGCACGATGGTTGTCTATACACGCCGGTTTTTAATCTGTCACCAATGATCCTGCATTAATATGCAATCGGTGCTCCGTCCCGCTCTGACGCTATAGGAGTAAGAGAGACCGAGATAGAGAGTAGTGGCGAGGCGACGGAGCGTACGGCGTAGTCGATGATGATAGTGATGTGATTGGATGTCGATATCGAGAGAAAAATATCGATTTTGCATAGATAAGAGTAGACTAAAAGAAGCTTAATAATCTACTGATGACCGTATTGGTTCTTTAATTTAGGTCTAAGAATCCAACCCAAATAAGTTACCTTCAAGCTACAACTTTTAAAAATTAAATGAATGACTTTCATTCTTGCAAGAATGAAGAAGTCGTCTAAAGTTTGAGCCTTCAAGCTTAATGCTTAATTATGTACAGTTCGACAAGGCTCTACATGAACGTGGCGAGAAAAGGAACTAAACGCTTCTATCATACAAAAACGTCATTTTTGACATGTGTTTGACAGTTCTCCTTTACCAGCAGCGCCTTTTGACTTCATTGACACGTTCATAAAAGCCTTGTCGGATTATACTCTTTATACAATATCGACATTATCGACATTATGCAATATCGGCTGTCAAACTCCTGTTGCATTTCTGTCGCAATTAAGACGTAATTAATAATTATTCTGTTTTGAATTTTCGGGATTAGGGCCCTAGTTTATTTAACTATCGACATGTCGCATCCCTACCTTCAAAACTAAAGTCCGCCACTCCAGCCTCCATTCACGACTCTCTAATTAAGAAAACGTTCACAATATTTAAATTACACTTTCTACATCTGAATGAAAAAAGTCGAGGGCGCTCTACAAAAATAAGTCTTTTCCTACAACATAACCCTTATTCCGACGACATAAGAACTATTTTTGTGGCAAAAAAACTCACTATTTCACTCGAAATTCTTCAACAATTTTGCACGAAAATAAGCGACTCACCATTCTGCGAGAATTCGTATTAAGTTGAATGCTACTTAAACTTTCAGTCTGGACTCTGGATGGCCATTTTCAGAATACCCGGTAGAAAATACTTGAGTAATTTTATACTCCTTTTGTTGTGTATAAAAAATTAAAAAAGCGGCCAAGTGCGAGTTGGACTCGCCCATGGAGGGTTCCGCAGCAGCAATAAGGTTCATTTTTATGAAATTATAATATTTTTGATTTATTTTTATATTTCAGTCGATTTAATGAAATTTAGATTAAGGTTTACTATTTATGACGTATAAAAAAAACTACTGGCTAGATCTCGTTCAAACCAATTTTCATTGGTAGTTTTTATAGTAATCTACATCAAATATTTTAAAAAAAAATTTTTTTGTTTCAGTTGTACCTATGGGGACCCCTAAAATTTTTAATATTTTTTCCATTTTTGCATCAAAATCTTAATTTAATGCGGTTCACAGACTACACCTACTTACCAAGTTTCAATAGTATAGCTCTAATAGTTTCGGAGAAAAGTGGCTGTGACATACGGACGGACGGACAGACAGACAGACAGACAGACAGACAGACAGACATGACGAATCTATAAGGGTTCCTTTTTTGCCATTTTGGCTACGGAACCCTAAAAATTATAATCCTGTACATTGTACGAGTAAGAATTAAGGACTATAGAGTGAAAAACCTACCAGGAGTAGAACTCGAAAGGTGTTTATACTCTATTTTTATACTATCCTTCCATACTAATATTATAAATGCGAAAGTGTGTTTGTCTGTTACCTCTTCAAGCCTAAACCGCTGAACCGATTTCGTTGAAATAGGGTATGGAGATACTTTCGAGTCCCGGGAAAGGACTTTTTAAGTTTTTTGGAAGGTTTTCTGATGAATCTTTAACATTACGTGTCTTTAAAAGACTTCAATTTCTTCCTTAACTTAAATAAATACAGTGCGAGCATTTCTCACATAGCTCCTAGACTTTAAAGGTTAATGACCGCTGGGGACACCTTACTGCATTTTGACTATAGTGTAAAATATAATTTCTCATGTCAGTGTTTGTGCGCGAACTCCTCCAAAACGGCTCAACCGATTTTAATGAAATTTTGTATGGCCATGTATTAGACCTGAGAAAAGGTTTTTATCTACTTTATATATTGATACTAGAAATATCATGGCTAAACAACGTTTGCCGGGTCAGCTAGTGTTCTAAAATATCGCGGCTCAATCATTAGACAACAGCACTGACGGCTCAAACTTCTGCACGGATGACGACGCCATTTGGCTAATCAGCGCGTCACAAATGCGGGGTATTTTGAAATAAAAACGCGACAATAGACGAAAGACAATAGTGGGTTCCGTCGATGGCGGAACAAAAACTACGGACGCAGTTGGGGCATGTGGCCCGAGAGCCAGCGATATAGACTTTCGTCATTTTAGTGACTTGATGATGCCCGCAAATCCGCTGCGCCAAAATTCGTTTATCGCGCGGAAACCGTACATTTTTCCGAGGTAGAAAGTATCGTATGTCCTCTCCCGGGACACATAGTATGTCCATACCAAACAGCAGAACATGTAACTTAGCGGTTCGGACGTGAAGAGGTAACAGACAGACAGACAAAAAAAGGCAAACTTTCGCATTTTAAATAATAATATTAGTATGGATAATAATCGTCTGTATATGACCCATTGCAGAGGTAAGAACGACCAGCAACTATGGAGTTTTGGTCGTGGTTACTTTAGGAATTAGGAGGTATCCAGTTTATCCAGCCATATTTTTTTGTAATCAAAAATTTCCATTTTCGATCCTAACTACCAAACCATTGCATTACAAATTTTCTAGCAACGAGACGTCACTGTATTCGAGTTTTAAAATTTCAAAAACAAATGAAGCGCGTTCGAATTTCGAACGCATTCAAATGTTAGCGCGCGCTTGTCACAAAAGCGCGGGAAACCGTTATTTTGAATACTACCCTCGTGAGACTTCGACACTTGAATGTTGACATTTCGAAGCGATTTCAAAACGCTTTTGAATCTAGTCGAGGACCTAGATCGGTTCAGGTTTTTTCTACCCGTGCGCTTCTCATAGTGATCCTTTAATAACCTAGACATAAAGACTAAAGCTCATATCACAGATAAAATAACTACACACACTGGCAAAATTAGCGGAACATAGTCAAAAAGGGGCACAACTTGAACTCAAGTGGGTCGGGCTGTCTGAAATCCTTTTATATAGTTTCTAAGCTCATTTAAGAAATAAAATATTGAACAAAACTGGCAATTTGAGAGATTTTTATTGCAATCATGCCATAATAAATGTTTTTCGATGATTGACGTTGTAAGTGTTTCTGATAAGAATGGCGATTTTAGCGGGGTTCAAGGTATGCCAGCTCATTTGATTGTTTGGTTTTTGGAAGAACACATTGGTTAGATATAAAATTAGTGATTTCCCAGCATCTACGACAGCTAGAGCTGTAACCACGATAGAGAAAGGTCACACCTACCGTTCGGTCAGTCAGGCCTTAGGTGGGTCAGCTTCCGTGGTCCATCGTAACTTTCAACGCTACAGAGAGACTGGATCTTACGTCTGGAGACGAGAACAAGGCAGATATCGGGTGACATTGGTTCAGGATGACCGTTTTGTTAGGGTACAACCCTTAAGAAATCGACCTCAAACTGCATTGCATACACGAAACCTGTCGGAACAGATCCGAGATGTACGTGTGAGCAATTGTACAGTAAGAAGAAGACTCAAAGAAGTTAAATTAAACTCAAAAGTGCCAGCAAGGGCACCAGAACTTGAGACAGGACACCAAAGAGCTAGGCTTAAGATATGCGCGTGAACATCAAAATTTGACAAGTGTATTAAAAAGTATGCTGTACAGTGATGGGAGCAAATTCTGTGTAAATTTTGTTGACAGGCGATAAAGAATGTTGATAAATCGTAAGGAACGCTATAGACCATCAAAATTAACGGAAACAGTGGCCTATCATGCAGGCTTCGAAATGGTTTGGGGTGGCATATGACTTGGAGCCCGCACGGAGCTGATGATTGTTAATGATGGTACTTTGACAGTACACGGCTAAAGCACAGATGTCCTAGAACTGCATGTTGTGCCTTTTACACAAGTTTAGGAAGTAGCTTCAATTTTATGCGCGTCCATAGAGTAAAAAAATCAGGCATTATTACCTAAATTATGCTGGCGTAGCCTAGGTGGAGAGGCCAGCACGGTCTACGGATATGGATCCGATTGAGGACGTGTGGCACATCAATGGGTGAACGGTACGAGTTAAACCTCCAGCTCCAAAATCTGTTCAGGAGCTCGAGTTGGCGCTACTGGAGGAGTAGGAGAATATTCCACAGGAAATGATTGACAATCAAAATGCAAGCATGGAATGGCGTATCCAGGCCCTCTTGAGATCCATAGAAGGCATTAAACGCTTTTAACATGGCATTTCTTAAGTAAAAATGGAGAATTTAACTTAAAAAATTACTGCTGTAATTTCAAAGATTTTCTTAATTTTTGATTTTTGCTGATTTTTTTTCTTTTTACACGATTTCATGCCCTAAATTTATATATGTTTTATTTTTTAATCATCAATTATTAAATTAATAAAGAAATATATACAAATAAGCGAATAATTTACAAAAAAACTGAAAATTTTGTTATGTTCCGCTAATTTTGCCGGTGTGTATATTAACGTGCGTATTCAAGCGTAATTCTGACTATACCACCATGTTTGATGCGTCATATTCTGTGGAAGAGACAGCGTGTTGACTTCCTTTCTATTTGCTCATTTGAAAATGGAAACGTACATTTTTCAATACGGCCCATTACTGCATACACCCCTGTTGGCTGTTACTAATGAAAATATTATTTTTAGCTGCTATTGATTGATACTGCCTTTGTAGAAATATGTCGAATCAGAATCAATAAGATTAATATATTGTGCATTCTTGTTTTACATCAATTTAATTCATAATATTTATATTTTATAATCATTATTTTAAAAACTTGATTGTCCAAAATATCTCACTCATAAATTCTGACGACACCTGGCTGTAGCGGTCATTGACCCCCTGTCAAAAACTTGTCAAAGAAGATGGGGCATATCGTACCCACCACCGTAGCACTTTGAGTCATAATATACCAAATTACCAAATGAAAGGGCTTGAAATTCGAACATTTTATTGTACGGCGAAAAATCTCTAAACCATGGCAGAAAAAAGTTAATGAGGATTGAGGGTAGAAAGTAAAAAAAAGTACAAAAATACATCCTGTGTTATTGCGTCAATTTATAGTTGACGCAATAACTTATCGTTAAATTATACTAACGGTGTGATTTAAGTGTTAATAATGTCTAATTTGGTAAAATGTTCGAACTGTAACATAGTGATAAATGAAGTGCTTGCCTTCATTTGCAACAAAATTGATATCATGGATGAAGAAAGTATTAGTCGTATATGTATTACCGCTTTCTCGGAAAATGACATCGTTAATGCAAAACGGTTATTGTACGAGTCAATATCAAAGACTATGAAGAACCGAAGACGTGATGGGAGGAAGCTTCGTGACATCGATGATGTTATTTCTACTTTGAAAGAACATGATCCAGAAGCCCTGCCAATATTTGTTGCGAGGGAGTTACAAAAGCTGCCTCCTGTACTATTTGATCATGTCGATGTTACACAAATTCTTAAAAACCAAGTGCTAATGCGTGAGGAGATTAATCGCGTTGCTGATATTTATGCTACTAAAAAACAGTTGGACCTTATTCAAAACGAGCTGAAGAACCTAACAGCAATGGTTCACGATAATTTTACAGGATGCTATGTAAACACAAAGAGAGGTGCATGTCAGTTTGACGACATAGAATGTAACAGTGGTCCCATGGGATTGCCTCCTGTTAACGATTATATGTCCAGTAGCCGTTTTTCCCCATCAGTTTGTAAGAACAATGCAGATTTTCAACAAAATACGTCTGTTGAGGGTAGTGAGAAAATACAAACAGCTGAGCCCCCGACCTTTAAAACAGCTGTTAGTGAATCGCCCGTGCGGCCGTTAACGCCCGAACCGGTTTGCGGACGCAGCACTCAACGTAATATACCACAGATAAGCAAAGCGCCCCCAGCTGTGGTCGGTAGTCACAGTGAACCGAATGCAAAATCGTATTCGGACGTCGTTAGTAAAGACCGTGTATTGAATAAGGGGGCCCAGGATCAAAATTGGACTCTAGTACAAAGGAAAAAACAGACGAGGAATCGTTTTATTGGTTCTAAAGGAAAAGCTATAGTTGAATCAAACGTAAACTTTAAGGCGGCCGATATCATGATCCCTATATACATTTATCATGTTGCAAAAGATGTTACCGTATGTGATATTAAAAATTACATACAGAATAAATCACAAGTATCTGTTGATTTGGAAAAAATGAATATGAAGGTCGAAAAAGATTACAATGCTTATAAAGTTTTTGTACCTAAGAGCAAATTTTCTTTGTTCATGCAAAATGATTTCTGGCCCGAGGGGATTTCTTTCCGACGCTTTATAGACTTCAATCGAAGACACGGAGTCAAGAAAACTAATGATGGCTATAACAACTAAAATAGTAAGCTTCAACTGTAAGAATGTCAATCGCTCGATTGACTGTGTGCGGGGCCTATGCTGTGATGCAGATATCGTAGCACTACAAGAGACATGGCTTTTGCCACAGGATATACCGCTTCTTGAAAGTATTCATTGTGACTTCGCATTCCACGGCAAATCAGCTGTTGATACATCATGTGGAGTGTTACGGGGTAGACCATACGGAGGTGTGGCGATACTATGGAAGAAATCGGCGTTTCCCAACGTTTCCGTGGTTCAGTGTCATAGTGATCGGCTATGTGCGATCAGAGTACATCTCGATAACAGTTCTATGTTAATAATCTCTGTGTATATGCCTACTGCCGATGTTGAAAATCTCCCGTTGTTTACGGAGTGTCTAAGTGAGATCAGTGCAGTGATTGAAACGTGCAATACGGAATATGTTTACGTCCTTGGAGATTTTAATGCACACCCTGGTGAGTTGTTTTCTCGAGAACTTATTAACTTCTGTTGTGAACAATCATGGTCATGCGTCGATTTAGATGTTTTACCTAGGGACTCTTATACATTCGTGAGTGAAGTGCATGGATGCAGACGATGGCTCGATCATTGTGTTGTAACCAGTGCCGCGCGGCAAACAATAGTTAATATGTCAGTGTTATATAATGTTTTCTGGTCAGACCACTTTCCTTTGCTTATAGAGTGTAATATAAATATATTTAATACTAAGATAGAAGCCCCATCCGTGATATGTAACAAAATTATATGGGGCGAGAGAGATAAGGATCAGATAAGAAAGTATAATGAAGCTTGTAATGATAGGTTGCGACTTATTGACTTTCCTGTCGAACTTTGTAAATGTGCAGATAAAATTTGTATGAATATTGAACATCGATTAATTTTAGACAAACTGTATTCTAACGTTGTATGTATATTAAAGGACTCCGCAAAGCAATGTTATAGGAGTAAAAATCACAAAAAATATAAGTACATAACAGGTTGGAATAAGCATGTAAGCGGTGCACATAGGGAGGCTCGGCTTTGGTTTCAGTATTGGGTATCTTTTGGTAAGCCCAGACAGGGTTTTATATATAATAATATGTGTGAGTCCAGAAAGATTTTTAAAGCGAAATTGAAGTTTTGTCAGGATCATGCTTTACAGATTAAAATGGATATTATAGCAAAAAATCATGCGGATAAGAACTTTTCAAAATTCTGGAAAAACACAAACAGGCTGAATCCGAAGCCGAGTCTTCCTGTGTGTGTGGCGGGAGTTCATGATACTGTTGGTATAGCATGTGCTTTTCAACAGCATTTTAGGTTAACTTCCCCTATAGCTGGGAATACCGAGCATCCGGATTGGGGCCCTCATGCTACGTCCGACGTAAAAGTCCGATTCAGTGCAAAAGAGGTGGCCTCCATTATTAATAATATGAATCGAGGCAAGTCGCCTGGGCACGATGGCCTCAGTGTGGAGCACTTGAGGCATGCTGGAGTACACTTGCCTCGAGTGCTTGCTATGTTTTTCAGTTTGTGTGTTAGCCATCAGTACTTGCCACAGACTTTGATGTCTACTGTTGTTGTGCCCATTATGAAAAATAAGACGGGGGATGCCTCCGACATGTCTAATTATAGGCCCATATCACTGGCTACTGTGACTGCTAAGATACTGGACAGTCTGCTTGACAAACAGCTGCAACGGCATACAGATATCCATGAGTCACAATTTGGGTTTCAGCCGGGCCTATCCACAGAAAGTGCCATTTATTGTCTTAAGCAGACTGTGCAGTATTACACATCTAGAAAAACGCCGGTGTTCGCCTGCTTTTTGGACTTGTCGAGGGCATTTGACTTAGTGTCTTATAAAAAGCTGTGGCAAAAGTTAGCCAATGAAACTACTCTGCCCAAAGAACTGATTGGTTTATTTAAATATTGGTACGGCAATCAGAAAAACCGTGTTAAATGGGCTGGAGTGTTTTCTGAGGAGTACGGGTTGGAGTGTGGGGTGAGACAGGGGGGGTTAAGCTCGCCCCGCCTTTTCAATCTGTACATGAATCGGCTGATGGGTGAGCTCAACAGCACCTATGTAGGATGTCATGTAGATGGCGTTTGTATTAATAATATCAGTTACGCAGACGATATGGTGCTGTTGAGCCCATCAATCAGTGCGTTACGCAGGCTTCTCTGTATCTGTGAGGAGTACGCGGTGGACCATGGGCTCAGATATAACGCTAACAAGAGCGAATTCATGGTCTTCAGCGCTGGCGCTGACAGGAGTCGCAGAGGTGTACCTCCTGTGACTCTTGGCGGCGTGCAGCTGAAAAGAGTCGACCGTTTCAAATATCTGGGTCACTGGGTCACCGCCTCTCTGTCAGATACGGACGACATAGAGAGGGAACGTAGAGCGCTTTGTGTGCGCGGTAATATGCTGGCACGTAGGTTCGCACGATGTAGCAGGGAAGCTAAAATGACACTTTTCAGAGCATATTGTCAGTCATTCTACACGTGTGGCCTATGGGTCAGATTTACGCAGCGTTCACTCAGCACGCTCCGCGTGCAATATAATAACATATTCAGGATGCTGTTTGGCCTGCCGCGTTACTGTAGCGCCTCAACCATGTTTGCCGAGGCACATATAGACTGCTTCCAAGCAATTATTCGTAAGCGATGTGCCTCGCTATGGTCGCGTGTACGAGACAGTCCAAACAGACTTTTGAGTGTGTGGGGTAGAAGATGGGACTCCCAGTTGTTGGAGCATTGGGTGCAACTCCATGCTCCAGTAGTTCGGTTCCCATATATTTAATTTTATTTAATTTAATTGTTTAATCGCATCAAAATTTTACTAACACTAGAATAAGGACCTTTTGTTTACTAACACAATATAAAATATGGATGAAAGTCCGAAATAAATAATTTGAATTTGAATTTGAATTTGAATTTGAATAGTGTTGCTAGTAAGGAATAATTTCAGGAAAGTAATATCCCACAAAAAACATTTTCATGTAAAAATGTTGCCAAGATGAGAACATAATATTATTATAGTTCGTGGTGTCAAAAAGTAGTGAAATCTCATGTAGAGCCAAGTTTCTAACCTTACATACTTAGCCCTAAATCTAAAAACCTTAATTTTACACCAAAGCGCGGCAAAATATTTGATAATAATATAATGTGTCAGCCGAACGAGAAGAATCTAAAAAAACTCTACACATTAGTCAAAATCGATAGCCTGGCCATTTTTCTTTAGTTAGGGTATATTAAGTTCAAAGCCCTGCCGAATAACAAAATGGCCAAGCCACCGATTTTGACTAATGTGTAGAGTTTTTAGATTCTTCTCGTTCGGCTGACACATTATATTATTATCAAATATTTTGCCGCGCTTTGGTGTAAAATTAAGGTTTTTAGATTTAGGGCTAAGTATGTAAGGTTAGAAACTTGGCTCTACATGAGATTTCACTACTTTTTGACACCACGAACTATAATAATATTATGTTCTCATCTTGGCAACATTTTTACATGAAAATGTTTTTTGTGGGATTTCATTTCTTTTTGTAAGTTGGTTTACGTTGTTTTTTTTAGTTAATTTTTTCTTTCTTTTTTTGGTGTATTTCTTTTAGGTTTCAGTACCCAGAGGGTAAAAATGGAACCCTATTCCTAGACTTCAGTGTCTGTCAGCTGCCCGTCTGTCTGTCTGTCTATCTGTCTCTTGGAAGTATCTCAAGAACGGTAGTAGCTGGAGAGTTGAAATTTTCATCAATCATGTATTTCAACAAAATAAATTTAATATTTTGCGGGGCTCTCATACAACCAACGTGGTTTTATTTTTTCCTATTGATATTTGATAATAATTAATAAATAATAGATGTCACTGCTGGTCGTCTACATCGCATAATACTTGTAAATGTACTCTAGTCAATAAGAGATTTCACTGTTAGGTATCTACATCGCACTATTGTTTGACGTGATTATGTTTTAGCCGTTTAACTTTTAGGCACAGGTTTTTTCTTTGAACTAACCGATGTTGTTTACATCCTACAATTAAATATTTGCAAAGAAATGCTGAGACTACGACTATACTTTGAACTTACATATTTTTAAAATGATTTAAGGTCTAGAGTCTGCAAAGTAAAGTTATTAATAATATACTTAAGGAACATACAATTATAATATACAAGCTGTTGCCCGCGAGCCCGCGACTCCGTCCGCGTGGACTTCAGCTTTAAATAGCGCGCGGTAGTACCCGTCATAAAGCAACTTCTATTATAATATAATAATATTATATGGTAAGTAGTTCTCGTTGCTACATTACTGCAAATTGCATTTGCACGACAGACATACGACAGACTACAGGTGCTTCCGGGGGACGCTTACTTCAAACTTCAATGTTTACAGACAGACAGAAAACATTTCTTACATATTTTAAACTAGCTGTCCCGGCAAACGTTGTTTTCCCATTTAAAGTATTTCTACTTCATCAGTTGATATAAAATATTACCCCCTCTTTTGTCCCCTAAGAGGTGTGGGGGAAATTTTTTATCAACAGATGTTAAGTTAGAAAACACAGTTAATAATATTATGAAGTAAGTCCAAGAAAAAAGTTTGATACAAAATCTGACCCCCTCTTTGGTCCCCTTAGAAGGGTGGGAGGGTGGGATTTTTATACACCAGATGTTGAGTTGGAAGAAGACAAATATATCTGCGAAAACTGTATGCAAATCGGATCAGTAGTTTTCGTGTTAAAGAAAAAAGTTTGATACAAAATCTGACTCCCTTTTTCGTCCCCTTTGAGGGGTGGGGAGAATTTTTTTATCACCAGATGTTAAGTTGGAAGAAGACAAATACATCTGTGAAAACCGCATTCAAATCGGATCAGTAGTTTTCGTGTGATAGTGGAACAAACATACAGACAGACAGACAGACAAAAAAACTAACCACATTTTTGGCTTCTATAGCGATATTGTAGTGACACCCCCCGCTTATTATTTTTTACCCGACTGCCAGGAGGGTTATGTGTTTGGCGCGTATCTTGTATGTTTGTAATATTCTTTATTACCTCGTATCTTCAGAACCGCTAAGCGGATTTTCATATTTGAGGTATCGTTAGATTTGTCTTAATGGCCCAAGTGTTCTTAGATAGGTGACATGAAGAAAAAACCAAAATGGTGGACGTTTGACGCCATATTGTGAGGTAAAAAAAAATAAAAGTTTACCAAGCATATCGAGTGGGGTATCAAAATAAAGGATTTTAAACACTGATTCTAAATATGTATATAACTTGCAGTTTTATTATTAAATCGAACGATAAATCTACACTAATAGTGCAAAGAGGAAAGATTTGATTTTTTGTTTGTTTGGCTCGGAAACTACTGGACCGATTTGAAAAATTCTTTCACCATTGGAATTCTACATTATTTTTGCTGAACATAGGCTGAATTTTATTTTGGAGAAAAATAGGGTTCCGTAAAATATTTGGGTTCTTCGGACGCAAGGTGTAAAAAATCAACCAGAAAAGTTACTTATTTTACGTACGCTGCCTAAACTATAAAATATAGAACCATAATATGTTCTAAGTAATTATAGAACTTGTAAATATCTACAATAAAGTCCGCGACACACTATACCTATCTATGTCGAGTGAGGCACAATAACCATTATTTTATTTAAAAATCTTGAATTTTTTTGGACTATATTTAAACGTGTTTAATTTACTCATTCTTTTAATCCTTATCAAAATAAATTATTCCATTACTAAGTACAGTTTATGTAGATAATATTTGGTCTTTGAATGATTAAAATTGGATGTTTGGTTTTGAAATTATGGCGAAATTAAAATATTACGATGGTGGGCGTCACCAAGGCGGGGGTGCGCGTGCGGGAGGAATCATGGACGGACCTCCGTCCATGCTGATTGTCTACCTAGACAATCAGCTATGCAGGTAAAAACCCGCCTGCATGGATAAAATATACAATCTATAAAAATAAGAACATTGGCTACATTACTGCAAATTGCAAAATTTGCACGACAGAGGTGCTTCCGCGGTACGCTTACTTCAAACTTCAATGTTTACAGACAAACAGACAGACACAAACTCTTCTTACTTATTATTTTTGCGTAGGGGGTTAATAATTGGGGAGTGGGGTCGAACTTCGAAGAGTTCGAAGTCGAACATTGACTTCTTAATATTTCAAACATTTCTTCAAATTAATCGGAAAAGATTCCTCCATCCTTACCACCTCTTATAGAAACACGTTTAGGTAAGCGATGGTGCGATGTAGAAGACACACGACTCCAACTTAATTTGAACAAATTTACCTACGCATTTTACCCCCTTACAACTCCTTTTTCCAGTTAAAAAGTAGCCTATGTCCTTTCTCAGGCTTTAGACTATCTGTGTACAGAATTACATAACAATCGGTTCAGTAGTTTTGGCGTGAAAGCGAGACAGACAGACAGACACAGACAGACAGACTGACAGACAGACAGATATACTTTCGCATTTATATTATGTATAGATTTGTATTTAAAGCGACATTTAGTTCCAACTTCCGTCAATAGATTTCGCTGTGCTTTCTTTAGATCGCGCTATCGCTTGTCTGTACACGTTTGTTTAAAGTCTTTACGTTTTTTGATGTAACAATAATTGTCCGTGCTAAATTACTGTTAATGAAAAATGTAAAATTGAAATATAATAGTGTATAAAAATAAAATATATTATAAATTATTATAAAATAATTATAGAAGAAATAAATAAATTTACCATTTCATTCGAAACATTAGTTGTAAGTTGAAACTTGAAACTTTAATTCGTAACTCGTAAAAATACTTCTCTATTATTATCATTTATATCTTTTGAAAATTGAAACTAGTAAGTAGTAACTACCCTAAGGGGCGTTATAATATATTATATTATTGTAGTTTGGTACTGATTACCAAAGCTAATAGGATTAATTAAGTTAAGGTGAGCTGAGATTTGTCTTAAAAATTCAATTGATTGTATTTGTTGTTAATTTGTTTTTTTTTTTATTAAATAAGGGGGCAAACGAGCAAACGGGTCACCTGATGGTAAGCAACTACCGTCGCCCATGGACACTCGCAACATCCGAAGAGCTGCAGGTGCGTTGCCGGCCTTTTAAGAGGGAATACGCTCTTTTCTTGAAGGTTTGCACTTTGCAGGTCATATAGGTCCGGAAATACTGCTGGTGACAGTTCGTTCCAGAGTTTTACAGTGCGCGGCAGAAAGTTACGCGAAAATCGCACTGTGGAAGTGCGATTTTCGCGTAGTAGTGTAGTAGTCGCGCGAAGTGTGTTGTGTTGTGAATTTCAATTTTTTTTTACTTTTTTTGGCTAACTAACATGGCTTTATTTAATATTATCTTTATTGTACAGAATTTTCATTACTACAGTTTTATTATGTGTATTGAAGATTTTTGCATAGGGGGTTATTAACAGCTGGGGAGTGGGGTCGAAATCGAACATCAACTCTTCTTAATACAATATATTTCAAATATTATGTGAAACATCAAATTAATAGAAAACAATATGTTCATCCTTACCACCTCTTATAGTAACACGTTTGGGTAAGCGATAGTGCGATGTAGAAGACGCGCGGCGGCGGCGCGGCGCCATCTATTATGAATTTTTGGAACTAACTTTATTTGAACACATTTACGCATTTTCACCCCCTTACAATTCGCATTTATAATAATATTAGTATACATATAATATTATTTAAAAGGAGGTACAGGATGATTCTTTGGATGATGGAAAAATTACCACATAAATTATTACGTTTTTATGAAATTAAGGGGCAATTAACGAGGATGTGCACTCGCAATATTAGAAAAGTTGCAAGTGCTTTGCCTGCCTTTAAGAGGGGATCTGTTATATAAAATTAGGAGACAAATGAGCAAACAGGTCACCTGATGGAAAGTAAGTTCTACCGTCGTCTATAGACACTAACATCAGAAGTGTTGCAAGTGCATTTTCGGTCTTTTTATGAAGGAATAGGCTAAGGGAATCAGCAAAAGAGAACAGGGATAGGGAATAAGGCTTAGGATGCAGTTGGGCCTCCGCTTAACTCACTCACTAAGCGAAACACAGGGCAAGCGCTGTTTCACACCGGTTTTCTGTGAGAGCGCTGTTTCCCACCGGTTTTCTGTGAGTCTATGGTCTCTCATGTCTAATACGTATTATAGATTTTTGCATAGGGGTTATTAACAGCTGGGGAGTGGGGTCGAAGTCGAACATCAACTCTTCTTAATACAATATATTTCAAATGTTATATTGTGAAACATCAAATTAATCGAAGACAGTATGTTCATCCTTACCACCTCTTATAGAAACACGTTTGGGTAAGCGATAGTGCGATGTAGAAGACGCGCGGCGCGGCGCCATCTATTATGAATTTTTGGAACTAACTTTATTTGAACTTTACGCATTTTCACCCCCTTACAATTCGCATTTATAATATTAGTAGGTATAGATGTAATATATTATTTAAAAGGAGGTACGGAATGATTCTTTGAATGATGGAAAAATTACCACATAAATTATTACGTTTTTATGAAATTAAGGAGCAATTAACGAGGATGTGCACTCGCAATATTAGAAAAGTTGCAAGTGCTTTGCCAGCCTTTAAGAGGGGATCTGTTATATAAAATTAGGAGACAAATGAGCAAACAGGTCACCTGATGGAAAGTAAGTTCTATCGTCGTCTATAGACATTAGACACTAACATCAGAAGTGTTGCAAGTGCGTTTTCGATCTTTTTATGAAGGAATAGGCTAATGGAATCAGCAGAAGAGAACAGGGATAGGGAATAAGGTTTAGGGTGCAGTTGGGCCTCCGCTTAACTCACTCACTAAGCGAAACACAGGGCAAGCGCTGTTTCACGCCGGTTTTCTGTGAGTCTATGGTCTCTCATGTCTAATACGTATTTTTTTTGCACAAGAATTATTTTATACTCTATTTTTAATTTTGTATCTAGCACAAGAAACGGGGGTATCTCATACTAACATCCCCTCTCTATATCAAGGGGATGGGATAGGTTAGGTTGGGGTTGATAATTTTTTTGTTGTTTCTGTACTAATAGTATGTCACATACCAAATTTCAGCTTTCTATGACTTCAGGAAGTACCCTAACAATTTTGATGATCGGTGAGTCAGTCCATTATTGTGGGGTTTTTGGACCCCTATAAAATCTAAAGTATAATAGTAACAATATTCAAACTTTGCGCATTTAATTATTATACTCATGTCATAATATCTTGAAAATTTCAACTATCTGGCATTATCCAAACCAAAGTTACGAGGGTGCAAAAATACGGCGAAACGTTTCGAGAAAAGGTAGGTAGTGCCCGTGCGCGCTTCGCTTGGCTCATCTTGGCGGGGGCACTCCCGTGCCCCCAGATTATTATAATATTTTATAAGTATGGATAACGAATCACAAAGGCACGAGACTAGAAATTTTTAATTCCCAAAATAAAACGCCGACTGAAATTATACTTTGATTCCGAGACGTTATAATTATTATTTTAATGAGGTCGGGGAGCTCGGTACAGATTTTATTTTACTGTGGCAATGCTTTGATTTAGACGGGTATACGATGGCCTCATATAAAATCGGTGTGGACTGTGGAATAACACTGCAGGTTTAACTTGTAAATCAGCGGTTCTCAAACCTTTTTGGTAGCGGAACCCTTTTAACAAGAGACATTTTGGTAGACCCCCTCCCACCCCAAAAATTTTTTGTCTTCGAATGAATCGTCTCCATGCTGATGTCTGATGATATTGCTATAAACAATTTAATTTTATATGGCTGTTAAAGAGATCATCTTTAATCATCGATATTTTTTCTTGAGAACAAAAATGCGATTTAATGTAAAAAATGTCCTCTTTTAAGATATTATAACGTATTATAAGTAATAAGTAGATCCAAAGTTTAAATATTTTTATATTAAGTATAAATAAATTATTTCTAGGGAAAAGGAGAGTTGAAGAGCCAGTCTATGAAATTAGACACTTACCATTATGTCCTAAGCATAGTTCGGTATCTGAAACAAAAGAAAAATTATTATTTTAGTCTAAAATCTGAAATCTGAATAGAACATGATGGAAGAACATTTGTATTTTCTACTAGTTGACCCGGCAAACGTTGTTTTGCCATTTAAAGTATTTCTACTTCATCAGTTGATTGATACAAAATCTTAGGTAGTACCCCCTCTTTTGTCCCCTAAGAGGGTGGGGGGAAAAATTGTGTACACCTGATGTTAAGTTGGAAAATAAGTTAATAATAAGTCCATTAAAGAAAAAATTTGATACGAAATCTGACCCCCTTTTTGGTCCCCTTAGAGGGGAGGGGGGGGGGGATTTATACACCAAATGTTGAGTTGGAAGAAGACAAATATATCTGCGAAATCCGTATGCAAATCGGGTTAAGTTGGAAGAAGACAAATATATCTGCGAAAACCGCATTCAAATCGGATCAGTAGTTTCCGTGTGATAGTGGAACAAACATACAGACAGACAGACAGACAAAAAACTAACCACATTTTTGGCTTCTATAGCGATCTAGTGACACCTCCCGCTTATTATTTTTTGAATATCTTTAATGTACAGAATTCACATTTCTACAGTTTTATTATATTATGTATAGATATGGTGATACCTCTTTTGCCGTAGGTTCCCATGGGAGATACGTTGCATAGAATGGAAACATTTAAAAACCCGCATATTTTGTACATCAGGCACAGAATACATATTAGTACAAGTACTTCAGGGTTCCGCACTCAAAGGATAAAACGGAACCCTATATTTTTAGGACCACCTTTTGATTTATTGACTTCGCTGTCTGTTTTTCTGTCTGTCTGTCTATATGGAGATATTTTGAGTTCCGAGAACAGACATAGGATACTTACTTTTTATTTCGAAAAAATGTGCGGTTCCCGCGATAAACGAATTTTAGCGTAAGTCGTAACAGAATGGGCGTCGCGTCGTATAGTTGGTCTATAAAACAAAAGAGTTTGAGAATCTCTGCTCTACTCAATCAAAGAGACAAACTTACACTAATTTCTTCTTAAGTGAATGGTCAAGTGTTCTAACATAGAAACGAATCTTTTTTTAAAGTCAGTTAAATAATATACAAAATCATAAAAAGAATACCAAGCAATCATAAGCCTAGCAATAACCTGATGCCAAGTGGTTTTCTGTATAATATCTGGGACCTAGGTAATATAGGTTACTAACAATGATATCCATCTAGAAAATGAAAAATGCCCTTAAAAAACCACCACAATCACTGCCAAGCTAAAATGAGCTTTATTGTAACGATGTAGATTACATTTTGAACTGTCATTAAATATAAAAATACCATAACTGTGGTACTGAACAAAAATGAGCTTTATTGTAGGGGGATAGATTACATTTTTAATTGTGACTACTTTTTCAATGGAATCATTGTGGTCTATGTCAAACGCTGAAGCGATTTTAATAAGCCGAGTGAAACAATAGAAAATGAAAACGAATTTCGCCCACAAATTAGTCTAAAAAGGAATGGCACAGCATTTTCATAAATGTAAAAATATTAAGCGATTTTTAAAAAATACTGTATGGCCCTTTGTTTTTGATATAAAAATGTTTTTAATCAATTTGATGGTCCCTAACCCTCATAGTTTATTTAAGTACGATATAATAGTAAGTATTTAGTAGAAATTTCATTACAATAGGTTCAGTAGTTTTGGCGTGAAAGCGAGACAGACAGACAGAGATACTTACGCATTTATATTATTAGCACAGTGTAAATATTAGTACTTATCTTCGATCAAATATATATTATATGGATTATTGATTACTATGATTATAGTGGATTTAAATGAAATTGAGATTTTCTAGCACAATGCACTTTTATTTTCCAGACAAGACAAGAGACGGAACCAGAGAGAACACCACAGAGCACATGTTAACATAATATCATAGATAATTCTTTTGACACCACAGATAACAAAATATACAGACATAAACTAAGCTGATATGCTAAATAAAATTATATACTTAACATGGATTATAAAAAAAATATTTTCGTTTATCGCGTGAGAATCGTACGTACTTAGTGGAACAAAAACTATCCTATGTCATTTTCTGAGACTCAAAGTACCTATCTGCAATCTGCATACTTTTTATCTCAATCAGTTCAGCCGTTACAGACAGAGATAGACACAGGATCGCATATTTTTTAATACAAGTAGGGATTCCGTAAGACTATAACGTGGCGACTTGTCACTTTGGCATATCCGCTAATCGCGACCTCTTATAACTTACACCACACGCGTCTCGCCCCATCGTAATATCTGGAGAGTTTGTGTAAACTTGTAATTATAACACCACATGATCATCTCTCGATTGTAAGCCCTATTTGCATAGAAGTAAGGTTGAAATTGTGTTCACTTATTTGTGATTATAGCACCACATGACGGTGCAGCTATTGTCAACCTTAGGTTCATTGCGATAAAGTCGAAATTGTGTGTACACTAACAGACCATTCATCATCATCATCATTGTACGCTTCCGTGGTCCATTGGTTTAGAGGGCGGATCTTGACTCGGAGGTCGTGGGTTCGATTCCCGCGTTGGAAACGTGTTATTTCCAAGTTTGGTAAGGACAATGCAGGCTGATCACCTGATTGTCTGACAAGTAAGATGATCCATGCGTCGGATGGGCATGTAAAAAGTCGGCCCTGCGCCTGATCTGTCGCCAGTCGTCTCGGTCTTCCGTCCCACTGGATTATGAGTGTAAAGGAATAGAGAGTGCTCTTGTGTACTGCGCACATACTTGGGCACAAAAATACTCCAGCGTAACTGGCCTGGTTTCAATGAAACCAGCCACCGTCTCCGAAACCGGTGTGGGAGTTATTATAATATCATCATTCCTCGTCACGTTCACGATAAGAGCGTGCGGTTTCATTGACAAGAAAATAATTGAAAAAACAATATTTCTTTCTTCCAAAGAAATACAATGTGAAATAACTTAGTTAATTACAAAGTATCTAATCTACAGCGTTTCTCAAACTTTTTTGATGGCGGAACCCTTTTAAGATGTGACATTTTTGACCCCTCAAAAATAGAATATTTTTTCTTTGTATGAATTGTCCATGCTGGTGTCTGATGACATTTCTAAAAACAATTTTAAATGTTTCACCACTTCCTGATAAGTGCCGGATAGGCTATCCACCACTTAACTTGACGTATAGACTCATAGAGTATGGGGCATCTGTCAAAAAAGTTGTGGATAGCCTATTCGGCACTTTATCAGGTCAAGTGGTAAAACAGGCCATAAATGTATCGCTTGCGGAGCCGAAGGGCTTCGCGGAGCACACTTTGAGAATCACTTTACTAATAAATCATTAACTCAAACCAATAATTATATCATACCATCGAGAGAACCTTTTATTATGGGATCAAATAAAAAACAAACAAATAATTATAGAGCAGGTAGAGATGTAGGTTTTGTTATAAGGGTCAGGTATTTCCGGACGACACAGCCGACGAGTTTCGAGCCAATATTTTCGAAGAAGGCCTTGAGTGACTTTGAACCCTATAGGGTTCCGTACCCAAAGGGTAATTTAGGGGGGGGACGTCTAATACAACAAATCTATATAATATACAGCATGACTGGTGAGTCAATACCGATATTTAAGGAGAGTATTCAGTACTCGATTCTCATTATAAATATGTAATAAAATTAGGTTCTTAATTTTTTTTTGAATTTCCCAAAAATTTATGAATCATGGATACTAAGTAAATTACGCGGCTAGGCAAGTAGGCATACTATGCGGCCGGTGCAGAGGCGTGCGCTACCAAAGAAACACCACACAACTACCCCTCCCGCTCGCGGTGTCCATGCGTTGGGTAAATAATTATTTAACTTTAAGCTACATTTACTCAGTGATCAATTGATATTATTTTTTTATATTATTTTTTTCCAACTAATATAATAGCCAAATATCACGTCCTCAAGTATTGAACATGTCTCACCAGTCACGCAGTATAAAACTCAAAGGTGACTGACTGACATGGTGATCTATTAACGCACAGCCCAAGCCACTGGACGGATCGGGCTGAAATTCGGTATGCAGATAGATATTATGATGTAGGCATCCGCTAAGAAAGGATTTTGATAAATTCCAACCCCAAGGGGTTAAAATAGGGGATCAAAGTTTGTATAAAATAATACTTCTTAACGCGAGCGAAGCCGCGGGCAAAAGCTCGTATAATATAAATATCTATCTGTCCCGATGAACTTCGTCTCTTTAAAACCTTCCCTGGACTTTTATTATATATTTTTAAGACTAAAATCAGCCCAATCCGTTCAGCCGTTTTCGAGTTTTAGCGCGACTAACACATTTAAAAATCCATTTTTATATATATTAGATAAGAGAGATGATAATGAACAGGTGGGCACTTGAAGTACTCACAAAATCATTAGTTATCTTCGTATTTTAATCTATCTATCTATATATCTATATCTATATATATATATAAAATTGCAAGTCCTGACTGACTGACTGATTCATCATCGCCGAGCAAAAACTGTTAAAGTTACAGCCACGAAATTTGGTGAGTAGGGTTGTTTTGTAAAGTAGACACCCACTAAGGAAGGAATTTTGGAAATTTTACCCCGAAGGGGGTGAAAAGGGGTTGAAAGTTTGTATGAAAGTCCATCATTTCTTAAGTTAGAAACATGAAACTTTATTTTTGAGCTATTGAATAAAAATAAATAAATATGTATTTAAGCGTTTTTGGAAATTCTACCCCCAAGGGGGTGAAATTGGGGTTGAAAGTTTGAATGAAAGTCCGTCATTTCTTGAGTTACAAACATGAAACTTTATTTTTGGACTACTGATTAAAAATGACTGGATACGTATTTAAGCGTTTTTGGAAATTCTACCCCCAGGGGGGTGAAAAAATTATCTATCTCCGTTACTGTACTATGCTAACGCGGACGAAGTCGCGGGCAACAGCTAGTAAAATATAACGGCGCGGCGCTGCTTACGGCTAGGCTCCCATACAAAAAACACAATTTTTTTCCTAATTTTTCTTTATATACGGAACCCTTCGTGCGCAAGTTCGACTCGCACTTGGCCAATTTTTTTTAATAGGGGGCAAACGACCAAATTGATGGAATTGGGAAGCAACAGCTATCATATTAGTGTCTGGCATTGGAAGACGAGATTCCTAGAGATAATATTATGATCAAAAAAGTCAGATAGACCTAAACCTTCAGAACTGGATACCTCCTCAAGTAACCGCGACCGAAACTCCATAGTTGCTGGTCGTTCTTACCTCTGTAAAGGTCACAAGCAGAAGCAGGTAAACTTTCGATGACGAGTCTGGGCTGCCTGCGGCTGACTCTTGGAGTCTTGGGTTCTAATAATAATATGACTTTAGATTGTGCATATTTCGGCAATTTAAGTGCATATTTGCATGCATATATCGGCTCCATGATGGTGCATAACATAATACTATGTCTACATAATATAATATAAAATTTTCTTGGCATATGTTCAACATCTAAAAGCACTTATTTCGTCGATACTCGACGTAACGAGTGTGCAGCGGTTACAGAACGTTCACGTTTATTTTACCTTCAATATAGTTCATAATCCAACGGAGTAAAGGCTAAATAGTATTGCAGAACTCAAGTATCGCTTAACGATATAGAAAAGTTTTAACGACGAGAGAAAATTCGAAAGAGTTCGTCATCATCACTATCTGTATCCGACTGGATGTCCGAAATATAACTGTAGTATAGTAGCCAGTAGGCCGGTGAAAAAAAGTTACGGAACCCTTCGTGCGCGAGTCCGACTTGCACTTGGCCGATTTTTTCATGTATTTTTGTCTTATAATCTCACTCTCTATGTACATTGCTCAAAACGCCATAACCCGAGTTTTTCTTTGGTGCTCAAAGAAAAACTATATTAAAACTCGTAATTATATTAAGACAGTAGGGCTCTTGAAATCTCAGTCTTTTCGGAAAAAAAACAGAAGTACAATTAGAAGCGAAAACGAAACAGAAACGAATTCATCCCAAAAAGTTAATATGTTTTACTTTAAAAACATGAATCTTGTTACTTGTTATTGGCTTTCGTTTTACATAGTATTGGTTCTATTTAATTATAATCAGCTGTTGGTTTTCCAAAACAAATAAATAAATAAATACTTGTATCAAATAATATAAAAACTAAGAGAATTAAAATTCTTGCAACCTGCAATCAAGAAACTTGATTCCCATAAAATACAGATCCTATTGAACATAAAAAGAAGAAAACTGTAATTTGAGTCCAACAATAATTATGATAATGAAAGCTTGAGAATAACATTAAAGAAACATTTTAAATGTAAAATTAATGGCATTGCAGCAAAAAGCCAAAGCATTGCATCTACCATGTGAAAAAAAAAAACTCATTTGAATATGGAATGCATCTGAATATTTTTAAATATGGTTCCTTTTGCAAGTTTTTTGTTGAATTAGCCCGGCCGCACATTGTACGACATTTCTGATCAGAAACAGTTGAACGTCCGCGAACAAAATGTAAGAGACATCTTACATTTTGTACTGAGCCGAGTGAGCTCGAACTCGCCGAAAGGATATTTAGGATAGTGTGCGGGGTGGCTGTCCGGCGGACCTTCAACTGTTTCTGATCAGAATTCGGACAATGTGCGGCCAGGCTTAGGTGTAGAGTTGTTTTGATAGGCGATAGCTATGTAAATTACTAGTTATTTTACTATAATAATTATTTATTTAAATATTTTCCTTTTTTGTGAAGGATTATGGTCTCATTTGTAAATGCTACATTTTACCATCAGCATTTAACATTTTTTGGTGAGTTACTTTCTTGTCCTTGTAAGTAGATGTTAAAAATTGAAACCTATGAAAATTTTACTAAAGATGAGTGGATATTGTGTATGTCTGTGGCATCATAGCTTGTAAATAAGCAGACATACATAAACTTCTATACATACAATATATTATGTAATAAGTATTTTAAGTTCATCTCTTTGCTTGTCTGATTTATATGTAGTTTTTAGTTTTGGATATTAGAACCTAAGCAACTTTAGGGTTAATGTAAAAATAGCTTAACAAAGCACAATCATAATATTTTGTAACACTCTAGGGCCTATTTAAGGCTGATCCGAGTCAAGATTTTTTAAAATAAAATATGTGGTGAAACATGCAAACAGGTCACCTGTTGGAAAGCAACTACGGTTGCCCACGGACATTCACAACAGTAGAAAAACTACAGGTGCGTTGCCGGCGCCTTTTTAGATATAAATTACATTTGCCTGATGAAACTGGGTAGGTATATCACAGTCAATATTTTCTATAAAAAGATTGAATTGAACCTAAACATAAATTATACCCCTAGTCCCATAGCTGATATAAGTTACAATTGTTTTGGATCTAAGGGCAAATAAGATTAATGTGCCAATGTGTTTCTTTATTGCTTAGTCAGTGATAAATTGTAATTAGTAGTATTATAGCAGCATTAAGCTAAGATCAATATTAATTAAAACAGAGTAAATTCATTCTGTTTAGTTACCTCCTCACGCCAAAACGGATGAACCGATTTTGTTGAAAGTTGGTATTAAGACACTTTGAGTCCCAGGGAAGAACATAGAATACTTTTTATCCCGAAAAAATGTACGGTTCCCGCGCAACAAACGGATTTGGCGCAACGAAGGGCATAATCTAGTATTATAACTTACAAATGTACAGCAAGATTTCTGCTAGACCAAGCCTTATAGTTTTCTATTTATTTCCATGAAATTGAGT
Source organism: Plebejus argus (assembly GCA_905404155.3). Taxonomy (NCBI): domain Eukaryota; kingdom Metazoa; phylum Arthropoda; class Insecta; order Lepidoptera; family Lycaenidae; genus Plebejus; species Plebejus argus. The sequence continues at coordinate 8,399,099 of FR989948.1, read as the reverse complement.
GTTTAGGGATTTTTAAGTGTATATTATAATCAAGAATTTAACTTGAATCAGACAGAATACAAAATACATTGATAAACAAAAATTCTTATTGGAAACAGTTGCATTTTACTTCGTTTATAACAAAGGAATCATTATTTTTACAAGGATTAAACTATACTACGTCTTTCCCGGGACTCAAAGTATCTCCATACCAAATTTCAGCAAAATCAGTTAAGTGGATTCAGTGAGAAGAGGTAATCAGACTAATCAGTTAAACAGACTTGATTTCGCATTAACAATATGAATCTTTATGTACCAAATATAGGACCATTATGATCATACAATCAAAGATCTTACCGATCTTTGTCTTAATCTTATTATAGGCTTGAAAGCAATTGTAAGGAAATAAGATTAGAACGACTTCAAAGTGCGTCCTGTAAATAAACATGTATTCTTGCCTTGTCAACATCAAAGGAAGCAAAACCATTTCCTAACGAAATACACATTAATAAGTCCGGAATAGTTAAAATTTAAAAATAGCACGCATGCACCGACAACTTACCACAAAAAAGCAAAAAGAACACAACGCATTTCCACATTTTTACACTTTGCCACTATTATCGCGTTGTTGAATACGAGTAACACATTTAAAACGCACTACACATGATTTTTACATTTAGAAATTGTAAAAAATTATGTTTTTTATTACGTAAACGCGTACGTCGTATCGCGCCGAAAGCTTGAGCCAACTTGAAGCCGATTTTGATTTCAATTTCAAGGACTACACGTAAACACACAATCACAAAATCCACAAACACACGCATAGTTTTCGATGAGCAAAGTGTCTACTTTGCGGCTAATTTTGAAAACTAGAGACGCCATTACAAATTGGCATTTAGACGTCAGTTTGAACCAATCACAGCGCAGAGAGCTTTAAGCTCTAATCTATATCTGTGTTCCGATTGGTCGAAATATCGTATGGAGCTCACTAGCGCCAAGCATTAGCAGCTAACTTCATGACGTTTTGATACCAGACATCGCCAACTTCACAATGTAATCAAAAGTTCATTCACATCTATCGAGCACTAATCTTATTCGAACTTTTTGTATTTCGTCCTAAAAATAAGATAAGATGCACTATAATGAGGTCATATATTTAATTGGAATTAAATAAATAATAATTTTAATAATAAGATATGAAAATAAAGGATACCCTAAAAATATAGTTCAACAAGAATAAAGATAGTTCTTAAGTTGAAGCATAGATGGCGCTGTTTACATGAAATACAGAAATGCTGCAATTTGCAAATAACTTTTCATTGAAAAACAATGTTTTAACTTTTATTGTTGTTAACGACTTAGAATAAAAATATTTAGAATATTATTTCAAGACTTACACATATTTAGGGCTCTTCAGATAGGTAAACATTAAAACCTCTGTAGTTTTGTTTTAAATAAACTATAGTACATGGAATTAATAAAACATAAATAAAACAACAATTTACACATTCTTTTTACTACTAAAATGGTGTTTAGCGAATGTCTGAGCAACAAGCAGAGGGAATACTAGTGTGGCGTCCGCATACAGTTTAACAGGAGTCGCGTTAGGTCGTATCTTTCCCCAGGACACCGCTTCATCTGGTCTCGCGCCGGCATCGCTTCCGTCAAATTCACTGGCCGTGTTCACATATACAGCGAAGTCTGCACCATTCCTCATCAGGTTAGCATTACAAATATGATGTTTGATTACACCTCCGCCTAGGATTATCATTCCTGTATTGTCAGCTTTGACTGCCATTGTATTTAACCGTCTTAGATCGCTTAAAATATCTATAACAAGTCCAGGTCTTTTATAGGAGTGGAAATACATCATGTCGCCCAAAGATCCATCTGTTAACGCAGGACTGAAAATCGGAATATTGTTCCGAGCGGCCCAGTAGCATACAGAGCTTTCATCGTTGATTCTCTCCCCGAGCCTAGCTATTATTTTAGATGGAGACCAAACTGTGCCTTCCTCGAATTGCTCATTTAACATTTCATCGAGTATTGGAGTTACCCAGTCTTCAAATTGACAGTAGTTGTCATTCGGTACCAATAAATTACCGATCCTATTTATTCCACGAGTCCTCAGTACTTTGCCGCTCAGGTTAAAATCTCCTACATAGGTCGGAGCGAGGCATTTTATCAGGTCTTCTTCGACACCACCCGCTGTAGTCACAACACAGTCTACGAGTTTATTTCTCACCAAAAACCGTATTGTATCGCGTAGCCCCGATGATATCATGTTACTTGTGTATCCTAGGAATATAGTGCAGTTAGTTTTCTTCTTTATAAAACTGTCTTCTTCATACGCATCGCATTTTTCTTCTGTGAGAGGTATGGAGCGACATTTTAGCATTTTATTTATTTCTGTAACAGCTTTACCGAAGCTAGTAGCTTGGAAACCCGAGGTGGTGTATGAATCTAGTAGCTTATTGTAGTCGGTACCGTTTTCCCAGTCGTAACCAGTCACAATAGGCGTTTCAGCTGGGAGCTCTTGACTCGGCACCAAAACGGCTTTCACCGCTACATCTGGCGCTTGAATCTTCGGTTTCTCGATGGCTGAAGGATCCATTTTGTATTATATTCCTTTCATTTAAATTCAATTTGCACGCACACGTAGTATTTAGAGATTTTTCACGGTATCGAATGTTTACGTTTACGCTTTTTAGTTTTTGACAAATGGCAGGTGGCATTTGACAGCAGACAGCTGACATCTGTCAAGTGTCAATTGTACTTCCTTCTTCTTGTTTAACGAATTGTGGTGATGGAATTGCCAGCTACTTTTTGACCGACTTCTTTGATTAAATATCAGCTGATAGTCAGCTGACTTTTTGTTTACTGTTATTGTCAGGAATGATGTCTTATTAGTTATTTGATACTGATAAGAACTGAAGCCGGCGTTTCACTATACGAGTACACTCGGACCGAGTGCGCTCGGATGACTACTCGGACGCTACTCGTGCTGTGTAAACAGGTAATCCGAGCGCACTCGGACATCCGCATCCGATCAGAGTGAACTCGGACGCGGTCTTACTTTTCCGAGTGCACTCGGACGATTTTATATGTGACAGCGCACACACTTGGGCACTATAATTATTACTCATAAGTAACTGGCCTGGTTTCAATGAAACCGGCAACCGTCACCGAAACCAGTGTGGGGGTAGTATGGATACTGTGACTTAACTAGCTAGAAATGTGTGCCGAATACCAAGTAAAAGGAATTAATATTTTAACCACAGCAATTACATACTACATCATCGAATAACGATTATATAATATACTATATTATATAACTTACACGTGCCAATTTAATTTGATCTAATTGTAAACAAAGCTTGCTATAATGCTACTAATCTAAATGCTACGTGTGAGGTGTGGCCAACGACGAGTTAGCTACCTGCATTAGTCGAATTACAATTTTGGAAGATCTTAATTAATTCATCAATCCCCAAGCGGTCGCATGCAACCGCGATAAGTGATAACAAAAGATAAGCTATTGTGTCTCGTTTTTCCACGATCGACGGGTTAAATGACGCCCGCAACTCCGTTGCGTCAAATTTTTATCGCGCGGGAACCGTACATTTTTCCGGGATGAAAAGTATCCTATGTCCTTTCCCGGTATTCGAAGTAGTTATATCTGCATATCCAGCAAAATCGGTTCAGCGGTTTGGACGTGAAGAGGTAATAGACAGACAGACAGACAGACACTTTCGCATTTATAAATTACGAGCTTTTGCCCGCGGCTTCGCTCGCGCTAAGAAGTATTATATACAAACTTTCATCCCCTATTTGAACCCCTTGGGGTGGGAATTTGTCAAAATCCTTTCTTAGCGGATGCCTACGTCATAACATCTACCTGCATGCCAAATTTCAGCCCGATCCGTCCAGTGGTTTGGGCTGTGCGTTGATAGATCACCATGTCAGTCAGTCACCTTTGAGTTTTATATAATATAACTACTAACTAGTTGACCCGGCAAACGTTGTTTTGCCATTTAAAGTATTTCTACTTCATCAATCATCAGAGTAATTAATACAAAATCTTACCCCCCCCCCCCCTTTTTTGTCCCCTAAGAGGGGTGGGGGGGAAAACTGATGTTAAGTTGGAAAAACAGTTAATAATATGACGTAAGTCCATTAAAGAAAAAATTTAATACAAAATCTGACCCCCTTTTGGGTCCCCTTAGAGGGGTAGGGGGGAAAGTTTATACACCAGATGTTGAGTTGGAAGAAGGCAAATATATCTGCGAAAACCGTATGCAAATCGGATCAGTAGTTTTCGTGTTAAAGCAAAAGTTTGATACAAAATCTAACCCCCTTTTTCGTCCCCTTAGAGGGGTGGGGGGAAAATTTTTATACACCAGATGTTAAGTTGGAAGAAGACAAATATATATGCGAAAACCGCATTCAAATCGGATCAGTAGTTTTCGTGTGATAGTGGAACAAACATACAGACAGACAGACGGACAGACAGACAGACAGACAGACAGACAGACAGACAGACAGACAGACAGACAGACAGACAGACAGACAGACAAAAAACTAACCACAGTTTTGGCTTCTATAGCGATGTGGTAACACCCCCTGCGTATTATTTTTTGAATATCTTTAATGTACAGAATTCACATTTGTACAGTTTTATTATATGTATAGATAGATAGATAGATAGATAGATAGATAGATAGATAGATAGATAGATAGATAGATAGATTAGTTTGGATATTACCATCGAAAGTCGAAACTTGCGAAATATTATGGAAGTAATTAAGGAGGTAGTAGAAGTAATTAAGGAGAAACATAAAAACTTTAAGCTAGTCGACCTAGCCAGTAGTAGGTGACATAGATTGTCTGTGATTATGTAATCGAAATGGTACATACAGAATATAAAAAAGTTATATGGGAACATTTGCAATTTCCTATTTGAACATTCTATACAAGTAGGTATATTATTATCAGCTATAGACCGATCGCAGGACATGGGGAAATTTTGTTCCTTAGTTTTTTTGTTTGAAAATCTTAATGCGGTCCACAGCATACCTACTTGCTGAAGACCCATTAACATTGTAGTTCTAAGTAGGTCGGAGTACTATTATATATTCTGTGGTAGGTCTAAGGATAGGTAAATAATATTTAAGGAAAAATGGCTTCCTTAGGCTGGCAGCATACACATTTTCAGAATTCGATTCGATTCGGAAATCTGAATGCATGGAATCAGTAGAAAATACAGTATTCTATATAAAAGTCGAATCTTCGGCCACCACAATCCATACAGTTTCCATACCATCGCCTTCACTAATTGGTCTATTGTCGGCTAGGGGGCTCGGGGAGGGGGGGGGGGAGATATATAATGACGCGGCGAGATGTATCTGGATCGACGAGAAAGTGATAGCAGGGCTGTGCGCTAGGGCTTAGGAGTTAAGAGTTAGAACACATCTTTTTAACCGACCGAAAAGGGGCGGATATGAAACGCTACGTGGTGCCCGTCGGCCGTCCCTCCCGCACTAGGCGCATGACGGAGGGCTGGGGGGGTTTTAGTGAGTAGACCTCTTGCGGGAATCCTATGTGGGACTCCCGCAAGAGGTCTACCCCGCCCCCCTTCCCCCGAGGGGGTGGGGGATACGTAAAGTATTTCCCTTCCTTAACAAAAAAAAGGTATTTACAGATTAAGAACAGAGAGATATTGCACCATATTGATGGTGTGATGTAAAGAGGAACATAAAAGTCAAAATTTTCGCCTTTCACAATTCCAATTATTTGTGAAATTATCCAATAAAATACACACACGTAATAAAATTACGCATAATTTATTTTAAATTATACCTATGAATATTATTATGTAACGTATTTTTAACTTTATAATCAACCAAATATTGCCAATATTTTCATAGCGCCACAGCAGTTTTTACTCAGAAACCGTACAGTTTTCCGGGATAAAATCTATCCCCTTTTCGGAAGTCAAAATATTATTTTCATACGATATTTCATTGAAATCGGTTCAGCAAATTTCTCTATGACTTAAGATGTGAAATAAATTATAATATGTAATGATGAGAATGGATTTTTTTCTAATTAAATATTGATAAAGTAATTTGTGCCATCCCTAGATCATTAATCCATAATATCATTAATAAAGGTGATAATTTCACGTACACTTCACTTCTTATTAACTGGGACAGGGCTGACACTTGACGGAATCGGGACAACTTAAACTTGTAGCATCAATAAAATCCATACTATTATTATAACTGTATTTTAAAAAGATAAAACCGACTTCAAAATTGTACGTAATTGAGAGCTAAAACTCCGTATCTCCAAAACTACTGAACCGATTTTGATTAAACTTGCACTATTCCCTAAGTTGAACAATACCTATAAGTACAACAAAAAAAGAATTTTACTCAAATCGGTATGGTAGTTCCAGAGATATACGAACACAAACATAAAAACATACATACACTTTTGAAAGGCACAATTTTGTTCAGACGCTGATATTATAGGGACCGTGCAGAGCGACGACACTGCCACAAGTGGCGAATAGCCGAAACTTTTACGAAAATTTTACTGTCAAGCTCTAGTAAAGCTACGGAAAATTAGAAGATTTCTTAACAAATTCTGAGTATTTTCAAGAATTGAAATGTATTGTTGTTTTCCCGGATGTCCTAATACATCCAAGAAATATAATGGCAAATCGAACGATGTAAAATTTTACTATTTTTCTGCCAAAATATTCACATGGCTTTGCTTATTGAAAAACGAAAGAAATGGATAAAAGGCGGTAAAAATATACGTAAGTATTTAAAAAGTTCCATGAGTGTTATGTGTAGACAAGTAAAAACACTAAATTTTGTAGATTATAACCGTCAATTCATTTTTTATGAACACAATATGAACATAACCTATAACCATTGCTTTCTTTCAGTAAACATCCAAACTGGCTTCCATCTTAATTGATATACATACATAGGCACCGCTCATTTAATTGGCATAAAGTTGCATCAAAAGTAAGGATAATTTGGAGAAGTCCTGCCAGGAATTCAACACTGAGGATAGTATTGAACTTGAACCATTTTGTCAAAGTGTTGGTTCTCAAAAGGATGATTCTTGAAGTAAGAAAAAGATTAGTAGTGCAGTCTTTGTGTGTTATTTAAAGAATACATACCTAAATAGTGTTTACACTTATGAGATCCAGACTGAAATTAGTTAAAAATAGTGACAGACAAAAGTTGTGAAGATGGTATCGATCGAATCGCAAAAGGTCGAAATAAAAGCATTTATTTTAGTGAACTTGTTTTATTTTATTAACCACAAGCATTTTTAGTAATTAATAATATAAGTATTGTTGCATAGCTTCATTATTTTATTGCAATATTTATCAAGTTTTTACTTTCTATGCTGATGGATGCTATTAATTACTTTTCAGATTTTTTCTTAGTTAACTAGATAAGCTTTATACATTTTTATTCACTCTTCCATTCTTTGTTTACGGGTAGAAAGTAGAAACCCTTAATATTATATTTAATATTATAAAAATATACTTAATATTATAAATGCGAAAGTGTGTCTGTCTGTTAGCACTTCACGCCCAAACCGCTAAACCAATTTTGCTGAAATTTGGTATGGATTTACTTTGAGCCCCGGGAAAGTACATAGGATACTTTTTATCCCGGGAAAATGTACGGTTCTCGCGCGATAAATGATTTTTGGCGCAACGGAGTTGCGGGCGTCATCTAGTCTTTAACTTTAATATTTCGATCGCGGATTCTTGGAAATCTGTCGTTGTTCTCGCGGCCGCATGTGGCCACTTGGGAGTGTAAGTATTATATCATTTTATAGTGTAAAACATAAAAAAACACTCATAAACTAGCCAGGGTCAAGGAGAATGCGAAGTCAAAGTCACTCACAAGTTACGTCTTTTACTCGCATCGCGGCGCTGCTGTCGAATTACGACGCCCTCTATAGTTTCTGCACGGTCCCTATAGACTAACTTTAAATACCATTGCTTATACCGCGTATGTATACGAAAATTGGGCAGTTCTGGAAATATTACAATATACATACTCATCGAATTGATAACCTCCTTTTTTGAAGTCGGTTAATAAAAAGGAAAGTGTGCCAATTTATCTGTCTGTCTGTAACCTCTTCGCGCCTGAACCGCTGAACCGATTTTGCTGGGTATGGAGATACTTTGAGTCCTGGGTGTGTCCTTTACATAGGATACATTTTATCCCGGTAAAATGTACGGCTCCCGCGCGATAAACTAATTTTAGCGCAACGGACCTGCGGGCGTCATCTGTCAATAAAATATTTTTAAAATAAATGCAAACGCTTTTTATGTCCTTTCCTTTTTTTAATGTCCTTTTTTTGGTTTTTTGTCAATAACTAAAAAACGATGCATTGTAGCAATAACCCTCCTGGCAGTCGGGTAAAAAAGATTCTATGATGACATCAAAGCTTATTAAATTCTCTTTAAATTAGATTCTACACAGTTTTTCCAAATTCTCATCCGTTTTCGAACTACACGCTCAGGAAAAGTAAAAATTAAAAAAAGCTTTATTTTCAATATTATGTAGGCATTCCTTTCTAAATCTGTTTGCAGCGACAAAATATTGTTCTTAGTAAAGCCTCAGATGTTGGTAAGTCGTCTATTGTTGACCCTATTTTTTTTCACTTTTTTTGGTAAAAAAGTGGGCCCCGTGCGAGTTTCTTACGCCGGTTCTTCTCGCCGGGTTAGTTCCCGAACCGGTGGTAGGCATCGTAGTTTCATCGTTCATTCCACGACGTTCAAAAAGAGTATTTATGATACCTATTTTGAATAAAAAGATATTTTATTTATTTATTTATTTATTTTATTCATGAGACTTCGATGTCTGTCTGTCTGTCCGTCTGTCTGTCTCCAGGCTGTAACTCAAGAACCGCTATAGCTAGAGTTCTGAAATCTTCACAGATTGTGTATTTCCGGTGCCGCTATAACAACAAATACTAAAATAAAAATAAAATTGATATTTAAGGGGGGCTCCCTTACAACAAACGTGATTTTTTTGGCCTTTTTTGCTCGTAATCAATAATGATAAGAGGTAGGCACTTGAAACTTTCACGAAGGCCTTAAATATAATTGTACTTTAATAATTAATAATAATAATAACATTTAAATAAAATAAAAAATAAAGGGGGCTCCCATACAAAAAAAAACAATTTTTGGCCTATTTTTGCTCTATAACGGTACGGAACCCTTCGTGCGCGAGTTCGACTCGCACTTGGCCGATTATTTTTACTACTAAACGCTTTGAAAGTGGCAAATTGCATTCAGTAATGTCGCAAATAAAAAAAACTACACAAGTCTTTCTAAAGTTTTATATGGGATTTAGGAACTAGGTACGTGTTTGGAAAGTACATTCATTGGAAGGCGACTAGCAGTTCGCGCGCGAACGCTGCCCTGCGTACTTGTGTTCCATATTTGAAAAGTAATTGACGTTTAATTTTTTTTATTCGAAAAAGTTACCGGCAAAAGAATAGTGCACGCTCGACTGACGATCTCTAGTTATTACCGTAAGTTTTTAATTACTTAATTGCGATTTAAATTAGTTAATTGTATTACATGTGTAATTAATTTTATAGATATGATAAAAATTATATGTGACGGTAGTTATTAGAATTTAAATAGCGTAAAAATTTGATAGTATTATTTGCGACTCATTTTGTCAATATATAAGTTAATGTGACTTTATTCTGAGGAGTTATTTAATTTTTTTTACTGTTGGGCTTTTTAGGACTATATTTTAGTATTTACCACAGATAGTAGTAAAATGTTTAGTGCTTAATGCTAATAGTAGAGGTTAGTGGTTCCGATTACTGGACAGATTTTGATGAAATTTGGGATAGATGTAGATATTTTAATAGAGTAGGGCGCGATGATGTATATTGCACGGTTTCCGAGAAATTAAAAAAGTAGAGTTCTCAGTAGGATACACCGTAATAAAAGCTAATGTGCCACGCCAAAATTACCGAACCGATTTTGCTGATATACTTATTCCTGGAAAATGTACGGTTCGATTCCCGCGCAGTAAACGAATTTTTGCGCAACGGAGTTGCGGGCGCCATAGCCAGTCGTGTTATATTTTTTTAATCCAGTTCAGTGAAAGGACTAATTCGCCAATTGTGTTCTAATTTCAAAAACACGGATAACTGCACAGATAATGAATCAAGCGCCTCGCTTCCGGAATAGTTGCTAAACGACGCGCGCCGCATGCGACTTCCGGTCAATCGCGTGTCTATAATTGGTGTTCTTAAATTTTTATGGCCGTATCAAATGTTTTATAATATAAACAATACAGTTTAAAGTTTTTATAATGTCTTCCTATACAAACGGAAGAAAGCTATGGAGTATGGTGTAATGGCTGAGGTGCATTATGCTTTTTTGTCGTGTTTCGTTTAATTTTCTGTTGATCGATTATGTTCATCATTATTTCTCTTCTGATAATTCGACGACGATCTCTATGGCTCAGATGGTAAACGCGGCCGCTCTAGCCGGGGGTCGCAGTTCGAATCCCACGGACGGTACAAGAAGTTTTCAATGTTCCCGGGTCTTGGATGTGTATTAAATTAATATGTGTCATAAAAAAGTTTAATATATTTTCGTTGTCTGGTATCTGTAACACAAGTCCTTCAGCTACTTACCACGGCGCCAGACTGACGTGGTGTGAAGCATCCATATAATATATTATTATTAATTCCAAGTTTTTGTAAAGAAATCTTTTCGATTCGGTTATGTATTTATGCTGCGGTAGTATAGTGACGTTAGTTTGAATTGGTAGCATTAAAAACTCACAAAGTGTTTTGGCACGTGGCCGAAATCGAAATGTATTAACAGAGAAGTTGATTAATGATTTCGCTAAGCCGCAGATGGGGGACCTTAAAGTAATTTGGTCGCGTTACGTCAAACCCAGCCGACAGATCACAATTAACCATAAAGTTAATATACCTAGCGGAATAGAGCAACAATCTCGAGCTGTCAAACGTAACCGAAATTGGTTTTCATCTGTGTGTAAAAATATGTGTACGTATACACCATAGACTTATAATATACTGACGTATAGACCACCTGACAACCCGAAAATGCGTGACGATTTTCGATCTGTCAATGTGTGCGTGTGCTAGTGATGTATCTTTTACTATCGATAGTATAGTCCGTTCGAGTTATTTTACCTGAGTTTCTTTAAGAAATATATAATATGCAACTTCGGCAGATTTTGTATTTCAAATTAGGTATTTATTTTATTTGACAGAAAAAAGGTGACGATTGAAAAGTATATGTAGTTTGTAGTTTGGGGTGATTTTTCAATCGTCGGATATGTTATGATATGAGGTTCTTATAAGGGTAAATAATATACACATTATAAAGTTACTTATTTATTACTCAGGTAAAAGCTATCTGAAAAATCAGCCCTTACATTATTAGAAATGCAAATATAATGTTGAAAGTAAACAACACACATAGTATATTATTTATTCTTAAATTAAATACATATCATAATACTCTCACACACCCATTACATTTTTAGATTTGTTTTATGTTATAGTTAAATACCGATAAGTATATCGATAAATTTGATTCAAGCACTAGCGTATATGTAAAAAATTTTTATGAAAAATTTTTCTTCAAAAATTGTGTAATTTAGGAACAATAGCACCTTTAGTTACGCAAAATATGAAAGTAAAAGGGAGGATTGATATTATTTTATTTGAAATACAGAACTAAAGACAGAATATAGCAGAAATAAACACATCGTAGCATTTAGGACATGAAGATTAATTACCGGTGAAATGTATATTTTTCAGGATTATTCCTATGATTTACACTGCAATCACTCACAGAACAAGTTATCATTGCTATATATAATAGTATTTGTTAAAAATAACAAACGATTTAAACAATAAATTTCAAATACTGAAAGGGCACAAAAACGCGTGTCGACTTGTGATGAGCTGTCAAATAAAAGTGGTTACAGTTCACATTAAACTGCCTCTCTCTTTTCATCTTGTTATAATTCCATAAAGGATTTTCTTCTCTCTCGCACTCTTTGTTCGTCTATGCATTATAGGTTTATGGTATACACTTACACAAGCATGATTGAACATGAATTCTATGAGATTTAAATTGTCAACGGGCTGATATGGGCTGACTGGACGTCAAAAAACGAGTTCTGCTGTCATGTGTCACACGTCTCTTTTTACCACGCAGTGTTACTGATAGTGATATCTCGCTTGCTCAGGCCTTTGTTTCTCTATTCCGCTAGGTATATTAACTTTATGCAATTAATCCTTCGATCGTGGGTTCTTGGAAATTTATTGTTATTCTATTGTGTCTTGCTCACCGGTGAGCTTATGGGGCTTGATAGGTTAACATTAAATTGATATGATCCGACCAAATGCCTTTGGTCTATCGACTGCCTAGGAATTTATTTACTAGTACTTTGGCAGACACATAGCTACTTGAGACTTCTATGTTTTTATGAAAACAGCCGGTCTTTGCCCGTACAACAATTTCCTATAAGTGAAGTTGTTCCTTCAGCGCTATTTTCACAGTAAGGCCTACGTAGATTCACATAAACAATTCAACACCCTAAACTCCAAAGCAGAGGTTCCCAAACTTTTTTTTCTCATAGACCACTAAACATTTTGCTAGATCCGGTGGACCCCTCGCAGCTGCCCCCCCCCACCCCCTATTGTTTGCCTATATTCATAGGAGAAGTCAAGTAGGGTCACCTAACTTTTATAGACCCCCGTTAACGACTCGTGGTACCCCATTTTTCTTCCACGCAAGCGTAGACCCCTGTCGGCCTCCCGTGGACCCCAGGGGGTCCACCTGGACCACTTTGGGAATCAATGCTCTAAAGCATTTAAATAATGTTTAATAATCGATGACGCCCGCAATTCCGTTGCCCCAAAATTCGTTTATCGCACTGGAACCGTACATTTTTCCAGGATAAAAAGTATCCCATGTCCTTTCCCGGGACTCAAAGTATCTCTATACCAAATTTCAGCAAAATTAATTCAGCAATTTGAGTGTGGAGGTAAGGGGCAGAGCCGACAGACAGACAGACGGAAAGACAGATAGACTAAAAGAAAGACTGACTTACAGAGAGAATGACACGCAGAATTACAGACAGACTAACGGACAGACACTATAAACGTATAATATTTTACAATATTAGTAAGACTAGTATGATAGTTAGGTGTTATACAAAGTTATAGTTAATTTAGTTATATAACTTATATATAACGCCTCCGTGGTCTAGTGGTATAGAGGGCGTCTCTTGACTCGGAGGTCGCGAGTGCGATTCCCGCGTTGGAAACATGTTATTTCCAAGTTTGGTTAGGACAGTGCAGACTGATCAGTGATCACCTGATCGTCTGACAAGTAAGATGATCCATGCGTCGGATGGGTATGTAAAAAGTCGGTCCTGCGCCTGATCTCTCGCCAGTCGTGTCGGTCTGCCGTCCCACTGGGTTATGAGAGTAAAGGAATAGAGAGTGCTCTTGTGTACTGCACACACACCTGAGCACTATAAAATTACTCCTGGTTTCAATGAAACCGGCCACCGTCACCGAAATTGGTGTGGGAGCTATTATAGTTATAGTAAACGCTTTAATATGTTTTTAACGTATGACCATTTACCACACTTACGTAACGCAAGTCTAATATAAATTACTTCTAGTATGCGGACGTTGGTAAGGTGTGCCGCCTCGCAGGTGTTACCTCACAGGTCAAACGCTTCTTGGAGTTAAGATTAGACATGGACTGATTCTTAGATGTTGCGAAAATTATACGTTTACGGAGAATAGCACATTTTCCGCGATAAAACTTTTTGTAATATTTCTCGGGCATCAAAGTTTAGTTCATATGCAAGCATTTAATTTGCATGTACGTGTGGCGGTACCCACAATTCGCTTAATGCATAAAATAAAATTAAATTAAGAAATTTAAAAAAACCCCCGCCAAAAAACTTTAAAAAGTAATGAAATAACATTTACTGACTTTAAGTTTAAATCATTCCTATGAGTAAAGTAATATTTTAGTCCATAATCGTTGTCAAGGTGTGTCGGGGGACCGCTAATTTAGATGTTTGATTTCACATAACAATATAGTTTAAGGGTCAGTTCACAGCGACCCGAATCGAGAGAATCAGCGACTATTATGGCGATACAAAATGTAAAAGTCGCTGTTGTGGTAGTTTACTTGGCGGTCCCCCGACACACCTTGACAACGATTATGGACTAAAATATTACTTTACTCATAGGAATGATTTAAACTTAAAGTCAGTAAATGTTATTTCATTACTTTTTAAAGTTTTTTGGCGGGGGTTTTTTTAAATTTCTTAATTTAATTTTTCACTATTCTATCACATTAGCTACAGCACTTGCTATAAAATATTTTCTTATTGTAAATATCTAAATAACTGCAACGGAAACAGTAAATTTTGTTACCAATAAAGCTGTATATAAAGCTATGTAAAGTCAGCTTACAACAGATTTCACTTCTCCGTTACTTATATGTAGGCTGTAAAGTAAATAAACACGACTTTGGGGCCGCCCATTATTCACGTCAGCCCAAAGGGCTTTTGTTGTGTGAACAAATAATAATCAGGACGAGCGAAACGAGCCCTAGTATATCCCTTAGCCTGCACTTTTGTGTTACACTTTAGGGAAAAACTATCACTAATCACGCCTATTGATTTGTGCTTTAACATAGTAATTTTTATTTATAACAAATGTCTTTAATTTCAAATAAAAATTATAAATTAAACAAAGAAACAGTGATACCAGATAACAAACTAAACACTAAAAAACTGGCCAAGTGCGTGTCGGGCCACGCGCAATGTAGGGTTCCGTAGCATCGCTAGTTTCTGAAAATTTCTGTATGGTCAATGAATGTACATTAATTATAACATGTTTTACACTACTAACAACATCATCTCAAAGGAATTTGAACGAAAAGTTCCTTTATACTTCGCCGAATACAGTTGATCGACTATTACTCAATAACTTATGAAGTCAACTTAGCCGTGATAGTTTTCCTTTTAAATTCAGCATATTTCCTACTCCCGTGATTTTTTTCACATTTCCAGAAGCAACCGTTTAGCTGGTAGAAGAAACCTCAATTAACTAATCTGTTCTCAATCCTTATTTTGAAGCTTAGAGTTTTTATCAGTACCTTAATTTTATCGTGAGTTCTGTGACAGTATGTAAAATCAGTTTACAAAAGGCGGAGTAGGTAATTGTTGAAAAAGTTGAGGGTATCCACAAATCTTTTGACAGATTTTCCATACTTTATCTGTCAAACTAAGTGGTGAATAGCCTATCCGGCACTTATCTGGAAGTATTGAAACAGGCCAGTTGATAAAAAAAGCGGCCAAGTGCGAGTTGGACTCGCCCATGGAGGGTTCCGCAGCAGCAATAAGGTTAATTTTTATGAAATTATATTATTTTTGATTTATTTTTATATTTCAGTCGATTTAATGAAATTTAGATTAAGGTTTACTATTTATGACGTATAAAAAAAACTACTGGCTAGATCTCGTTCAAACCAATTTTCGTTGGTAGTTTTTATAGTAACATACATCATATATTTTTTTTAGAATTATCATGCCTCTACTTTAGAAATTAGAGGGGGGGGGGACACACATTTTTCCACTTTGGAAGAGTCTCTCTCGCAAACTATTCAGGTTAGAAAAAAATGATATGAGAAACCTCAATATGATTTTTGGAGACCTATCCATAGATACCACACACGCATAGGTTAGATGAAAAAAATTTTTTTTTGTTTCATTAAGGTTTACTATTTATGACGTATAAAAAAAAACTACTGGCTAGATCTCGTTCAAACCAATTTTCGTTGGTAGTTTTTATAGTAGTATACATCATATATTTTTTTTAGAATTATCATGCCTCTACTTTAGAAATTAGAGGGGGGGGGACACACATTTTTCCACTTTGGAAGAGTCTCTCTCGCAAACTATTCAGGTTAGAAAAAAATGATATGAGAAACCTCAATATGATTTTTGGAGACCTATCCATAGATACCACACACGCATAGGTTAGATGAAAAAAAATTTTTTTTGTTTCAGTTGTACCTATGGGGAATTGGGGACCCCTAAAATTTTTAATACTTTTTCCATTTTTGCATCAAAATCTTAATGCGGTTCACAGACTACATCTACTTACCAAGTTTCAATAGTATAGCTCTAATAGTTTCGGAGAAAAGTGGCTGTGACATACGGACGGACGGACAGACAGACAGACAGACAGACAGACAGACATGACGAATCTATAAGGGTTCCTTTTTTGCCATTTTGGCTACGGAACCCTAAAAATGTCACGTGATTAAGGAACGGCTCTCCCTAGTATTTACATGTCAGCATTTTCTATTGAAATGGGAGTTAGGTATCAGTGAAAGTCCTAAGCCCTAGACCCGATCTGGTTTCAGTAAAGTGACCTGGATTTATTATGTTACTATTAGAAAATGGATAGCTGATATCCATACTAATATTATAAATGCGAAAGTGTGTCTGTGTGTCGCCCACATCGACTGTAGAGTTTTGTGACAACTTGTAGAGTTCACTACAGTGGAAATATAGGTCTACCAGAATCTGATGGCAAAAAGTGAGAAAATGAGTTGACTCTAGCTATTGCTAGGGGTAATAGGGGTAATAGGAATAAAACACTTTCATCCTTTTTAGGGTTCCGTACCCAAAGGGTAAAAACGGGACCCTATTACTAAGACTTCGATGTCTGTCCGTCTGTCCGTCTGTCTGTCTGTCTGTATGTCTTGAGGCTGTAACTCAAGAACCGCTATAGCTAGACTTTTTAAATTTTCACAGATTGTGTATATCTGTTGCCGCTATAACAACAAATACTAAAAACGAAATAAATTAAATATTTAAGGGGGGCTCCCATACAACAAATTTGATTTTTTTGCTATTTTTTTCTCGATATCAATAACGGCAAACAATAGGCACTTGAAATATTCAAGAAATACTCAATTTTATTTGCACATTGATAATTTATAGTAAAATTTAAATAAATAAAATAATTAAGGGGACTCCCATACAAAAAACACAATTTTCAGTCTATTTTTGCTCCATTGTGGTACGGAACCCTTCGTGCGTGAGTCCGACTCGCACTTGACCGATTATTTATTTCTTTAGCGGCTTATTCTGTGTGTGAAACATGCAATTAATATAAACATTTATCCAACGATCAAGAATATTTTTTGAAAATCTGCTGTCAAAAATTGCCATCAGATTCTGGTAGACATAGCAGCGCTGAAAGTATTACTTTTGACTTCTGGTCTTCTTTTTGAATGAGCTTTATGCAGGCGTGGTCACAGCCTCAAATTTTGGAGGGAGTCACTCACTACACTAAAAAATTATCGCTGTTATGGGATAGCTAGTTTCCTTTTAATATTTGGAAAGATTTTGAGATTTTTCAATTTGGGGGAAGGGGGGGGGGTCATATAACCTGTGACACCCTCGGACCGCGCCTGGCTTTATGTCATAGGGGTATAACCTGGTATTACTTATAGAAACAGTTATAGATGACTTGTAGAAAAAAATCACGTATCGCGCGGAAACCGTACATTTTCCGGAATATCAAGTATACCGGGACTCAAAGTATCTTCATACCAAATTTCAGCAAAATCAGTCAAGTCGTTTTGGAGGACATTCGCAGTGAACACCGCGACAAGCGTATTTCAATAATTCTCATAAATACCATAATGGTTATCAATGTATAATATAAACAATAGATCGATTTATCGCCCCCGAAACCCTCTATATACTAAACTAGCTGTCCCGGCAAACGTTGTTTTGCCATTTAAAGTATATTTTCTACATCATCAGTTGATACATGTTTTACCCCCTCTTTTGTCCCTTAAGAGGGTGTGGGGGGGGAAGGTCATACACCAGATGTTAAGTTGAAAAACACAGTTAATATATGAAGTAAGTCCACTAAAGAAAAAAGTCCCCAGAGAGGGTTGAGAGGGGAGGGGGGGAGGATTTTTATACACCAGATGTTGAGTTGGAAGAAGACAAATATAATATATCTGTGAAAACCGTATGCAAATCGGATCAGTAGTTTTCGTGTTAAAGAAAAAAGTTTGATATAAAATCTGACCCCCTCTTTTGTCCCCTTAGAGGGGTGGGGGGAAAAATTTTTATACACCAGATGTTAAGTTGGAAGAAGATAAATATATCTGCGAAAACCACATTCAAATCGGATCAGTATTTTTCGTGTGATGCTGGAACAAACATACAGACAGACAGAAAGAGTGACAGACAGACAGACAAAAAACTAACCACATTTTTGGCTTCTATAGCGATGTAGTGACAAAGGTGTAATTTCGGGTGTTATTTCATATCTTTTATGTACAGAATTTTCATTTCTACAACAGAATATTGGCTTCCTCCCGCACGCGCTTTGGTGACGCCCACTATCGTAATATTTTAATTTCGCCATAATTTCAAAACCAAACGTCCAATTTTAATCATTCAAAGACCAAATATTATCTACATAAACTGTACTTAGTGATAAAATAATTTATTTTGATAAGGATTAATAGCGTGAGTAAAATATATCCGTTTAAATGTAGTCCAAAAAAAATTCAGGATTTTTAAATAAATAAATGGTTATTGTGCCTCACTCGACATAGATAGGTATAGTGTGTCGCGGACTTTTTTGTAGATATTTATAAGATCTACAATTACTTAGAACATTTTATGGTTCTATCTTTTATAGTTTAGGCAGCGTACGCAAAATAAGTAACTTTTCTAGCTGATTTTTTACACCTTGCGTCCGAAAAACTCAAATATCTTACGGAACCCTACTTTTTTCCAAAATAAAATGTAGCCTATGTTCAGCAGAAATAATGTAAGATTCCAATAGCAAAAGAATTTTTCAAATCGGTCCAGTAGTTTCGGAGCCTATTCGACTCAAACAAACAAACAAACAAACAAACAAACAAAAAATCAAATCTTTCCTCTTTATAATAGTAGTGTAGATTTCATGAAAATTGTCGGAGCCGATTCCGAGCTTCCAATTATATATATTATATTATACAAGAATTGCTCGTTTAAAGATATTTAAAGATATTTTTCTTTCATTTCAGATTTAGAGAACAAACAACATTTATCAGGAAGATTCAACCGACGCGACGAAATATTATGGTATTTTTTTATAATTAAAATATTATAGAAATCTTTCTTTGTTAATAATTTAATATGCAGGGATGTTTATCTGTGATAGTCACGTGACTGTGATAGACGATAGCTCCCAATAATAAAATTATTGTCTATATTCTTAGTGACCTAACTAATATTTGATGACCTCTGTGGCTCAGTGGTTGAGCGTGTTGTCAGCGCTCAAGCCGGGGGTCGTGGGTTCGAATCCCGCGGACGGAACTAAAAAAAATTTTCTATATTCCTTGGTCTTGGATGTGTATTAAATGAAAATCTTAAATGTGTTGTATAATAGTATTAAATATATTTCCTTTGTCTGGTACTCGTAACACAAGTCCTTCAGGTACTTACCAAAGGGCCAGACTGACGTGGCGTGAAGCGTCCATAGATATTATTATTTATTATTATATAAAAAAATTGAGTAATGTAATTATCATCCGAAGATTTGAATGCGCCGTTTCGGAGTAGACCTCCTGGATTCCTCCTCTACAGGGTGTTACAAATCTAAGTGATAATACTTTAGGGTGTGTACGCGTTCTTTGTAGAGAGTTCACTGTGAAAGTAGCAGCGCTGAAAGACCATTTTTTTTCAGTTTTGTATGGGCAAACGCGCCACGTCACGAGTTTCCCATACAAAAGTGAAAAAAATGGTCTTTCAGCGCTGCTACTTTCACAGTGAACTCTCTACGAGTAACACGTACATACCCTAAAGTATTATCACTTATTTTTGTTACACCCTGTAGAATCGCCAATCAAAATGTATGGAAATAACATAAGACGAGTCAAATGTCAACTTAATATTATCGAACGCTTATTCCATACATTTTGATCGGCGATTCTATATAGAAGTGATAAAGAAACGGTCTTGGCTTATAGGGCCAGATCCTACATAATGTTTCTGACTGTACAATGTACATGTTGTCTATTCTCAGTGGTTGCGGTTACTGCTTTGGTGTAGCGGATGGAGCGCAGTATGGACGCAGAATACAGTCGTGAGTATTTGATAATAATAATAATAAATTCTTTATTTGCATACACAGAAACACATAAAAACAAATAAAAGAGACAAAAAAACAAAATAGATAACAACAAAATATAAACAGACGAACATATAACCTCCTCCTTTTTGGAAGTCGGTTAAATAGTATAAAAATTACAAAATTGTGCAAATGGCGGTCTTACTGCTTTAAGCAGTTTCTTCCAGACAACCAATTTGATGTGTTTTAACTTTTAAGAGTGGGTTGCACCAACTTACTTTAACAGTTTAACTATAACTTTAACTTTTACTGTAACAAAAAGTCAAATGAACTGTCAAATCCCTTTTTTTTACATGGGGAAATGCTTTACGCATCCCCGGCAGATTGGGGATATCGGCCGGGGTATGTGGGACTCCTGGTAGACTACCCACTAAAACCCCATGGTGCTCCGCTCATCGCTTAAGGAAGAGTTGCGGGTACGATAGAACCTACCGCAACTCTACCAGCGATCGTCTACATTTTGCAGACGCGACACCACTCCAACTGTCAAATCCCTAGTAAAAGTTAATAATTATGGACGACATATTTGACGATAACCTTAACTTTAACTACGCCTCTGGTGCAACTCACCCTTATTGACTTTTAGTAGAGATTTGACAGCTGTTCATTTGACATTTTGTTATAGTTAAAATTAAAGTTAAAGTAAGTTGGTGCAAAAGCAACCCTAACTAACTAAACTAACTAAAAACTGGCTACTGGTATTAAATATATTTCCGTTGTCTGGTACCCGTAACACAAGTCCTTCAGGTAATTACCACAAGGCCGGACTGACGTGGTGTAAAGCGTCCATAAATAATAATATTATTATTAAATGTAATATTGAGTAATATATAACATAGTACATGAACAATACGTCGATATATCAACAGTTTAGCGACTTTCACCGCTCGCGAGTCGCGACAGCTAGTAATGTATATATCTTACAACATATACTTCCTAGACAATGCGGCGATTACGTTTTAGCGGTTTCAGGGTTCCGTACCCAAAGTGGACTACTAAGTGTCTAAACTCTAAACACACAAGGCCGAAGTTCCGCGGCGGATATTCCGCATGATTACGTCAGCAATGTCAAACGCATGCAATATAATGCGACGGAATTTCGGCATGGTGTGTCATCGGTTATTTAAAATACATTGCAGGCGGAATCATGCCGAACTTCCGCCGCGGAAATTCGGCAGTGTGTTTAGACACTAAGGCTTTGATGGCTGTCCGTCTGTCTGTCTCCGGGCTGTATCTCAATAACGGTAGTAGCTAATGCGGGGTTTACACGGGTGACTATCGACTGTCTCAATGGCAATTCGGCATATTGCGGCGTCTTTCCATTTACACAGTCGATTCTCGCCTGCGGCTATAGTCACCCGTGTAAACCCCGCATAAAGACTTGAAATTTTTCACACATTGTGTAGGTATATTTTCTGTTGCCGCTATAACAAACACTGAAAATAAATTCAATGTTCCTGAGTCCCATACAGAAAACACATTTTTCCCCCTTTTTTGTTCTATAAGACTGCGTTTCCACCAGAGATGTGTTGCAAGGAATGTTTTTGAGATCCAATAGCATCGCCGCGCTGAGCGAGGTCATGGCAAGCTCACGTCAATGAAGCGATTCTATTGGTTCTCAAAAACACACTCCTCGCAACACATCTCAGATTGAAACGCTGACTAAGGCCGTGTTCACACCAAACCGACAATACGCCGCTGAATGTGAGCGAGCGTTACGCAGTTTATTCTATTTCCCTACATATTCAATTATTCGTTCACACCTAACCGACAATACGCCATCACGCTAGGCGTATAGGCGCCGCGGACATTGGATACCGTATATTTTGTATTTTTTTTTAATGAAATAAAGGGGCAAACGAGCAAACGGGTCATCAGATGGAAATCAACTTTCGTCGCCCATAGACACTCGCAGCATCAGAAGAGTTGCAGGTGCGGCCTTTTAAGAGGGAATAGGTTAATAGGGGAGGGTAGGGATGGGAAGGGATGGAAATAGGGGAGGGTAAGGAAGGGTAGGGGATTGGGCCTCCGGTAAACTCACTCACTCGGCGAAACACAGCGCAAGCGCTGTTTCACGCCGGTTTTCTGTGAGGACGTGGTATTTCTCCGGTCGAGCCGGCCCTTTCGTGCCGAAGCATGGCTCTCCCACGTCAAGTATGATTTTTATGAGTATGATTTTCATGTTCACACTGGGGCTCACAGTGAGCCTGCTTCGGACGGAATCCTTCGTGTGCGAGTCCAACTCGCACTTGGCAAATTTTTGCAACTGTAACATGTAAGTTCATAGACAATGGCGATTACGTTTTGGCCGTTTACATCCTAGAGTTAGACGTTACGGTGTGTGAATACTGATGCACATGACGACCTGCAAACCTTCAAGAAGAGAGCACGTATTCCCTCTTAAAAGGCCGGCATCGCATCTGTAGCTCTTCTGATGTCGCGAGTGTCCATGGACGACGGTTCTTGCTTTCCATCAGGTGACCCGTTTGCTCGTTTGCCCCCTTACTTTATTAAAAAAAGCTTACTGTTGTCTCAAGCCGATGGTCGTGGGTTCGAATCCCGTTGACGAAACAAAAAGTTTACAAAGTTTTCATGGTCATTCATTGGAAGGAGTCTGAAAACTTGTGGTTTATAAATTGGTTTTTTACCATAAATGGAGGCTTTAGGTCCGGGAAAAATGATTTGAAATATATAAAAATGGATTTTCAAATGTGTTAAGTCAAGCTAAAACTGGCGCGAAAACGGCTGGACGGATTGGGCTGATTTTAGTCTTGAAATATTCGTAGAAGACCAAGGAAGGTTTTGAAGTGACACGAAGTTCACCGGGACAGCTGGTTTGAAATAAAAACTTGTGGATTTTTTGTATAGCGTATGATGAAATAGGTATAAGTTACAATTTTTGTTTAAATTATAAGAGGAAATAATGAGTAATTACTAATTATCCTTATGTTATAAAATGTTAGTTATCTGGTTCTTACACTCACGTATTTTTAACTGAAAAGTGAACAAGTCGATTGTATAATAGTAATATTATCATTAAGGTGACGCCATGTTAAAGTAAAAAACCGTGTTGGATGTGTTTTAGATTGCTTGTTTTCTATGCGAGGCTCGACCGTCCTCTCATAGAAAACAAGCAATGGAACAGCAAATTATTATTTTTAACAAAAAATTAAAACCGACTTCCAGGGTAAAAACAATAATAATTTGTAATGAACAAAAAAGTGTTAAATAATTCTTACTCTTTAAAGTGCCTTATATGCATAATTCTCCTAAACCTCAACTATTTCTGTACACAATCTACATTATTTTGAAGACGGTACCAGCTATAAGAATGCTGAGTTGTATGACAAAATATTTTTAATATTTAAGACTGGTACCGACTTCAAAATAATGTAGATTGTGTACAGAAATAGTTGAGGTTTAGGAGAATTATGCATAAGGCACTTTAAAGAGTAAGAATTATTTAACACTTTTTTGTTCATTACAAATTATTATTGTTTTTACCCTGGAAGTCGGTTTTAATTTTTTGTTAAAAATAATAATTTCACTCTTTTAAGTGCTTTATAAGCTGGTTTTCTGCACAGACTAATGTGTTATGCTTGGTGACTTTGGATCCAGGATACACTTTCATGACATTATGAGAACTCATTGTCTGATGTCACTACTTCAGAATTGCTTAAGCAACTCCAAGCCTATACCACTGTATACCTAATGTATATGCTTATTGCTTGGCGTTAATCAAGCAATGATAAAATTAATGTTCATACGCCTGTCTTTAAAGGCTCTAAAGTTCTGTTCAGTGACTTTCTTTCTAACATTACACTCATCACTCATGAAAACAACTCAACATTACTAGATGACGCCCGCAACTTCGTTGCGCCAAAATTCGTTTATCGCGCGGAAACTTTAAATTTTTCCGCGATAAAAATTATCCTATGTCCTTTCTCGGGACTCAAAGTATCTCCATGCCAAATTTCAGCAAAATCGGTTCAGCGGTTTGAGCGTGAAGAGGTAACAAACAGACAGACTAATAGACAGGCAGACAGACACACTTTCGCATTTATAATATTAGTATGGATGCTCAAATAATATAACTAAAATCGTCCTTATAAATTTTAAGAATAACTTACCTCATAGATCTTATGATCAAATTGCTAACTCGGTAACCTAAACACCAAGGTCGAGTCATTTACATTGAAACAACATTATAATTTTTTAAATCGTTCGACAAATTCGGGCTTTGTTCTTAAAGACGATTAAAAATAACAATAATAGGGGTCATAATTAGATAATTCATGGTGTGGTGACTGGTAGTAGTGATGATGATGATGATGAATGTAACTTGCATAGTAGCATAATATGCTTTCAGTTCTTAAACCAACTCCGAAACTTGCTTGCTTGCTACTTGCTTTTTGGTAGCACATGCTTAGGATACTTCTCATAAAATCGAAATCCATATAAATTTGGAGGAGTTCCCACTGTGGGAATAAGGCGTGGAGGCCCAAAGGAAGATCTTCCGACCGAGCGAGGTGGTATGCTCGGTCAGGCCGGAGCCCACGTGATACATTTCAGCTGTCGTATATATACTGCCGCGCTCAGAAAACTTCGATAGCGCGATGCAGGAATGTTAGGCGAATGTGGGTACCGCCACATCACTCCCGCCCGAAGACCGGAGGTCGAATCTTGAAGTCTTGTTCGCTTGAGTCGCCAGTGCCAGTGAGTTCCAGTGAGTCGGAACTGTTGCAGTGAGTCCCAGTGAGTCGGAACTGTAAGCTGCTGCACGGGATCCAGTGAGTCGGATAAGCTGCCGTGCGGGGCCGATGCTACGTGCTGACCAGGAGAGATGCGCTCTGCTTGCTGACCGGTCGGTGTAGTGAGAAAGCCCGATGATGCCGATGCGGAGTCGCCCAGGCCGCGGTACATTGCAGCGGCTAGTGGACGATGTAACCGATAAGGCGATGCTGGCTGGCGCGGTGCGGAGGGGCGGGGAGTGATGATGATGAAGGAGGCGTGTTCTGTCGAGGGTCACCAATGTGGGAATAAGGCGTGGAGGCCCAAAGGAAGATCTTCCGACCGAGCGAGGTGGTATGCTCGGTCAGGCCGGAGCCCACGTGATACATTTCAGCTGTCGTATATATACTGCCGCGCTCAGAAAACTTCGATAGCGCGATGCAGGAATGTTAGGCAAATGTGGGTACCGCCACACCACGATTACTCACGGATGTATGGTGGAATGGTGGTGCTGATGATGATGATAAATTAAATTTGCATAGTAGTATATGCTTTCAGTTCTTAAGACAACGCCGAAACCCCAAACATGTATCTATAAGGAGTAAGGAGTTCTGTTCACCAACTTCGAACCATGGTATATCCTGGTGCAAAATCTTACTTTTCAGTTTTGGTAACATATGCCTGGAATACTTCATATGAAACCAAAAAAACATAGGTTTCCATTTGAATTTTGAGGAGTTCCCTCGATTACTCATAGATCCCATCATCAGGTCACCACTTTTCTGAACATTGCTTTTTGGTAGCATATGCTTAGGGTACTTCTCATAAAATCGAAATAGGAGGAAGCCCACCGTCCGCAACCACCGCGGCACCGCACCTTATGTGCCCGAGCTGCGCCTGCGCAGCGAGGTGCCCGCGACACCGCTCTATGTGTCGCGCCTGCACTGGACCATGACGGTCGAAGACGTCGTAAACTACATCCGCGAGAAGACCACCTACACCTTGAGGGTGGAGCGTCTGCACTCTCGCCACAAAGTGAATTTTAGTTCCTTTGTGGTGAAAGTGCCGACTCAAGTTTTATCCATCTTCGAGGTGGAGGAGTTCTGGCCCGCCGGTGTAGTTTACCGGAGGTTTCGGGGGAGGCTCCCGAACGAAGCGCGCATCACGTCGCCGAAAGAGACTTTAACGTGATAAAGTGTAGTGTGTTTGTGTGTGTGAATGTGAGAATAATATATATTAGGATAAAATTGTTCGGCGTGCATCCGTTTTCTGATTGCCATAATACAAGTTTTACTTAGTATGGGATTAGACGACGTGATGTACGCTACCTTGCTTTTATACTATTGTATATTATTGAATGATTAATAAAGAATTTGAATTTGAAATTTGAATTTGAATTTGAAATCATTATAAGTTTCCATATAAATTTGGAGGAGTTCCCTCGATTACTCACGGATGTATGGTGGAATGGTGGTGATGATGATGATGATTAATTAAATTTGCATAGTAGTATTTGCATAGTAAAAAAAAAAAATATCCACAGACGAACGTATAACCTCCTCGTTTTTGGAAGTCGGTTAAAAATGGAAAGGGCGTAGCGACAAAATGGTTTTTGTCGCGTAATTTGAAAACCATAAATACATTTCATATAAGCTATGGACAAATTAAAGTGTATACTAGAAACAATTTATGTACAAATTTTGGAAGCTTATATCACTCTCCTCTGTTGGCAAAATAGGAATCCCTGTTTTTACAGAGGTCTTTTTGATTGATTATTCTGTGTTATAAAAGTTGACCAATCGTGTTATGCTATGGGTAATTCAAAGACAAAGACATGATGAACACTGACAGTGAACTTTAATTTCTTAGCTTCAGTCATTGCTGAGAAAAATGGACATCGCTACAGCCAAATTATCAAGGCGTCACCTTAATTCAAAAACTCGTAATTTTATTTGAGGTGTCGCGCGCGTTGAAGTCTTTTGTACGACAAGATATCAGTAATTTTATCAAAGATAAAACTAATCGGTATTTATTTGGCAATTCCGTCTAAACTAGTGAACGGATTTTAATGAAATTTGATGCAGTGATAGATTAAGCCTAGCGGAATATAAAAGGCTAGTTTTTATTGGTAAAAAATGTATTTTTTGGGTAATACTATCATGATTAAACCATAACTCGTGAGTCGTGATGTTAACTAGTTGGTTAAGTTTATACCGTGGGAGACCCATGCTTCGGCACGAATGGGCCGGCTCGACTGGAGAAATACCACGGGCTCACAGAAGACCGGCGTGAAACAGCGCTTGCGCTGTGTTTCGCCGAGTGAGTGAGTTTACCGGAGGCCCAATCCCCTACCCTTTTCCCTTCCCTACCCTCTCTTATTCCCTTCCCTACACTCACCTACCCTATTACCTAGTAAAAGGCCGGCCACGCACCTGCAGCTCTTCTGATGCTGCGAGTGTCCATGAGCCTCCGTGGTCTAGAGCGCGGCTTTTGACTCGGAGGTCGTGGGTTCGATTCCCGCGTTGGAAACATGTTATTTCCAAGTTCGGTTAGGACAATGCAGGCTGATCACCTGATTGTCTGACAAGTAAGATGATCCATGCGTCGGATGGGCATGTAAAAAGTCGGTCCTGCGCCGATCTCTCGCCGGTCGTGTCGGTCTGCCGTCCCACTTATGAGAGTAAAGGAAAAGAGAGTGCTCTTGTGTACTGCGCACACACTTGGGCACTATAAAATTACTCCAGCGTAGCTGGCCTGGTTACAATGAAACCGGTCACCGTCACCAAAACCGGTGTGGGAGCTATTATTATTATTTATGTCCATGATCGACGGTAGTTGCTTTCCATCAGGTGCCATTTGCTCGTTTGGCCCCTGATTTTATAAAAAAGAAAAAATATACGCACGTAATAACTAGACTCGTGCATACTTTTGACACAATTTGTAACGCATTCAAATGACATAATACTTATAATGACACTTCACTAACCACTAAGCAATCGCTCTAACGAAATGACATTTTCCTGACATATAGTTGACACATACTTAACTCCTAGACTATAATTATACTCCATTCATACGAAAATGAGTCTTATGTAATCGACATAAGACCTATAAGATTGGATACTTAGGAAGTGTGTCACTTACGTCATTTTTGATGTGTCAGTTTTTGACCGACTGCGGCGGATCAAAAGGGTAATGATATTATGTGTAATGTTTGTGTTCCGCCTAAGCTACTGATTCGATTTTAATGAAAAATGTGTCAATGGGTAACTTAAATTGAAGTCAAATGTCAGAAGATTGATACGGAATATATTATATAATATATTATGTATATTGTAGCTATTATATTTTTACAATTTTATATGCCTCCCTGGGATAAAAAGTATCCTAGAGATATCCTTTCCCGGGACTCAAAGTATCTCCATACCAAACAGCAAAATCGGTTCAGCAGTTTGGGTGTGAAGAGGTAACAGACAGATAGACAGACAGACACACTTCCGCATTTATAATATTACGAGCTTTTGCCCGCGGCTTCGCTCGCATTAAGAAGTATTATTATATACCAAATTGCATCCCCTATTTGAACCCCTTGGGATGAGAATTTATCAAAATCCTTTCTTAGCGGATACCTACGTCATAACATCTACCTGCATGCCAAATTTCAGCCCGATCCGTCCAGTGGTTTGGGCTGTGCGTTGATAGATCACCATGTCAGTCAGTCACCTTTGAGTTTTATATATATAGATATAGATTATGGATTGTTTTTTGACTGAAATACTTCGCTCGACCTCTGGCGACCCTACAGAAGCTTTGCGACCCCCAAGTTAAAAAACACTGTTCTAAATTCTCCCCAACCTCCCGGAGTCCACCATGCACAACAAAAGCTCTTATCTAACGGTGACGCAACAAAGCTCAGTGAAAGCTTTAGCTAATCAACGATATAATAACTGTAATACAGATTATGTATTGCGTAACACCATAGCGGCACAGTGGTTGGACTCGCAGGTTGCCAGTTCGATTCCCGTGAAGAGAAAAGTTTTCAGTGTTTCTGGTTCATGGGTGTGTATTAAATATGTGCTTTTTTATGAAAAGAAGGGGGCAAACGAACAAACGGGTCACCTGATGGAAAGCAACTTCTGTCGCCCATGGACACTCGCAGCATTAGTAGAGCTGCAGGTGCGTTGCCGGCCTTTTACGAGGCTAATAGGGTAGGGGAGGGTAGGGAAGGGAATAGGGGAGGGTAGGGAAAGAAATTAGGGAGGGTAGGGAAGAGAAAAGGGTAGGGGATTGGGCCTCTGGTAAACTCACTCACTCGGCGAAACACAGCGCAAGCGCTGTTTCACGCCGGTTTTCTGTGAGCCTGTGGTATTTCTCCGGTCGAGCCGGCCCATTCCTGCCGAAGCATGGCTCTCCCACTTTAAACGTAAAAATGTGTATGTATGTTTTTAATAAAAATCCATATGTACTTAATATTATAATTAATGCGATTGTGTGTATGTTTAAGTCTGTTACCTCTTCACGCTTAAACCGCTGATTCGATTTTGCTGAAATTTGCTATGAAGATACTTGGAGTTCCGAGAAAAGGATATTTTTTATACCGTAAGAATGTAATATGTCAATATCTAGTTTGAAATATGTACCTATAGTATTAAAAGTATTAAAATTAATATATCTGTTGTCTGGTACCTGTAACACAAGTCCTTCAGGTACTTACCACGGGGCCAGACTGACGTGGTGTGAAGCGTCCATAATATAATAATACTCCCCACACCGGTTTCGGTGACGGTGGCCGGTTTCATTGAAGCCAGGCCAGGTACGCAGGAGTAATTTTATAGTGCCCAGGTGTGTGCGCAGTACACAAGAGCACTCTCTATTCCTTTACTCTCATAACCCAGTGGGACGGCAGACCGACACGACCGGCGAGAGATCAGGCGCAGGACCGACTTTTTACATGCCCATCCGACGCATGGTTAGACAATCAGGTGATCACTGATCAGCCTGCATTGTCCTAACCAAACTTGGAAATGACATGTTTCTCAACGCGGGAATTGAACCCACGACCTCCGAGTCAAGAGCGACGCTCTGACCACTGGACCACGGAGCGTCCATAGATATTATTATTATTACTCTCTTAACAGATATGTATTGCATAATATTATTATGTATCGTCTCAGCTCAGTTCGGGTCAACATTCGATACGGTTGAATTTACGTCCCGATATAGAAGCAATAAATTATTGTTTACACTCGACCGTATATGGAGGATTATAATTTATAATATGCATTATAATAATTATAATAATAACTCCCACACCGGTTTCGGTGACGGTGGCCGGTTTCATTGAGACTAGGCCAGTTACGTAGGAGTAATTTTATAGTGCCCAAGTGTGTGCGCAGTACTTACCATTTGAGAGGATCGAATACACAACGAAACTGCATTTGTTTATCGCGCGGGAACCGTACATTACTCCGGATATAAAGTATCGAATCCCGGGACTCAAAGTATCTCCATACCCAGCAAAATCGGTTCAGTGGTTTGGCCGTGAACAGGTATTACAGACAGACAGACACAATTTCGCATTTATAATATTAGTATGGCTGGTACTGACCTATGACTGGCAATATGAGGTCAAGTTTATTCAATTCGCAAGTAAGCGTGACTTCAACTTGCTAAAAGTTGTGATGTCACTGTTATGGCATAGGTCGTGATGTCGTGACCACTGAGGGGCTAGTGCGAGTTTTATTCGATCATACGCATCGAGCACGTTAACGCGAATTTGTATGGGATCAAAGCGGTATCCACGTTAGCCAGTAGATGGCGCTGCTTGGATTTCAACTCTTTTTTTTTAGGCCAAAAATTAGCCGACAGGAACTTGGCCGGGTTAGCCCCATTTTTGTAGGTATGTTTTTGATGGGATAATTACTTAACTTTGATTTAATTAAGAATTCGTCAAAAAGTGTTTTTACGCTCATGTCAAGAGTCAAGATTTTTAACCGCCTTCAAAAAAGGAGGAGGTAATACGTTCGGTTGTATGCATGTATCTTTTTTTTGATAAAAATATACACTTCTCTCAAACCCTTCACCCAATTAAGGTTTAAGTATTAATCAAATGTCTCTCTACGGTACTTAGAGTGACATAACTATCAAGTACACGCCCGCGGCCGCTCCCAGTTCCCACAGATCATCGGCCTATGTATCACATTACACGCCGCATACCGTACAGCCGGGGAAATGAGCGTTTGGCAGAAAAGTTTGTTTTATATATGTTTACCAAAATGTGTGTTTAGCGGCATATGAATTGTTGTAACTTATAAGTTATAATAATTAGCTTGCAAAAAACATTTCGCAAAAACTCGTTTAATACGTGCGAAGTGGGAACCGTACGAAAATTATACCAAATTTCAGCAAAATCGTTTCAACAGTTTAGCGTAAGGGAGGTAACAGACAGATAGACATACAGAGTAGAGAGACAGATATACACTTTCTCATTTATAGTTATAATATTAGTATGTATTATTTTGTTTTATATATTTTGTAGAGGCTATTTTCATATTTTCCGCAAATGTATTTAAGTATTGATAATAATCAAAAACCTATTGTCTATCAGTTATTAAGGTGCAATTTAACAAGATTTCAACCAAATCTATACTTAATATTATAAAGCGAAAAATTTTGTTTGTTTGAATGCGCTAATCTCAGGAACTACTGGTCTGATTTGAAAAATTCGTTCAGTGTTAGATAGCCCATTTATCGAGGATGGTTACAGGCTATATTTCATCACGCTAAGACTTATAGGAGCGAAGAAATAGAGGAAAATGTGAAAAAACGGGAGGAAATTATTTGAAAGGGCTTATTAGAACGCGCTAATCTCAGGAACTACTGGTCTTTTTTTCATTCTAAATAATGAAAGAAAAGTAATTTTTAACAACCAATCAACACTAAACCAATCCAAATAGACTTTACGTTGTCAAACATAATTTTCCCCAACCGTACAGCATATACAAGATGCCGTAAGGAGTCAGGTCACTTTCATACGTTTTTGCACCGACAGTCGACACACGCCGACACCGGACTACGGACCACTTTTACTGTGACGTAACTTCCTACATGCGTTAGATTCTTACAGAATTCTTTATCTGTGTCTATATGTACTGTTGAGGACAATTTTTATGAGACATCGTCAAAAGAAATGATTTTATCAGTGAATATTTCCATCGTATCGACGAATTCGTGGATAAAATTACGTAGTGCTTGGTAAAATGGAATTCGCTGCTTTTTGGGTTTTGGCATAATAATAAGGCTCAATTTACACCGCCGCGCCGCTTCTGTGCCTACAGCAATGACATAGGCTGTATAA